>OX375811.1:11457670-11794713 GCA_947359405.1 Antitype chi | reverse complement strand
TGTGAGCACCCCATTGCAGTATTGAATCCTAAGTTATTCCCAGAAATACAGCTTCCGAAATAGCATCTAGTTTCTTGCCATCAAGTTTTAAATTTAGAACCGCTTCGGCACATTTGGTAATGAGAACTTAAGTCAACTAGTTTTATTCGCATTAAGTACAAGATTATTAGCTGCAACCCATTTCAAAAGAACATCGACTATCGTTGACATGAAAGACATCCGTATCTTTCTATCTTTTATTTTTTTAAGAGAAGTGTCATTTGCGAATAAAATTATATTTGAGAAGTTATTATATGATTTGTAGCGTCGACTTGTACTGTATTGTTTTAAACTATGTATTCTTAAAGAGTACTTTTGAGTGGTGTATTAAAGAACAGTAGTGATTAGCGTTTATC
Source organism: Antitype chi (assembly GCA_947359405.1). Lineage (NCBI taxonomy): Eukaryota > Metazoa > Arthropoda > Insecta > Lepidoptera > Noctuidae > Antitype > Antitype chi. The sequence goes on along the minus strand of OX375811.1, from coordinate 11,794,318 downwards.
GTAGGCAGTTGTCTAAAGTGGCCACAGCTAGGATCCGAAGTCGGTAACAGAGCTTGGCGATGGATGGTTCGAAACTCACATCATACGTGCCTTGTCAAAGGTGCATATCTATATATATAAAAATGAATCCCTATTTCTCTTGGTCACGGCATCACACGTGAACGGCTGGACCAATTTTGCTAATTCTTTTATTGTTGTTTGTTATTGTCAGGAGAAGGTTTTTATGAAAGAAAAAATAAAGAAAGTTGCGAATTCAATATTCATAAAAAAAAAAAGATGCGCGTAACATTAGAAAATTTTACAAAACATATTCATAGTTAAGACAGGACAACGTCTGTCGGGTCAACTAGTTATAATATAAAATGCGGCATTGGAGACGGGGAAGTTTGGCATTGATTCCTTGTACACATGTCGCTTCCCTGGTAACTCATTGACAGCATTTATATGTGAATGTTTATTACGAGTAAGTGCTCCCAAATTGCAGTGTTGATTTTTAAACTTTTTATTTCTTTACAATGTGAGACATATTTCGTCATTAATTAAGATTTTGCACCTACAATTCTCATTTATACGCTTTATTAGTGGTTTTCATGGAAATCATGTTAATTGGTTTAATTAGGTTTTTATACTTTAATTGTTTAGATTCTTTTAAATATTGTGAATGCGAGAAGGTTGTAGGCCTTGCAGACTGTACATTTTGTAGAACATTTTCTATTCTTAATTTTCATTTTTCTTAATAAGTACCTGGTGCTATTGACAGGCCTGCACTGTTCTCCAATGCCTATCATCGCTGTAATTTGAAAGCTTTGTAACAGCCAAATAATTTTAAAAAGAGAAATCCAATATTTTGATTTGTTTTGGTCATATTAGTGGTAAAAGAGCCAAAGATTGTATACCCACGGTATTTATGATAAATCAATTAGAAATGGAGCCCAAGCCTTAAATTATACTGAACCGGAAGACTTGTCACGTTTTGTCTGTAAAACTTTTTGTACACTTAGAAAGCGCCATGAGCTTGCCTGAACATCAAATTATTAGTAGCTCATTGTCTTGTGATAAATGACGAAAACCATGCTCTGGAATCGAATCAGATATCAATGATTAGCCGAATGTAATGATGTGTCGTATGTAAGGCTCATTTTGATTTAACTATTATTAGATTTGTAAAATCGTGCGTCAGGAGACATTGCACGATGTCGGATGGCCGAATGTAATGATTTTCTTAAAATAATATTTAAGTATAGACTTATTTTTACAAGCGACAGATGGCGCTAGTGGTCCCAGGAACTTTATACATCCGTTTTAAGCATTAATGTTTAGAATATCGGTAATAATGTATATTTATTTTGTATAATTATTAAATCATATTGTTTAAATTTAACAGGTTAAAGTATTCACATTTAATCATAAGCTCTAATGTATTTTAGTTAGTCAAATGATTGTATGTAATGTCTACTCTGCTCTGATTGGTCGAATAGCCGGCCGAGAATTGACTTCCGTTTAAAGTGGGGAAACATTTAGTGGGGTGACCGATTTGCAAAACGAAGCAGTCGATTTGGAGGCATGAAGCCGTAAGCATATCTGACGAATCTATGCTACTTTTGTTATGTATATAAAATACTAATTAAATGGTAAGTGATTGTTATTTACCTGATCACTGTAGAAAAGTGAATAAACATGATTCATATTGGATTGAGGTGTATGATTTATAATATTCCCTTCCTAGTGAAGTTAAACTTGTTAAAATGGAATTTGACATTCGAACGGCGTGTAACTTAATTCCTCTTATGGATGGTAGAGAGGACACCACAAAACGATTGGTTGATGCAGTGGAGATGTATGCGGATATGTTAGACGATTCGGGAAAAAATCTTTTAATCAAATTCGTACTTAAAGGTCGCCTATCTGAGAACGCTAAGCTCCGATTATCGGATAGCTATGACACCATGCCTAATTTAATAAAAGATTTAAGAAAATATTTATTGACAAAAAAATCTTTTACCGCTATTCAGTCCCGCCTCCAAAATATGAACCAAGGTTTCAGGTCAATTGACGAGTATGGTGCGGAATTAGAACAACTTTTTACCGATTTAACTATCTCGCAGGCAGACGGAGATTCGACAAAGTTCACGATTCTAAAGCCATTAAATGAAACAATGGCCATTAAGAGATTTTCAGATGGATTGAAAAATTCAAGGCTAAGCACCATCGTGGCCGCTCGCAACTATACAAATCTCAAGGACGCCATACAAGGTGCTAAGGACGAGGATGTTTCAACCCCTTCTACGTCTTTTGAGCCGGATGTCATGCAGTTTTCGAGAAGAGGTCGAGGTAAGTTCACACCTTCTTTTGGACTGAGGGGTCAAGGTCAACGTGGCCGCAACTATGGTTCTTTTAATAATCATAACCGTCGTGGTTACTGGAGATCATTTCAAAATACTAATCGCGATAAAAGTATAGCACAGGCGAATTATAACAATGGCCGATATTACCATCGTGGTAATACGCGAGGAAATAATTACAGCCGTAATAATGTTTTTTCAACGCAACTCATACAACCCGCGCAAGAGGTCGTTTCTCAAAATTCTAATGAGAATGTTAATTCACAAAATTTAAATAAAAGGCAGTTTTTTCGATTTTAATCATTATATTTTGGCTTGTAAGGGACGATGTCAATTTGTGTCATTTTATTGTAATAACAAGAAATACTCTTTTTTAGTAGATACGGGTGCGTCAATATCTATTATTAGGAAAGATGAATTACCCGATTCAATGCGTATAAGTTATAATAGCACTACTATAAACGGCATAGGAGGACAGATCAACTCTTTGGGATATGTAACCTTGAAACTTGATGCAGAAAATAATAACACGTTTATGCATAAATTTTACGTTTTTCAAAATTTACCCTTCACGGCAACTGGTATTATAGGCTTAGATTTTCTATCTACTTATGGCTGTAATATCGATTTGGCTAACAACGTACTAGTTGTTAATAATGCAGGTAAACTAATTTATTTACCTATCTCGCCTAGACCTGATTTTACGTTTACTAATAATAATTGTCTTGTTTTACCGGCCCGAAGTGAATCGACCCATTTCGTAGAATTAGATATTGATACGGATGATGATTTTGTTGTTTCTTCGAGAGAGATAGAGAAAGATATTTTTTTAGCAGGAGCTATAGTTAGACCTAAAAATCGTAGAATACCGATCAGAATACTTAATATTCGAGATAAAGAAGTAAGATTAGAAAATTATGTTCCGGAAGTTACATTATTAAGCAAGTATAATGTTTTTTCTTTTGATAAGACTAATGCCAATGCCCATAGGGCTGAAACTTTACTATCGTTGTTAAAATTAAAGCATTTAAATTCAGAAGAAAAGAGTTCTCTAGAAACAATTTGTACAAAATATTCAGACGTGTTTTTTCTGCCAGGAGATAAGCTAGCCACCACCAACGTTTACGAACAATCCATTACACTAAAACCTAACGTCAGTTCCACCTATGTTAAACCTTACAGATTGCCTCAATCATTGAAGCCAGAGATTGATAGACAAATAAAACAAATGTTAAAGGACGACATAATAGAAGAGTCCTCAAGCGAGTGGAACAGTCCTGTGTTACTCGTTCCCAAAAAGTCAGAAGGCTGTAAAAAGTGGCGTTTGGTAGTGGACTATAGAAAACTCAATGATGTAATTGTCGATGATAAGTTCCCACTACCCAACATCACCGATATATTAGACTCACTTTCAGGATCAATGTATTTCACTCATTTAGACTTAAATCAAGGTCAAGTTAAATTAAACCCAGACAGTCGTAAATATACTGCTTTTTCCACTAGCACAGGTCAATATCAATTAAAGCGTCTTCCAATGGGACTTAAAACTTCCTGTAGTAATTTCAGTAGAGTAATTTCAATAGCTATGTCTGGTCTGACGTATGACAAATGTTTTATTTATCTCGATGATTTAATTATTTTTGGACGAAATCTAAACTCACATAATAAAAATTTGATAGATGTACTCGAAAGGTTAAGAAAAGTAAACTTAAAACTAAATCCAGACAAATGCCAATTTCTAAAAAAGGAAATATTGTATCTTGGACATTTAGTGTCTGCTGATGGAGTATTACCAGATCCAGAAAAGACAACAGTCTTACAAAATTACCCAGTACCCAAAAATGTAGATGAAGTGAAACGATTTGTAGCTTTCTGCAATTACTATCGTAAATTTGTACCATCGTTTGCTGAGATAACATTACCTTTAAATCGATTGTGCAGAAAGAATATTGTTTACAATTGGACAGCGGAATGTCAACATTCTTTCGAGACGTTAAAACAAAAGTTGATTAGCCCACCCATACTTCAGTATCCAGATTTCTCAGAAGAAAACGAATTTATTATACAGAACTGATGCATCAGGTACAGCTATTGGTGCAGTTCTATGTAACAATGACCTAAGACCGGTAGCATATACTAGTAGACCATTAAATAAGGCAGAATTAAATTACCCTACAATACAAAAAGAGCTTACTGCTATAGTCTGGGCAGTAAAGTACTTTAGGCCGTATTTATTCGGTAGACATTTTACTATAATGACAGATCATAAACCACTCATTTATTTATTTAGCATGAAAGATCCCTCTAGCCGACTATTGAAGTTTCGTTTAGTTCTTGAGGAGTATGATTTTAAAATAGTATATGTGCAAGGGAAGGATAATGTAGTCGCGGATGCATTGTCCAGAGTAAACGTGACTTCCAGTGAATTAAAGAGTATGAATGAGAAAATTACGGAAGTCAATGTCATGACTAGAGCACAAAAAAGGAGAATGGATGAGAAGAGTAAGAATGTATCACCGCCAATTAGTAAATACACTGACGAAGGGTCTGATCAGCCTAGAGTCGTGGAGTTACTAAGGAAGCCGAGTGATGTCGTGGAGATGATTTTGGTAGAAAAAGATAGAGTGGATAAATGTAGAAAAGACAATTTGATAAGTGCTGAAGACGAGTGTCTCGCTTACATCCCTAGTAAAATGTTGTTATATGTAAACCTCAACTTTAGGGCACATTTCTCGCGAGCCGAATTTGTGACTAAGTTAGAGAAGTTTAGCAATAAAATAAAAGTAAAAGAAGTATGCATAATTAAAAATAATGAAAATGAAGAGTTTATAAAAGGTTTGTGTAGTGAAATACAAACATTAAAAGAATGGACCGGTCCGAGAGTATGCATACTAAGAGGAATAGAAAGAATAGATAACGATAATGAAAAACAATGTATTTTAAATGACTATCATTTACTGCCTACCAGTGGACATGCTGGTGTCCGCAGAATGACTAACAATATCAAGAGGCGATATTTCTGGCCAGGTATCGATAAAGATGTACTTGATTTTGTAAAAAAGTGTTCTACATGTCAGAAGACCAAATATAGTAAGACGATACAATGATGGATCATGGATGGGTACCAGGACTATGGAATCCAATGAAATTTAAGATCAGTGGGTCGTCTTAGGGGTAATGGTGTATTGGTTTCTCTGGTATGCCACACGATGAGTGTGCGGTTTTTAAAAGGGGGTGAAATTTATCAGTAATTTTGCTCTAGGATGCACCGTTTTCGAGATAATTAGCTAATGCTTTTTTTTTCTGTTGGCGAGTTTCAGTTTATGGATGGAGAAAATGAAACCCATCGGAGCAGGGATACAGGAGTATCCCGCAGGAGTATCCGCAGAGGACTGCGTGATCGCTCACGCTTGAAGTTAAAGCCATGTGTGCTAAGGATAAAGCACAAGTGTGCTTTAAGAAGTTTTTATTTGGCCAAGTGAGCTAATGATAATGATGATGATGATGATAATGATAATGATGATGATGATGATAATGATTTGGGCCAGGTGTGCCCAGGGCTATGTGTGCCCAGGGCCAGGTGTGCCCAGGGCCAAGTGTGCCCGACACGAACAAAGCTATCCTCAAGAACGTAAGTAAAGTATGAATTTATCGATCAAGTATTACCTATTTATTCATGAGTTATTTTGAATTGGAAATTTTGTAAATGTACAAAAATTCATGAAGACATTATAAAATGAGCTTAAAGCATATAGTATGCTCTGAATTGGATTATTATTACTAAAATTACTCATGTGACAGGTTACTAAGTTTTATAAATATTCTAATCAATGTTTTATTATTATCGTGAGGATCCATGGAACTTGATGGTGCAAAAACACCAGAAGTGCGCTAGTCGCGATGGGCGATCGATGAAAATGCAAACGGGCAGTCCCTGTGTCAAACAAGGCAGACACAAAGACGGGACGTACAAGAAAGCAATCTAGAAGGAAGCAAGCGCACGAGGTCTACATCGACCTCTTCTTCTTCCAGCAGGACAACTGATACTACAAGTACACCACCGCGATGCAAGAAATATGAAATAACTCCATGTTGGTCAAGGAGAAAGGTATTGAATGTTTCGAATGTTTGTCAAGAAGGAACCCATAAAAGGTCTCGTAACTTAAACAATAATCATTCAAACAATGTTATACTGGAGTTAGACCCTTTCAGTAAAAGTTAAAGTATTGAAAATTGGCTTAGAAAGTTGAATTAATGTACTTTATGAACGATATGAATATAATATGCAAATGTGACGAGAAGCAGACCATATATATTGCTCAAATAGTAGTTTTTACTTGGACTTTGTGATAAGCTAAACTTATAAAGGCGTTTCCAATTATTATTATTATTTATTACTTATTTATTAAAATCTCCCTTACAACTATCATTACAGGAGTATACCTAAAGCGATAGCGCGGTCTTAAAGTTAATTTACTTACAATTGTATGAAAAACGAAGAAGAAAAATGGAATGAATAATTGATTGAATTGATTGGAATTGAGGAAGATCATGGTCAGTTTCTGGAAGAAATGTTAGCCTGTACAAGTCGTAGTAATGAAAAGTTATCTAAATATTATATTTTTGTTTTTACGACAATTTATGCTTATACATAGGTGAATAGAATAATATAGAATAATTCTTTATTTCCAAAGAAGGTAGGTACATGTTACGTATTTTCAGTTTAAAATGGTCCTTATACCAACTGCCTTAACTAGGGCATGCAAACAGTTCAAGTATAGCTCAAAGAATCAGCATTGCCATCCAACGTGACAACGCTGCCAGCCCCTTGGGCACTTTTCCCACTGACAGCGATGCGGACGAATTCTTTGATGCCCAGTGAGTTTTTCCCTTTTTACTTTATATACTTGTTCATAATTTTAATCCTTGACAGTAATGATTAAATTTCAAGTAGCCAAATAAGACAGCTGAAACTTAAAATGATCAAAGTATGGAAGGTCATTAATGTAAACTAGAAATAAGAAAGGATCAAGAATTGAACCATAAGGCTCGTCCACCCTAACCAAACACCCGAGGAGTTCGCCTCGTTAACGTCCACTTTTTGGCTGCCTGTTTGATAAATAGAGTACAAGATCAGCAGCTAGTCCACGATTTCTCTTGCGTTGTAATTTACAGATCAGTGCCAACGCATTCAAACGCTTTTAAGAGAGGAGAGATTTCGCAACCTCTAATGGGACATTGGTAAACAAACTTTTTAGAGTCCCGTCAACTTTTAACCTATCTGAAATGGTTTCATTATCAATTTCTAGGGAGAACTCATTCTGACCTCGCTGTTTTATGCTTCCAGTTTCTTTGTTAATTACCTGCCACATAGGCTTTATTTTATTTTTAGAATACTAATTTTGTTACTTATTAATTTAGATTTAGCTTAAGCCCGAACCTTTGGAATATATTAACATAGTTGCTTACATAATTATGAAAAGCTTGATCAGAAGTCAACGACACAAAATACATATAATATATGATATTTCTGCTTTTTATAATACCAGTAGCCCATTCGCTAAATTTTGGTTTAGTGTTCATTGTAACATTTTTTTTTTTGGACATACTTATTGCATACTGTAGAAAAAAAAATCTATTGTGAATCAAACCTTGTCGTTGAAAGATTGCTAAGAACACTATTATTAAACATTTTCAATTTATTTTTATTCAGAGATTTAATGGTTTTATCTACGTGTAACTTTTATCTAAGCCAAACGATACAAGCTGACCAGTATGGTCAGACCTGATGTCACTAATTAAGGACGAGTCTTTTATTTTGCAATCTACGTAAATACGTTGTCTATGAATGAGGCTGTGGTTCCAGTTATTCTAGTCGCTTCATTTAATATTGATTTTAAATTTAATTATTTGTACAATGAGATACGCTTACATTTTCCTGGTGAATCAACCAATAAATCAATATTGAGGTTTCTGTACTCTCGACTTATACAAAATCCATTAAATTTAACTGTTTGCATGCCCTAGTTAAGGCAGTTGGTATAAGGACCATTTTAAACTGAAAATACGTAACATGTACCTACCTTCTTTGGAAATAAAGAATTATTCTATATTATTCTATTCACCTATGTATAAGCATAAATTGTCGTAAAAACAAAAATATAATATTTAGATAACTTTTCATTACTACGACTTGTACAGGCTAACATTTCTTCCAGAAACTGACCATGATCTTCCTCAATTCCAATCAATTCAATCAATTATTCATTCCATTTTTCTTCTTCGTTTTTCATACAATTGTAAGTAAATTAACTTTAAGACCGCGCTATCGCTTTAGGTATACTCCTGTAATGATAGTTGTAAGGGAGATTTTAATAAATAAGTAATAAATAATAATAATAATTGGAAACGCCTTTATAAGTTTAGCTTATCACAAAGTCCAAGTAAAAACTACTATTTGAGCAATATATATGGTCTGCTTCTCGTCACATTTGCATATTATATTCATATCGTTCATAAAGTACATTAATTCAACTTTCTAAGCCAATTTTCAATACTTTAACTTTTACTGAAAGGGTCTAACTCCAGTATAACATTGTTTGAATGATTATTGTTTAAGTTACGAGACCTTTTATGGGTTCCTTCTTGACAAACATTCGAAACATTCAATACCTTTCTCCTTGACCAACATGGAGTTATTTCATATTTCTTGCATCGCGGTGGTGTACTTGTAGTATCAGTTGTCCTGCTGGAAGAAGAAGAGGTCGATGTAGACCTCGTGCGCTTGCTTCCTTCTAGATTGCTTTCTTGTACGTCCCGTCTTTGTGTCTGCCTTGTTTGACACAGGGACTGCCCGTTTGCATTTTCATCGATCGCCCATCGCGACTAGCGCACTTCTGGTGTTTTTGCACCATCAAGTTCCATGGATCCTCACGATAATAATAAAACATTGATTAGAATATTTATAAAACTTAGTAACCTGTCACATGAGTAATTTTAGTAATAATAATCCAATTCAGAGCATACTATATGCTTTAAGCTCATTTTATAATGTCTTCATGAATTTTTGTACATTTACAAAATTTCCAATTCAAAATAACTCATGAATAAATAGGTAATACTTGATCGATAAATTCATACTTTACTTACGTTCTTGAGGATAGCTTTGTTCGTGTCGGGCACACTTGGCCCTGGGCACACCTGGCCCTGGGCACACATAGCCCTGGGCACACCTGGCCCAAATCATTATCATCATCATCATCATTATCATTATCATCATCATCATCATTATCATTAGCTCACTTGGCCAAATAAAAACTTCTTAAAGCACACTTGTGCTTTATCCTTAGCACACATGGCTTTAACTTCAAGCGTGAGCGATCACGCAGTCCTCTGCGGATACTCCTGCGGGATACTCCTGTATCCCTGCTCCGATGGGTTTCATTTTCTCCATCCATAAACTGAAACTCGCCAACAGAAAAAAAAAGCATTAGCTAATTATCTCGAAAACGGTGCATCCTAGAGCAAAATTACTGATAAATTTCACCCCCTTTTAAAAACCGCACACTCATCGTGTGGCATACCAGAGAAACCAATACACCATTACCCCTAAGACGACCCACTGATCTTAAATTTCATTGGATTCCATAGTCCTGGTACCCATCCATGATCCATCATTGTATCGTCTATATACAACTAAAAAGTCAAGCAAAACGAGTTCAATTACCCAGTGTTTGCAACCTCGTTGTACAAACCGGTACGATTTCAGTTAGGTTGAAAATTTCAACAGCCGTTAAGATTTAAAATCGTATGATGCATATTACTTTTCCCTATGTGGTACAATAGAAAATTAAACTAGTCAATGAAACTTCGAGTTCAGATCTAAAAACATATCCTGCATATTACTATTTCCAACGTGGTAGAAAAGAAAATTCAACCAGTCTATGATACTTTTAATTAAGATTTAAAATCATATGATGCACAATACTATTCCAAATGTGGTAAAATGGAAAATTAAACCAGTCAATGATACTTCGAATAAATGACAACGGTCCTGCCGTGCAATTTAAAATTATGATGAAAGACTAGAAGTTAGGGAATCAAATTATGCTTTTCTTTTATAAGTACCTAGGTAGTACAACTTGATTATATAATTTCCTTGAAATTAAAAAGTAAACAAAACCACTTGTACGAATAACGGATTTTTACATTCACGGAGTAAATAATAATTTTAGGTTGGTCAAACATACTGTGTAGGCGTACTTACGGATCTTGATCCCGCTTCTGAGATATTATAAATCATACACCTCAATCCAATATGAATCATGTTTATTCACTTTTCTACAGTGATCAGGTAAATAACAATCACTTACCATTTAATTAGTATTTTATATACATAACAAAAGTAGCACAGATTCGTCAGATATGCTTACGGCTTCATGCCTCCAAATCGACTGCTTCGTTTTGCAAATCGGTCACCCCACTAAATGTTTCCCCACTTTAAACGGAAGTCAATTCTCGGCCGGCTATTCGACCAATCAGAGCAGAGTAGACATTACATACAATCATTTGACTAACTAAAATACATTAGAGCTTATGATTAAATGTGAATACTTTAACCTGTTAAATTTAAACAATATGATTTAATAATTATACAAAATAAATATACATTATTACCGATATTCTAAACATTAATGCTTAAAACGGATGTATAAAGTTCCTGGGACCACTAGCGCCATCTGTCGCTTGTAAAAATAAGTCTATACTTAAATATTATTTTAAGAAAATCATTACAGGAAGTACACAATTGACTTATTTTTAAAAATACACACTTAATATTATCAAAATTAGTGGACAATTGCGTCACTAATTCGGGCTTTAAATCATGCGATAACTTAGAATATAATAATCGCGCTTCACTAAACAAATCCTTAGCCTCTTTCAACTTGTCTATCGCAATAGAACCCGTAAATCTAGCTTGTCCTTTCTTAATTAAATATTTACGAATGTCCACCAAATCCTCATATATTCTAATAAATTCATCGGCCATAATCTAAAAATAAAACATAATGGAATGTAATGACATCACCCCAGCAACAAATTACCTTCACTACAATTCTTCTAACTGTCTTCCAAATAAGGAAAGCAATGCGAATACATTCCATTTATGGCGCGGGGTTTCGTGTTCGGTGAGTCGCCGTGCACGATTTATGAACCGTTACATATTAACACAATAAAACCTAATACTAATTACTTACTTGTAAGAACACAATTTTGCATTTTACATGCTATTCCTTATTTTTAAGACGTAAAGTTATTAAAATGATCTGCCTTTATGAGCATCACTAGACGTTATGTATCACTAAGAGTTCCGAAGTTTTGATTTTCACCATAGCTTATGTATTAGAATATTATTGTTTTTTCCTTTCGTTAAACACTAGGCAGTCTCTCATGTAGAAAACACTAATCCGTACGCGCCAATTTTTGGTAAAGTCTGTTTTTTTTTTTTCACTTACACTGGTTTTTCGGCGCCTTCGTCACGGGGAGCGTGTTTCTTGAAATACATCGAGCTCTGCCTGCGACGTAAGGACCTGCGGTTCATCTGCCGGTCCATCCATTTAACATGCATTTTCTTGTAAAAATAACAGACAGCATAGCATGCCGCTGCCAGTAGGACGATCGTGATCAAGGTGAGGAGGATATTTGTCGTGCTGATGCTGTAGTAGGCTTGCTCGGTTGTAGCACCGTTTTTCCCATTACCAGCAGCCGTCTGCGCGATGATCGTCTCTTCTTTCGTTTGAGTAGATTGACACATGTTTTACTACACAAAACCACAAATTCTGTTTGTCCGTATTTAAAACCACATCTTTTTATTCACTCAGTTTTCACACGTCCAAATTTCACTTGCGATGTGACCTTGAATGGCAGGGTCGCCATGAAGTGTCGTGGTAAATGAAAGACATGTGCACTGGATAATGTCTCGATTTATTGTGTCACACATCAATTGAGTGTACACGATCGTAATACATCGCTTACTTTGCTAATCCTAAATAAGGTGGTTACACACATACACAATAATAGTAACTTACTTATACACTACACAAGTGAAGCTAATTTAAAGCGTGTAAAAACCGAAAGACGTCGCGTTGGAAGACCTCCCACAAAGTGGTCTTACCAGCAGTCAAAATCAATTTTTGTCACTACTTCTTTGCCTTACATAGGTATATTTTTAATTCGTCTTGTAGTAGGTACAATTAAATATTGAACTAATCTTATTGTTACAGTTGCACCAGAAATCATTGAAAAATCTACGACAGTAGAAGGAAAAGAAGGAGATCTAGCTATAAGCATCCCTTGTGATGTCGTCGGTAATCCAAAACCAATTATAACATGGAAATTAAAAGGCTCCACAATAACATCCGGTTCGTAATTATTGTGTACACAACAATGAATGAGTTATTACCTATGGGTATAAACTGACGGCCAATTTCTCGAACGAATATTATCGTCAAATAATTGTGTACCGGATGCAGCTGAAGACCAGTATCTTACATTCGACTGCGTATCTGATCTCCACAACCAAGATACTGGGTAACACGATAGCCCTTGGTAAGCCAAGGTCTGCCTGGCTGTCAAACTTTCGGGTTCTGACTGCCCGAAACGACTGTTAAAGATGTACAAATACAGCTTACCCAGCAATGGCTTAACTTGGTTTCCGAGGCCTGGAAGAGTCTCGATATATTTTTGATGGTCACCAGTCCAGGAACTGACCGCAGCAAGCGTAGAACAAGTAAACTTCGATCTACCCGTATGGCTATTATTCCCGTAGTTCTAATATACATAGATTAATATTATGTATAATTTCAGTCGCGACGGTCTCTAACGTTTCAGGTGCGAAGTATTCCATAAAGGACGGAACGCTCATAATTCGTAATCCGAAGGTGAGCGACACTAACTCGTACACGTGCGAGGCGAATAACGAGGCCGGCGTAGTCAGTGCGACGTTCAAAATGTACATTCGTCGTAAGTACTTTTGGTTAACATGTCACTTATGTTCTACATTGCAACTTTGAAAATTGCACCAGAGACAAATTTTGAAATACATGCTGGCAAATAACAAACCATGGAATGTGATACCACAGTTTGGATTTATCACAACACGTTATATGTATCCGCTGCTAAAAGCATTACGCTTTATGAATTTGCAATGACTCGCAAGATCGCCCGATTTCCCGCTACGGACATTATTGTTTAAGGGAGTTTTCGACAACACGCATTTTAAGTGCAGTAACCCAAAGATATTGGCCGCTCCTAAAGCTATCATCAAATTAATACAATCAATCAATAATTATAACATGTATGATAATACTTTTTAGGCTTACCTAACCAGAAGTTATGGGTCTAAATATCCTACTGTACACGAGTTAAAATTGATGGTCTAAGTATGTTTCGATTCATTTTTTCGTACATTTCAGTCAAAAAGGACAAACAATTCACATCTAACAGAATGTTCTCACTTCTGACACAATTCAAATATATTATTAGCTCCATCATCCAACAAAAATGAACAATGCGTGTTTTTTTTACTTTTAGTTGCTCCTAAGATACAAGGACGAACTGAAATAAAATTCACCAAAGGTGAAACTGCTATCTTAGAATGCAAGTAAGTAGCAATAATTTATGTCAGTTGTGCTCTGTATACAAGGTCAAATTAAATTCAGCTGGCAATACATTACCCACGAGTTGTGGGGAATTGATATCGAAAACGAATAGAACAAAAAACAAAAAATCATCAGCTGTTTTTGTAATTTTTCTAGGAACACATATATCTTTTACGAAATTCCAAAAACCAAAACATAAAAGTCGTTTGGATGCCTTAAACTTAAGCCTGGATGCCTTAAAATTTTAAACAAAGTTCGAGTTATGAAGAAAAAATTTGTCTTTTTTATTTCATTAGTTTTTGATATCGATACTCAACACGTGGGTAGAGTACGGCTAGCTTATTAAATATAACCCTGTGTTTTATAATTGTGCTCCATAGTTGTACTTGTGACTTGCAAGTAACACACAATATAAACTTTTGAAATACAAACTTAGATTGAATTTGGTAGTTTTATAGATCATGGCTCCAAATTATTGTTTTTATGACATTCTTGCAGAGTTGCTAGTGGTGTACCAGCACCAAAAATAACATGGCTATTTGGAGGCAAAACAGGTTCACAGTTTACACCTTTAGCTGGTTCAGAAAATGTGCTGCGTATAACGAACGTGGAGGGAAAACAGGAGGGAAAGTATAAGTGTGTGGCGGAGAACAGCGCAGGCAAAGATGAGCACGTCACGACATTATTTGTTCAAGGTAATTTCAACGTCGTATTTCCATGAACTTATGGTATACTTACGGCTACTGTTCTTGACTACATGGAACTTATGAACTTCTTGATATTTACAGATCTTCCAAATATTACTACAAAAAGCTCCGTGGTATATCAAGCTACTGAGGGGGACGCTCTTCTGAGGATTCCATGCGTAGCAACCGGGGTCCCAAAACCTGTCATCGTTTGGAAGTTAAGCGGTCGTTACATTACTCCAAGTAAGAAGCTAAAACTGTGTGTTTTATCTACTATCCCACCTCATTTTTAATGAAAACAATTAACCACCTACGATCGACGAATTTGTTAAGGAACTGTGACACAAACATGAGTGAAAGTTACGACGCTGCACAAAGCCGATGATTTTTAAGCTCGAAATTGCATATCCTTCGTTCTAGCCAATAATTTATGTATCGTTACTAGGTATATCTTAAAAGTCAAGTACTATTTCGTCATCATCTGCCTAGCCTTTTCCCAACTATGTTCGGGTTGATTCTCAGTCTAGTCGGATGCGGCTGAATACCAGTATTTTACTCGGAGCGAAAGCCTTCCTGACCTCTACGAACCAGTTACTGGGTAACACGATAGATACCCCTTGGACTGGTTGTCAGACTTTCGGGCTTCTGACTACCCGTAACAACTGTCGAAGATGTTCAAATAACACAGTACCCGAGGCACGGATGAAACTTGATATGTTATCGATGGTCACCAGTCCACGAGCCGACCGTAGCAAGCGTAGATTAGCCTTCGATCTACCCGTGTAGCTATCATTATTTAGCCACCAGCTGCTCCTGGACCCTTCTTTCTAATATATATAGGTATATAATTTCAGTCGCGACTTTCTCTTACGTTTCAGGTGCGAAGTATTCCATAGAGGACGGAACGCTCATAATACGTAATCCGAAGGTGGGCGACACTAACTCGTACACGTGCGAGGCGAAGAACGAGGCCGGCGTGATCAGTGCGACGTTCAAAACGTACATTCGTCGTAAGTACTTTTGGTTATCATGTCACTTATGTTCTACATTGCAACTTTGAAAATTGTACCAGAGACAAATTTTGAAATACATGCTGGCGAATAAAAAACCATGGAATGCGTTATCACAGCTTGGATTTATCACAACACGGTATATGTATCCGCTGTTAAAAGCATCACGCTTTGAGGATTCGCAATGACTCGCAAGATCGCCCGATTTCCCGCTACGGACATTATTGTTTAAGGGAGATTTCGACAACACGCATTTTAAGTGCAGTAAGCCAAAGACATTGGCCGCTCCTAAAGCTATCATCAAATAAATACAATCAATCAATAATTATAACAGTCATGTATGATATTACTTTTTAGCCTTAACTAGAATTTATAGGTCCAAATATCCTTCTGTACCTACACGAATTAAAATTGATGATCTAAGTATGTTTCGATTAACTTTTTCGTACATTTCAGTCAAAAAAGACAAACAATTTACTTCTAGCAGTATCTTCTCACTTCTGACACAATTCAAATATATTATTAGCTCCATCGTCCAACAAAAATGAACAATGCGTGTTTTTTTTTTTTTTAGTTGCTCCTAAGATACAGGGACGAACTGAAATAAAATTCACCAAAGGTGAAACTGCTATCTTAGAATGCAAGTAAGTAGCAATAATTTATGTCAGTTGTGCTCTGTATACAGGGTCAAATTAAATTAGCTGGCAATACAATACCCACGAGTTGTGGGGGATTGATATCGAAAACGAATAGAACAAAAAACAAAAAATCATCAGCTGTTTTTGTAATATTTCTAGGAACACATATATATTTTACGAAATTCCAAAAACCAAAACATAAAAGTCGTTTGGATGCCTTAAACTTAAGCCTAGATGCCTTAAAATTTTAAACAAAGTTGGAGTTATGAAGAAAAAATTTGTCTTTTTTATTTCATTAATTTTGGTATCGATACTCAACACGTGGGTAGAGTACGGCTAGCTCATTAAATTTAACCCTGTGTTTTATAATTGTGCTCCATGGTTGTACTTGTGACTTGCAAGTAACATGCCAATATAAACTTTTGAAATACAAACTTAGATTGAATTTGGTAGTTTTATAGATCATGGCTCCAAATTATTGTTTTTATTACATTCTTGCAGAGTTGCTAGTGGTGTACCAGCACCAAAAATAACATGGCTATTTGGAGGCAAAACAGGTTCACAGTTTACACCTATAGCTGGTTCGGAAAATGTGCTGCGTATAACGAACGTGGAGGGAAAACACGAGGGAAAGTATAAGTGTGTGGCGGAGAACAGCGCAGGCAAAGATGAGCACGTCACGACATTATTTGTTCAAGGTAATTTCAACGTCGTATTTGCATGAACTTATGGTATACTTACGCCTACTGTTCTTGACTGCATAGAACTTATGAACTTCTTGATATTTACAGATCTTCCAAATATTACTACAAAAAGCTCCGTGGTATATCAAGCTACTGAGGGGGACGCTCTTCTGAGGATTCCATGCGTAGCAACCGGGGTCCCAAAACCTGTCATCGTTTGGAAGTTAAGCGGTCGTTACATTACTCCAAGTAAGAAGCTAAAACTGTGTGTTTTATCTACTATCCCACCTCATTTTTAATGAAAACAATTAACCACCTACGATCGACGAATTTGTTAAGGAACTGTGACACAAACATGAGTGAAAGTTACGACGCTGCACAAAGCCGATGATTTTTAAGCTTGAAATTGCATATCCTTCGTTCTAGTCAATTTATTTATGTATCGTTACTAGGTACATCTTAAAAGTCAAGTACTATTTCGTCATCATCTGCCTAGCCTTTTCCCAACTATGTTGGGGTTGATTCTCAGTCTAATCGGATGCGGCTGAATACCAGTATTTTACTTGGAGCGAAAGCCTACCTGACCTCTACGAACCAGTTACTGGGTAACACGATAGATACCCCTTGGACTGGTTGTCAGACTTTCGGGCTTCAGACTACCCGTAACAACTGTTGAAGATGTACAAATAACGCAGTACCCGAGGCACGGATGAAACTTGATTATGTTATCGATGGTCACCAGTCCACGAGCCGACCGCAGCAAGCGTAGATTAGCCTTCGATCTACCCGTGTAGCTATCATTATTTATTATTTAGCCACCAGATGCTCTTGGACCCTTCTTTCCAATATATATAGGTATATAATTTCAGTCGCGACTTTCTCTTACGTTTCAGGTGCGAAGTATTCCATAGAGGACGGAACGCTCATAATACGGAATCCGAAGGTGGGCGACACTAACTCGTACACGTGCGAGGCGAAGAACGAGGCCGGCGTGATCAGTGCGACATTCAAAACGTACATTCGTCGTAAGTACTTTTCATTATCATGTACATATTATTAGGAGCCACTTTTATCCTACATAGCAACTTTGTAAATTGTACCGGAGTCAAATTGTGAAATACTTGCTGGCAAATCACAAACCATGGAATGCTATATGGATACTACGGTGTGGATTTAAAACAACATGGTATATTTATCCGCTGCTTAAAGCATCACGCTTTGGGAATTTGCAATGAAGCGTAAGATCGCCCGATTTCCCGCTACGGACATTTTTGTTTATGGGATTTTTCGACCACATGCATTTGAAGTGCAGAAAGCCAAAGACATTGGCGGCTCCTTAAGCTACTTATCAAATAAATACAATCAATCAATAATAATCACACATAAGATAGTGCTTTTTAGACCTAACCAGAATTTACAGGTCCAAGTGAACTTTGTTCACAAAACGAATAGTTTTCCTTTAAAAACTATTACCTCGGAAAAATAGGTCATTACTTTTGGTCGTAACGTAAACTAAACTTGCAATTGGGTGACATTTGGTGTGTTATTATTTACAGAGGCACCACGAGTATCAGGAGTTACTGAAAAGAAAGTGCGCCTAGGAATGTCGGTTATTATCGAGTGCACGTAAGTGTCTTAATACTGATAATGTTGAAAGATAAATACTAAACACCGAGTGTATTACCACTATGATCGACTTTTTCAGAATCTTTTGGCGAAAATCAGTCCGATGATTGATTTATTTAATAAATATTTTAAGATTTTTCCAGAACGTGACATATGTCATTAAAGCTCTTTAGTTGGCAATTTATATATATCTTGTACACATATTATGTATTTAGTATTGTTTTAACGTGAAATGACTTGAATTTCAAACAGTAGGCAACTACTGTTTTGTACTGTATTAGTGTCACATTAATTAAATGTAACTGTTTTGTTTTGAACTACAAAGCCTTCTAAACAATATCGAGTAACAACTAAAAACTTTGCGCAAACATCTTGATGAATCCGCATGATCTGAATCGGCATGTTCTAGAACCAAAAATTCGAAGACATGTGACATCTACTAACCAGTACCGTGGTGACCGAGTGGTGGATTACGGCCTTTCACCGATAGAACGAAGGTCAGGAACGAAGGTCAGGAACGAAGTTTCGTACAATTTTTCTTCAACCAAAAATATTAAAACTTTGTTTTGACCTTACCATCCGTTTCAACACCCTCGAAAACCATGAAAACGACACCCACGATGAAACAAAAAAGCCACATGGATGGGCATAACCCTTTTTTCGTAACGTGAGGATTTCTACGCTATTTCAACAGAGAGGAGACTTTTTCTGAGCAGTGGGAACATTATAGGCAGATTATGCAATTGTTTTAATCTTATAGGGTCGAAGGTGAACCAAAGCCAACAATAAAATGGCAATTTATGGACCACTCCAGCTCAAAGATGGTACCAATTCCCGGATCTGACAATGTCCAATATTTTCCAATGGTGGACAAAAAACACGCGGGGAGTTACAAGTGTGTGGCACAGAATGAAATCGGAAGCGATGAACACGTCACAACGCTTATTGTTGAGTGTAAGTAACATTAGTTTTATTCCTACAAAAACCGAAATACGTCGCGTTGGAAGACCTCCCTTAAAGTGGTCTTACTAGCAGTCAAAACATTTTTTTCTGTCACTACTTCTTTTGCTTAAAGAGGTATATTTTTAATTCGTCTTGTAGTAGCTACAATGAAATATTGAACTAATCTTATTGTTACAGTTGCACCAGAAATCATTGAAAAATCTACGACAGTAGAAGGAAAAGAAGGAGATCTAGCTTTAAGCATCCCTTGTGATGTCGTCGGTAATCCAAAACCAATTATAACATGGAAATTAAAAGGCTCCACAATAACATCCGGTACGTAGTTATTGTGTACACAACAATGAATGAGTTATTACCTATGGGTATATACTGTCGGCCAATTTCTCGAACGAATATTATCGTAAAATTATTGTGTACCCGGATACAGCTGAATACCAGTGTCTTACATTCGACTGCGTATCTGATCTCCACAACCAAGTTACAGGGTAACACGATACCCCTTGGTAAGCCAAGGTCTGCCTGGCTGTCAAACTTTCGGGTTTTGACTGTCCGAAACGACTGTTAAAGATGTACAAATACAGCTTACCCAGCAATGGCTTAACTTGGTTTCCGAGGCACGGATGAGTCTCGATATGTTTTTGATGGTCACCAGTCCAGGAACTTACCGCAGCAAGCGTAGAACAAGTAGTCCCGTAGTTCTAATATACATAGATACATTATATAATTTCAGTCGCAACGTTCTCTAATGTTTCAGGTGCGAAGTATTCCATAAAGGACGGAACGCTCATAATACGTAATCCGAAGTTGAGCGACACTGACTCGTACACGTGCGAAGCGAAGAACGAGGCCGGCGTGATCAGTGCGACGTTCAAAACATACATTCGTCGTAAGTACTTTTGGTTATCACGTGCATATTATTTTGAGCCACTTATGTCCTACATAGCAACTTTGAAAATGGTACCGGAGACGAATTGGGAAATACATGCTGGCAAATAACAAACCATGGAATGCTTTACGGATATCACGGTGTGGATTTAAAACAACACGGTATATTATTATATAAATAAAAAATACTTTGGTTACGAAAATAATAAAAGTACGAAATTGCTCAGTATACATGCCGTATGGCGAAATAACATGGCGGCTACTATTTCATGGTGTTCAAAAACAGATTAAAAAAACTGAAATCTTTAAATTATATTTTGTAATTTATTTTGTTGTTTTATGGACTAAAACTAACATTTTCCGACTGCATTTTGCCTAAGCTATCTCAATAATATAATTTTAGATGTTTTATCGTTTAGAATAAAATACCCTATTACCTAATACAAAATAAACTCTTAAAATCTTATTTAAATTAAATAAGAAAAAAAAAACATTTCAGCGTATTATGCTACTAGCTTCAAAGCTTCATCTATAAGTTCTATAGACTTTTTATTGGAAGGTTTTGTACTTATGTAAGGGTCCGAAGTGTACAAAAGTGTATGTAGAACATCTTCATATTTGGCACGCAAGAGCATTTTCTAGAATGATATCTGAATCGTTTATAGTCTTTGTTCCTTGATTGCAAGACATCTTCCGTGAGCTGTCCAAGAGTTAACACTGAATAATGCTGAATGACGCTGAGGGAACACGGGTGGGTTATAGTCAGTAAAAGTCTGACGCGCCCTCCTGCTCCACCCAGAGCGGGAGAAGTCCTTTGATGAATTGCCACCCTCAAAAAAAAAACGCTTTCCCCGTGAATTATGACTTTAAGGACAAATGATGGCATATAATACCACATACATATATTTATTTACTTATCGTTGTGCTGCATCGAAAGCATCTGTCCGAATTTATTATAAGATAACGAAATTAGAATAGAAATCCGTCACTTTCAATTAAAACAAGACCTAGGACGCGACCTTGTTCAATTCACTCATTGCGAGAAGGTAGGTGGTAAAGTGTACCTAACACTTTTAGTAACGACAATGACGAACGAAAAACATTATGTAATTATTGGATATGCAGATGGGGCTATTTTATATAAAATAATTGATTTGAAACGTATCCAAAATGTGGTAGAAAGAACCAATTTTCATCATGTGGTTTCCAATATGTTTTATTGATTATCTATTGTGTATGTAAACTAAAATAATTATGATGAGAAATACTCGATGCATTATCTAAACATAAATTGCAAGTAATAAAATATCACAAGTATAACCTATA
Organism: Antitype chi; assembly: GCA_947359405.1. Lineage (NCBI taxonomy): Eukaryota > Metazoa > Arthropoda > Insecta > Lepidoptera > Noctuidae > Antitype > Antitype chi. Next base: position 11,772,499 of record OX375811.1, on the reverse strand, counting down.
TCAAATAATACATCAAATAGCCTATCTCACCTACGTATTTATAAGATTTTTTTACTATTTCATGTTATAATAGATTAACATAAGTTGTGCAATGAAGTTGCAACTTTTTGTTCATCTTGTATAATAATATTAAATTTCCTATCAATTAACATCATATATACAGACCTTCGGCAGGGCAACTGTCAAAACTCTAATTGAAAGTTTCAGATACGCAAAAATTATATGCCATGAGATAAATATTTCTAGTAAATATATTAACAAAAATTTAGCATATTAAAATTTTAAAAAAATTATATATACATATATTTTATGCTTTCTGGAATGGTATAATGCTTGCATAGTTTTTATTGCTAGCTCATCAGAATATAATCCTGAAAAAAATAAAAATGAAGATGTTTTTGTGATAATTTTTAAATCATCGTATTTGGATGCTCTTTGCTATAAACCAGTGCCAACCACATACATTATTTATTTATCATATAGTAGATTAACTTCTTAGTAACAGTTTGTTTGTATTATAATACAAGTACCTACGCCAATTAAAAAAAAATGTATTTATGGCCAAGCTCTCTTAGGCACTTCCACATGGTGCGGCTGCTTGCCAGATATTACTTTTTAGACTTAACCAGAACTTACAGGTCCAAGTGAACTTTGTTCGCAAAACGTATCGTTTTCCATTAAAAAATATTGCCGCGGAAAAACAGGTCATTCCTGCCTTTGCTCGCAACGCAACATAAACTTGCAATTTGTGACATGTGGTGGTTATTATTTACAGAGGCACCACGAGTATCAGGAGTTACTGCGAAGAAAGTGAGACTAGGAATGCCGGCCAATATCGAGTGCACGTAAGTGTTTTAATACTGTCAATGTTGAAAGATAAATACTAAACACTGTATGTATTACCACTCTAATCGACTACTACAGATTCTTGTGGTGAAAATCAGTGTAATTATTGATTTATTTCCTAAAAACATTGAGGGTTCTCAAGAATATGTGATTAAAGCTGTTTAGTTAGCAATCTATATCTACCTTGGACACATATTATTATGTGTTTAGTGTTATGTTTTAAGGTAGAGACTTGAATTTCAAACAGTAGGCAACTACTGTTTTGTACTGTACTATTGTCACATGATTTAAATGAAACTGTTTTGTTTTGAACTACAAAGCCTTCTAAACCAAATCGGGTAAAAACTAAAAAAAATGCAAAAATCGACTTTTTAAGGTAGGTACCTCCTTAAAAGTTAGGGGGCCCTCATTTCGGTTTGCAACAATACCCCTAGAGTGGGGAGAGTGTTGAAAGTTTCACGGGAGAAAACAAAATCATAATTTTACATTTTTGAATCGTTCGAGAGCAGTGGGGTCCTAGTGGTAACGGTCGCAACTTACGAGTTGAAGGTCGTAGGTTCGAACCCAGATAGGTGCTTTACTTTATTTAAATTATTTCACCACCTCTACCCTCAAAAACGGTAAAGGAAAACATCTCAAGGAAACCGGCATGTTTTAGAAACAAAAATTCCAAGACATGTGACATCTCCCAACCCGAGCCTCTCACCAAGAAGAGGCTCTTGGCCCAGCGGTGGGAACATTATAAGCAGATTATGCAATCGTTTAAACCTTTTAGGGTCGAAGGTGATCCAAAGCCAACAATAAAATGGCAATTTATGGACAAGTCCAGCTCAAAGATGTTACCAATTCCCGGATCCAACAAAGTCCTACATATTCCAAGGGTAGAGAATAAACACGCGGGGAGCTACAAGTGTGTGGCACAGAACGAATTGGGAAGCGATGAACACATCACAATGTTTATTGTTGAATGTAAGTAACATTCGTTTTATTCCCACAAAGACGTTGCGTTGGAATGCCTCCCACAAAGTGGTCTTACCAGCAGTCAAAATATTTTTTTGTAACTACTTCTTTGACTTACATAGATATATTTTTTCATCGTCTTGTAGTAGGTACAATCAAATATTGAACTAATGTTATTTTTACAGTTGCACCAGAAATTAAGACTAATTCTACAACAGTAGAAGGAATCGAAGGAGATCTAGCTTTAAGAATCCCTTGTGATGTCGTCGGTAATCCAAAACCAGTTATAACATGGAAATTAAAAGGCGCCACGATTACACCCGGTACGTAATTTATGTGTATACAAAAAGTCAATGAGTTATTTTATACTGAAGGGCAATTTGTCGAACCAAAATGAGCGTAAAATTAATTTGTCAAACTGCTATGCGCCTGTAAACTGCTGTATTAAATGAATATTTTATCAAGAGCTGCTGAGGATAGCCGTTTAGGCGAGCTTGACAATTTGTCACAGGACGTTATAAGAACTTTACACCTTGTTCCTCATGCCTCTATTAGATCATTAAAAGTTGTTCAACATATACTATTTATGTTAGACTGTAGTGGCCATCTACATCGCGTTATCTGCCATCTGCCTAGCCTTTCCCAACTAAGTTGGGGTTGGCTTCCAGTCTAATTGAATGCAGCAGAATACGAGTATATTGCATGGAGCGACTGCCTATCTGACCTCAAAAATCCAGTTACTGGGTAACACTATTCCCCTTGGTAGGACTGATTCTTCTGGGCTTCTGACGATCCATACCGACTGTCAAAGGTCCACGACTGACAGCCAGGATCAATGGCTTAAGGTGCTTTTCGAGGCACGTAGGACTCTTGATATGTTTGAGAAGGTCACCCATTCACGAACCAATCGCAGCAAGTGTAGCTTAACCTGATCTTTCGAACCTTGTCTATTATTATAAGATCGCTTATTTCAGATTCGAAGTACTTAATTGAGGGTGGAGCTCTAGTCATTATGAAGCCGACAGAAAATGACTCTTCAATGTACACGTGTGAAGCTAAGAACTTCATTAGTACAGTGAGCACCACGTTCCAAGCAACAGTTGAAAGTAAGTTAGTTAATGTAACATCACGCCTGTTATACCCAAAGGCAAAATGTTGGTCTACTATAGATACGGAGGTGTACCTATAGTAGACCAAAATTTTGCCAGTTATGTTAAATCCCATAAGGGGGCGAGCCTATTGTCATGAACCGGGCACAAATCCCGACTGCTGGCTGCTGCTGAGAAATTCCCCATAGAATAACCTGGGAATCGAAACCAGGACCTTATGCTCAGCGCTAACGAGGCAATTATGTTATTATGTAACTATTTAACACAAGCAAATGCCCTCTGCATGGAAATAGTGCAATGGTTTTGTAAATGGGTGGTTACTTTGACGAGGAAACCCCATTAAAAACCACGGCACATATATTATACTAACTATAACTTTGTTTTCCGCTGTCTCAACTGCAACGTTTAATTAAAACAATTAATCCGAAATTGGCAATTAGGTATGCCTACTTAGCGCCTTCAGCAATTATTATTTCATCACGACAGACTTTCTTCTTGGAATATTAAAAAAATGTGTATGTATTATTCTTCCGCAGAGCTACCCACGAACTTTGGCACAGAACACTTCGTGTACTTATTACAGGGTAAAACGGAAAAAATTAAATGTGATGCGTACAGTTCTGCAACACAATCTGTTCAATGGTTTATAGTAAGTATATTCTCATTTCTCTAAGCCCATGCTCTCACGGACGTAATAAAATCGCGGTGGGATTTTGTCGCGCATTTGATCTTCAACGAACTGCATTCTGTTGGATTCTCAAACCTCGGTTCAACACCGAGAGTTGAAAGTCCAGTACCCGATAAAATCCCACCACTATTTTATTTCGTTCGTGTGGACGTCGACTAATATTTATTACAATATTGGTCATTGATCTACCAACGTTTTCTAGCATTTTATAATTTCAAAATTTGAAATAAAATCCGTTAACGTCCTGGATCAATATCTGTCGTGGCCTTTAACTTGTTCCAGTAATGAAAAATAATACATAGTTTATTGTTTGACCGCTATTGCCATGCCTTAACGCAACAACTAAAGTGAAAATGAGTTTGGTTTTAATAATACAATATAAAACAGTACCTACAATTTAGTTTACTCTTTTATTATTCTTGTTTCATCTAAATAGCTCCAAAACAAGCATCTTCTGGGCACGCCTGATCCATGACGGACCTCATCAATAAGCCATTTAATAATTTAAAAACGCTCTGCTTAAAATTGCATTCAGTGTGTTTTGTCCAAAAGTCTATTAAGTAGATCAAACATAACTTGTTAGGAATATATTTGTATTTAATAATAATAACAAGAATTCATTAAAATTGTCTAACAGGCCTCTGCAAATTGGCTTCGGCCCCTCGAACGCCTTCCAAAGGTCGAAAACCAACAGGTACCGAGGTATTATGTCGAAGCCATAAAAAAAATAACAAGATAGTAATTTCAATATGCAATATTAATAATTTTGCAGACAAAAGCACGCCCACGAGCCTTGGACTCTTCGCTTAGCACCACCTCATCGCCGGAACTCGAATCATCAGAGACTACAACCGCGTCGAGCAAGGATTATTCCTCGACGCCGCGGCCAATAATTGTAAGTCAGCAGGGGAAAGGAGGACTACCGAACGACGAAAGGTTTAGTAAAAAACTGGCTCCGAGAGAGGTCCGCGCTGCCGGAGCTTGCGATGAACATAAATTACTAATACTTAATATAAATTAGCTAGCCAAGCACGGTTTCTTACATGTTTTACATAACGGAGCTGTTTTGTAAAACGGCTAGCGATAATGTGAAACAGCGGATTCGTCAAACAATCTGCGACAGTAAATCTGAATAGTTAACTAGTTATAATAAAAAAATATTGATATTTTCTCAAGTCGCATAAATTTTCCGAAGCTAATGAGGGTCGCTACATATTACGATGTGATTTTTCAACGTCTTGATTGTCTGTTTAAGGTTAGATAAAATATTTTTCTGCTTCCACAGACGAAGAACGCGCACATCACAGAACCGTACATACAAATAGCTAATGCTTCGTACACCGACCACGATGGCAACTATACGTGTCGTGTGAGCGATAAGCATGGAAACACATATACACACACATACGTAGTGGACGTCGGTAGTGCACCGGAGTTTCAGTACGACGTCAATCCCCTTAACAACTGGCGAGGAGTTATATCACATATCACACAAAACTGTGACATCCGAGACGGCGCGAAACCGAAGCCCGTCGTAAGTTTTCATTTCACATTTAAACACTAAAAATGAAAAAGATAAGAGCACAAATAATTGTATAGGTACCTATTCCAACCTTAACTTTTACATACTGACAATTATTAGACTAAGTCTCAAAATTATGAGCTAATAAAATAATGTTTAGACCACGTGAAAATAATATGGGAACACTAAATGTATTATAACTTTCAGGTTGAATGGATGTTGAATGGCAAAGTGTTAACCGATCTAAACTTAGCGGGTGAAGGTCACTATACCTGCAACATTAGCAACGTGCACAAATCGGTACAGAGGAGTTTTGACGTCAAATCTTTAGGCAAGTATTATTTATTTGCATTTATGAGCGAATAGAGGTTAAGACTCCACGCAGAAAAATGATCTTCGAGTTCTGCCAACCATATTACAATGGCGACCTAATCAAAATCTTGTACAACTCTGAAGGTTATCTGATAAGAATTGACACACGGCACTGGTCCGTGTTTGAAAGATATTGATATACACAACCGCGCACCGCCAGCAGGCGATGATGTGCCGCACCGTGAATCAATGACTCACGTTGCAACTTATAAATCCACAGCCTACAGAAAATCAAAAAATCTAAGATATAAAGTGAACTATCTACCAACATCTTCTACCTCATGTATCCATCTAAAAAATATTTTTTTACAGCATGCTTGATAAGTAGGAACTTGAGAGATGCGGACATGCCGCTCGTACTAGATGACAGAGGATTTTGGCACAAATTTGAAAACACCGAACATTATACAATTGTGGAACAAGAAGAAAAAATCACATTTTCTTGTCCAAGCCAAAAAGAGGCAAATACGTTCAAAAACTTCCCGAAAAAGAGCAAATTAGAGGCATTTTGTAATAAAGGACACTCTTTCGTAGTAGAAGACAAAATTTACAAGCTTTCAGACCTGCAGTGCACACAGATCATTCAACCCTCCGTAATCAGAAAGAAAGTGAAATGCTTATCGGAAACCTCCGAATTATTTAGAGTAGGCTACAACGTCCCTGGTTTCTTAGAGGCTTACGAAGTCTGTTTCGATACTGAAAAAAATATGCCCCTATACACACGCATCGTAATGACTGAAACAGACAACAAGGGTATAAGCGCCGGCTACAACTGGCACACATACCCAGGAATCGGCAATAATAAAACTGAGAGAGGATTTACTTGTAAGGACACGATGTCATCGTGTTGTTATAGTAAGTCCCAGCTGGTGAATGCAATTGACTTTAATGATGGCCCTGCTATGCAGAGCACGTTCATCGATCCTCTGAATGTTGTCCCGGTCTGGCTCCCTTGCAATACTTCAAAGGTAAGCACTTTTTATGGCATTGAAATAATCATAAGGATTCATGATATTTAATAAACGAAAAACCATTTCAATTCATTTAAAGAAAAAATTTCGAGACGACCGAGGTTAGCTGTTTTTTTTTGGTTTGACGTTTTCTAAAAATGAAACCTAGCTTGATCGATTTATCGCCCCCAAAACCCCTGCATTCTAAATTTCATGAAAATCGTTGGAGTCGTTTTCGAGATTCCGATTATACAGGAAAATTGCTCGCTTAAAGGTATAAGATTTAAATATCTAAATAATTTATTATGTCTAGCTGAAGTCAAACAATAATTTTAAGCACTTCTCTTATTTATTTTTCTCTTTTAGCCGACATGGGAAACTGTTAATGACCAAGTGACAACCCTGCTGCCCATGTACAATGAAGTCATTACTTGGTCTGGCACGCACACTTTTCAAGAGAAAAATGGAGTTATTATACCTCGATATTTATGGAAGGTACATAAACTGATTCTGGTAACAATATCACAATGATTAACAATATCCCAACTGCCTACAATTTTAAAATACTCTTTTTTTATTGCTAAATGGGCCTGTCCTTGACCTCGACCTCGCTTGATGGAAAGCCATGGATGAGGTCGATAAATCGCGAGGTGCGAATGGCCTGGAATCTCTACCAGCCGTACGGGTCGATCGATGAAGAATAAGCTATGCTTGCTGCGGTCGGTTCAGAGATGGATGGCCATCCATTTAATACCGAGTCGAGCGGTCAATCTTGTTTATCGTTCATAGATATTTTGACAGATGTCACGGGTAGTCAGAAGCCCGAAAATCTGACAACCAGTCTTACCATGGGATACCGTGTTAAAGTAGTAGTCTCAATACATGGGTAGTGGAGGTCAGATAGGCAGTCGCCCTAGTATTCAGCTGCATCCCGTAAAACTGGGAGCCGACCCAATATACAACCGGTACAAGTTAACTAGGAACCTGGCGCTGACGTCACATCACAAATATCTAAGCTATCGGCTACTGAACACGAAGCGGGAGAAGGAACACATTCCAACGATGTGCGCAGTTATAGTCTGACCGATACCACTGTACCGCGCCTTAGGTATGCACGGTGAGGCGAGAGACGGGACGCTGTGAGTGATGACGAATGAGCGGCTTGCAATAACGAATCAGCGACCTGCACTTCTCCCCCGTCGCGCCGCGCCCATAACTAAGGTGGTACAGCGGTATCGGTCAGGCTATAGTTCACACGGCTTGTAGTTGGGAGAAAGGCACATGATGATTTTCCTCACATATTGAGGTCAGCTTTCTTTATCAATTAAATTGAATTACAGTTGGTGTGGTACGACGACAAGGAAGTAGTAGCCATAGTCCACGTTAACGATCCTTCACCAACAGAGAAGGACATCAAATGCAAGGATACTAGTAATCGTACTGAATATAAACAATGGATTCACTTCAACGACAAGTATACTTACTGCTGCTCGCAGTCGAAATTCTCGGAAGCGTTTAATATTCACATCGACATTGGAGGTAAGTTTTTAATTTAGGTGATGTCCTCATAAAATTTATTGAATATAAACACTTTAACAAAAAAATAAATGAACAACTTCAAACAAAAGCGACTACATAATGAATTAATGATATATAACTTTAATTTCCGAATTCGGTGGCAATTTGGCGACACACAAAAGATCAAAGAAACCAAAGCCCTGAAAAGAAAATAAACTAGATATTTATTGAAAAAATTTACAAAACTTATTTGGATAACTTATCTGTTATCATAATAAGTTTTAAAGAAGGTCTAAAGTATTTAAATACACAAAACAACATAAATAGAACAGCTGGTACTTAGATAGTATTACTTAGTGGACGTTGCAGTACAATGTTGGTTGTTCCACAAGAAGTTTGTCACGGGAACGACATTTGTATGAGTTTTTCCCTTTGTCGTGTATGGCTTCACGCCTTCAATAGTATTGATTTCACATAGACATTGTTATACAGCAAGCCTAGAGAAAAGTTCAATTTTAACCATTAAAATGTATTAATTTGAAACGCGTCCACAATGTTTAATTTCTACTTTACGATTTTTGTTAATAAAATCCTTTTTTTTTTCTAGATTTTTTGGAGACAGCACTGGATGAAATTAAAAATATAATCTCATATTAGTTAATGGGTAGGTACTTACTTCCCGGCTTTCGAAGAGAGTTCATTTACATAAATTACATAATACTTTAGTATTCAATCAAATTTAATCAATAACAAGTTTGTTTCATTTTAAAACCTCGTTCAAATTTCACGAGATTTTCATGACTAGAGCGTCAAGTGACTCAATTCGTCAACTTTGACCTACTTAATCTTATTCTTAACCCTAGTCCTTCGCATCAACCGACAATCAGCGCTTGCAAATACAGTAAACTTTTGAACTGAGATTATATTCATATACGCACATAACCTTACGAACTTTTGAGTTGTTTTGTGTTGAATTCGAGCGATACGTTATAATTTGCGTTTATCGACTCCTCTGGGGATTTAAATTCGTTTAGAATCGGTAATGGAGGATTTACTCAAGTTAAAATCAAGTAATAAAAGTATAATTTTATGTAGAGATTTTAATGTTCCGTGTTCCGTGTGGTGCCGGATGTAAAAGAATAGCACCATCCCATTTCTTCCCGTGGGTGTCGTAGAGGGCGACTAAAGGACTTAAAAAAGAATGGGCAGGTAAGTCGGGGCTGTTATCACTGGGTCTAAGTTGAAGTCTAATAATAATCTATGAGGATGTTTGTAAATAGGTACGACTCGAGGAAAATTTACTGATTTAACCAGCAGTGGGTTTTGTTACAATACCTAATTTGGTCATTCGCATTTTGCTGTCCTAAAAATGTTATTGAACACTCTTCACGGATTGATTAGAAAAGGGACTCGTAGACAAGCCATTAAACGCTACAAGATACAGCCTAATTTGAATATTGTGAAGCACAGTCCCAGAAATCATATGGTTATTTTATTTAATAAGGGGCTTCTAGCTAAGTGATACCAGCCGCACGGGTCATTGATTGGCATTGATCAGGTTAAGCTACGCTTGCCGCGGTTGGTCCGTTAATGGGTGACCATCTTTACATACCAAGCCCCCTCCGTGCTTCGTCAAGCACGTGAAGCCGTTGGTCCCGGCTACCATCCGTGGATCTTTGACAGTCGTCACGGGTTGTCAGAAGCCCGAAAGTTTGACAACCAGTCTCACCAAGGGGTATCGTATTACCCAGTAATTGGGTTGTACAGGTCAGATTGGCAGTCGCTCCATGTAAAATACTAGTATTCATCTGCATCCGGTTAGACTGGAAGCTGACCTCAACATAATTGGGAAAAGGCTAGGCAAATGATGATGAAGTTGCCTCTAGATATATGAAGTGCTATCTACTCAAATTCTTTTAAAAACAACTTTAAAATTTCCTGTTGAATAAGTGTCTTTATGCCGTTGAAGATCTATAACGAAACTCCTTATGTTGTATTCATGGATTGGTGTAATATTTAACGTGTTTTTCCCTACGGAATTTAATTATATTTTGATACCATGTAATTTCAGACACAATTTATTAGAAATAGAAATATAAATCATTTATTTGCCAATAATGTAGGTATACAGATATGATGGTTATTTTGAACAGAGTCCTGATACATTTTACCTTACGGCATGCAAAATTGTTTAATGTAATACATTTACTAGACAAAAAGCTTAAACAGACAAATAGAATAATGACAAAAGCATTCCTTTCCCTAGGTAATTTAACTACCATTAACAAAAAAAAATCACTTTAATTCTTTTAGATGTACCCGAGTTTAGTATTTATAAGAGGACCCATGGTTAAAATATGTTTTTTAAGTAAAGACGTTTGGTAACCACCTGTGTAAAGTTGGTTTTTTATATTGTGACCTTATTGGCCCCGAGCGTTGTCTTTTATCCACTACTGACATAAACAGAATATGCTTGTTCGTTCTAACGAATAGGGCAACTTCTAGTATATACAAAGATGGCAATGTAAGTATCCTTAGCGATTTAAAAACTGGTTGGCAGCTTTCTGTAGTTTTAAGACCTGTCATTGATCGATGGCAACGTTTTTGGGCCCTAAATATTCTTTCTCTCTCACTGCAGTTTCCCCAGAATATGACACCAAATTTTAGTGAGGAAGCAACTAAACCATGATATGCTGTCACTAATATGTTAAGTTTAACTTTTTTTTAAAGGCTATAGAGTACGTAGGCCGTTTTACTTAATTTATTGCACACGTTTTCAGCATGATGATTCCATGTCAGTGTATTGTCGATGTGTGCTCCTAGGAATTTTGTTACTGTAGTCGAATCTACGTTTTGGTCTTTATATTTAATTATAATGTTTTCTGGCTCTAGCCGCTAATATAAATGCATGACTTGTGTTTTATTAATATTTATTACAAGATTATTATTATTTAGCCAATCCATAATATTTTTAAGGGTGTTGTTTATATCTTTTTTGTATTCCTTTTTATTTATGCATTTAATTATAGCTGTGCTGTCATCCGAAAATAATGTCATTGGATGATAAATTTGTCGCGGTAGATCGTTAATGTAAAGCAGAAATAATAATGGCCCAAGTACACTACCTTGCGGAACCCCAAATTTCGGTATTCTACATGAAGATAAATATTTGAATTCACGCTTAGTTTTGGTACATGAATAAACAAAACAAATACATTTTATCACGCCATACTTGCTACCCTGTTTTGGTAATACTTCCCTGTAACATCTCGCAACTCCCATTGACGAAAATTCTGGGCTTATGATAAAAACCTTTTGGAGCGCGGGAGCACAAACCGAGAAATGTTCAGGAGCTTGGGTTACACGAAGTTCAAAAATCCTCGGAAAAATTTAAATAGTTTCAATTAAACAAGTTAATTGATGAATAAAATTAAACAAGATTGAAATGAAACATGAAAAAAAAAACAACCGACCGAAATCACCGCAAGCAAGTAATAAAAATAAACAATCACATTCGCATAAAATACTTAAAACGGAGTGGTGGGGACAGCGCGAGTCGCCGGACCGCATTCCTAAGCAAACAGCTGCTACTGATAACGATCTCGGTGACAACGTAAACAATGAGCGGCAGGTACATTTTGACGAGTTAATTACACGATTGAAGGACATTATTTATATGCGAAATCTTAGTATAAAATAAAAGTTTAATAATGTTATTAAGTGTTGTTTTGAATGGTTAGTACTAGTTGTGGTAGATCATATGTCTGAGTGGCCTATTTTTAATAAGTGTTTAGAGTATTTTTTCGGACTTAGTGAGTAATGGAACCTAAAAACAAAATTGTTAAGTTGAAGTTGTTGCAGTGGAACGCACAAAGCTTAAGACCTAAAATTAAAGCATTGGAGAATCTATTATTGGTAGGTAAAATTCATGTGTGCATTATATCTGAGACTTGGCTTGAACCAGACAGTCAATTGAAAATTGGTAATTATGATATTTTTAGACGAGACCGGGATGATTCATACGGCGGAATTGCAATTGTAGTCCACAAATCCGTTAAAGCACAAATCACCAATTTTAGCTTACGTAATCGAAACATTCAAATTCTCCGTATTAAAATATTTAACTGTGACTTCTTGGAAAATATTGTTGCGGTGTAGGTACTGTCCTCCTAATATTTATACTACAGATGAAGATTGGAAAATGCTATTTTCTAAATGGTCGTATAAAACTTTCATAGGGGGAGATTTCAACGGGCATCATTCAAATTGGTCATACAAAAGTGATCGCAGGGGTTTACAAATCCACGATGCAGCTGATGATTGGAGGTATGTTTCCCTCAATACTGGAGACCCTACCAGACTTAAGTTAGTTTTAAATCAGCTTCAAAAAAGTTCGCCCGACGTAACGTTTGCGTCAGCAGATATTGCACTTCGGTTTAAGTGGAGTGTTTTGCCTGAAAACTTAGGTAGTGATCACTTAATGGTTCTTATAACTACAGAAATAACTTGTAATAACTTAATCAAATCGAAACGAATTTTTAAAAAGGCAGATTGGCAAAAGTACAAGGAAATAATTTCAAGTTAAATCAGTAGTATTAGTTTAACAGGCAACACCCAACAAATTTATGATGACATTATAGATTTAATTAATTTCGCATCTCAAACATCAATTCTGGTTTCTAAAATTTGTGAAGACCCTACCAGTAAGTTTATTCCAAGCGAAGGACTGTCCTCCATTGCCCCATACACGACTCAAGGAAGGTGCGTAGAGTTGCATCAATCTTGTACAACTCCAGCACCCTCATGAGCCATGTATGTGGCACCGAGTCGTAGGCCTTCTTATAATCTATCCAGCATGTCGACAGATCTTTGCGGGATCGACGAACCTGTTGGCTTATGGCCATGTCAATGAGGAGTAGCTCCTTAGTCCCGCGAGACCCGTTCCTACACCCATTTTGAGAGGGAGACATAATCGAGTTATTCTCAATGTGTGTATTAATTTTCGTTCTCAAAATGGATGTAAGAAGTTTATAAACCGTCGACAAACATGTGATCGGTCTATAATTCTTGGGTTCCGTGGGACTACCTGACTTATGGAGCAGGTGGGTAACGCCTGTTGTTAGGAACTGTGGTAGCGACCTAGACTCTAAAGATGACTGGAATTGAGATGCCAGGCGACTGTGTGAACTAGTAAGCCATTTTAACCAAAAGTTATGCAGTCCGTCCGGTCCCGGTGATTTCCAATTCGGTAACGGACGAACTGCTCTGGCTACATCTACTGGTGTGATGAAAACGGGTTCCATTTCTGGTATTGGTTCACACACTCGCTCGACATCCTGCATCCAGCCTGCCTCAACGTGACAGACGGGCACCGACCAAATGCTCCGCCAAAATGCACTCGTGGTGGCATCATCTGGGTGGCACACGTCTGTCACATTTTGTTCGGGTCGCTCCCAAGCTCTATATACCCACCTCTCATCGCTCTGGAACATGCGGTTCTGTATGTACCGGTCAACCCGCCGCTTATACCGCCGAATACGGCTCGCCCATGCACAGACTTTCTGCTTCAGGAAGTCGATGCGCTCTGTGACACGGGACATGTATTCTGAAGGACTAATTCCAGTCCCCGAGAAAGCCCGCCTCACAAAGCGCATCACTCGTGGTCGTGTATTGCCCTCCCTGAAGCAGTATAGTTTGCCGATGAGTACCCTGGCCCCATCGATACGACGCTCGATCCTGCATTGCCAGGCTGGTGTGGCTGGTTTCGGTCGAGAAGCTCCGTCACAGCTTGGAAACTTGACGTTAGATAAACGACATGCCGCAACAGCCGCGCAATACAGGATCGAGTGTGTATCAACGAGATCCTCGCTGCTCTCGAAGAAATTCTTGAGCTGCGAGTCCAAGGCATACACCAGCGCCCTATTTTTCTTGTGCATAGGTAACCGTGGTAATCGGGGTCTAAGTTCGGTTGGAGTGGACCGATACTCACGAAACGCATCCTCCAGTGCGCTCCTCAATCGGGCGTTGTACTGACTACTTACTGTGGCAACCCTATCATCCTCTTCTTCAACATGATTGGACCGCGGCGAGATTGCATCAATAGTTGACGCCTGTGCCGCGGTTTGTGTCGGAGTCGAGACGATATGGTTGCTCAGTACTTCTGAGCGCAGCCTATCAAGTGCGGTGTCGTCCAGCCTGTGATTGCGTTGGATGACCCTCACTTGATCCGATAGTCGTTGGGCCGAGACGTTGACAGTTGGTTCAAGTACCTGGAACAGAGACAGCCTTACGCGGTACGCAGTGAGGTTAGTTCCCCCCTCTGTAGACCCGTAATATGCGCGCATGACGTTCTCGTTCATAGATTGAGTCCATCTCATGCGCTGCACACAACCACCGGCAGCGGGGACCCGGCTCGGGGCCGGATGGCCCCTAAGTCCCAAACTCCTCGGTGGCCGGCCTCTCCCCTGCCGACGTACAGGTGTTGGCGACGTCGGCGGGGAAAAATATTCGTCGCTCGAGCTCGACGCAACTGCCACGGCCAGTGTCACAACACTGTCGATGGGGCTGGGTTCCGGCGGCGGCGAGGTGGAGCTGAGCGACGAGTCCGGGGGTGGTAGGCGTGCATTTCGAGTTCCTGATCTCGTCAACATTGCATGTTTTTCACGTTTTTCATATTCCAAATTTTCGTTCCTTCATAGAAGTCTAAATTTGACAGCCGTCATTCTTCGGTTTTCTGTATTTTCTTTTAGTTTTTTCATGATAATGATGCTTTTTATTGTTGATATATTTATGGTTTTATTCTGAATGATTTGTTGTGATTCTTGTGCTATGCAGCTCACAGGAATTAATAAAAACGGAAAATAGGAGATAAGATTTTTTATTACGTGGTTGACGTATCAGTGTTGCTATTTTATTATTATTATCTTTATTCAATTAAATATACATATAAATTATATTTTTAAATATTAGTATACAAATATGAAAACATTTAAAAATATAAAAAATAGTAGCCCACCGGTATCGGGAACAAGGTCCAAGCTACCGGCGGTCAGGGCTACAGAGAGAGGAACCTCCTAACAATGCGAGCCGTGTCCAGGAGTACCGCTTTCTGAATCAAGCCCTTGACCCAGCTGCCCAACGAGAGCCTCCTCAGATGTTGGTCGAGGCTCTTGGCTATCAAGCCATTGGCTGTAACAACTATCGGTACAATGATCGCTGAGTCCACATCCCACATATCGACAACCTCGTGAGCCAAGTCAAGATACTTGATTTGTTTATCTTTCTCGGCTTTCACGAGGTTCCCGTCATGCGGGACCGTTACATCAACGATCATTGCACGCCGCTCTAGTCGATCCACCACCACTATATCAGGTTTATTGGCAACTATAGTCCTGTCAGTGATGATGGATCGATCCCAGTACAGTGTGACATGTCCATTTTCGAGAACTGGGTCGGGCACATACCTGTAGTACGGCACTTCTGATTCCACAAGATTGTATTTCAGAGCAAGTTGCTGGTGGATAATCCTGGCTACTAGGTTATGTCTATGCAAGTATTCTTCGTTAGCTAGACAAGAACACCCGGAGATCATGTGTCTGATTGATTCTCCCGGACGGTGACATGCCCGACAGATGTCAACCGTGCCATCTTTCACAATAAATCTCCGGTAATTGTTCGTCATCATAACTTCGTCCATAATTGCACAGACAAAACCTTCGGTTTCCCCAAATAGGTCACCGAAACGTAGCCAGGCTACGGACGCTAGAAAGTTTACAACGGGTCCATGTAGGGCCTGAAAAAAGCGTCCGTGAAGCTCCTTACTCTGCCATACCTCCATGCGATCTTTAGTGTCAAGCACTACAGGCTTGCGCCAGTTCTCTTTACCCAAGGAGAGCGGGGTGAGGCCCTTATCCACCGCGACCACATCTCGATGCATCCCCACGTCGGTTTCTAGGAAATAATCCCTGAGACTGCATATCTCGCGATTGTGGAGAGTCTTAGCATTTAAAAAGTCTCGACCTCCACATTTTCGCGGGATATACAGTCTCATTACCGATGACCGTGGGTGATGCATTCGATATGCAGTCAGCAGCGTGCGGACCCTCCTATCTATGGCGTCGAGTTCGGTCTGAGTCCATTTGAGTATGCCGAAAGAGTACATCAAGACCGGCATGACCCAACCGTTGAAGGCACGCACCTTGTTTCCGCCTGATAAAAGACTATTAAATACTTTTTTCAGGCGGCCAAAGAAGCGTTCCTTCAACGATTGTTTCATGTCAGTAACATTGATGCCCAAAGCTTCCGACATACCCAAATACTTATAGGTTTCGGCTGCGGAGAGGGCTCGAAATTTTATGGAATCCGAGAGTTGGGTTCCCACGGATTCTACAATCTCCCCTCGCTTTACATGCATGACCGCACATTTGTCCACACCAAAATCCATCCTAATGGCGCTACTGAAAGTTTCAGTTACTTTCAGTAGCTCCATTAGTTGCAAATTGTTGGGGGCAAAGAGTTTTAGGTCATCCATGTAGAGGAGGTGAGATATAACTTGACCACCTCTCCTCAGTCGATAGCCTATACCTGAATCCTCCAGCAGTGTGCTTAGAGGATTCAGGGCTAGGCAGAACCAAAGCGGACTCAAACTGTCGCCCTGAAATATGCCTCGCTCGATCCTTATCGGTTCGCTATTCCTCTGGATATTTCGACATCCTGGATATCGAAGGACCGTCCTCCATTGCCCCATACATGACATCAGGAAGGTGCGCAGAGTTGTATCTACTTTATACAATTCCAGCACCCTCATGAGCCATGTATGTGGCACCGAGTCATAGGCCTTCTTGTAGTCTATCCAACATGTCGAAAGATCCTTTCGGGAACGACGAACCTGTTGGCTAATGGCCATATCAATGAGGAGCAGCTCCTTAGTACCGCGGGATCCGTTCCGACATCCATTTTGAGAGACAGACATGATTGAATTAGTGTCTACATGATTGTAAATCTTAGCTCTCAAAATGGATGTAAGAACCTTATAGACCGTCGGTAAACACGTGATCGGCCTATAATTTTTGGGTTCCGCGGTACTATCTGATTTATGGAGCAGGTGGGTAACTCCTGTCGTTAGGAACTGGGGTAGCGAACCAGACTCCAAAGCAGTCTGGTACTGAGCTGCCAAGCGAGCGTGCGACCTTTGGAACCATTTAATCCAGAAGTTGTGCAGCCCGTCCGGCCCTGGAGACTTCCAATTGGGTAACGGACGGACTGCACGAACTACATCTTGGGGGCAGATGGTAATAGCCCCCATTTCCAGAAATGGGGGCTAATACCAGTATTAGATCGCAGGCTCGCTTGACTTCCCGAGCCCAATCACCTTCGGTGTGACTGACAGGCACCGGCCAGATACTACACCAAAAAGAACACATAGCATCATCGTCTGGTAGGCGCGTGTCAGCCACACTTTGGTCCGGTCGCTCCCAAGCCCTATATACCCACCTTTCATCACTTTGAAAAGTGCGGTTCTGGGTGTATCGATCCACTCGCCGCTTATACCTACGAATACGGTTTGCCCATGCATACACTTTCTGCTTCAGGAAGTCGATGCGCTCCGTGACACAAGACGTATAGTCTTGAGGACTTATATCAGTCCCCGAGAACGCCCGTCTCACAAAGCGCATCACTCTAGGGCGAGTATTGCCCTCCCTGAAGCAGATTAGTTTGCCAATGAGGGCTCTGGCCCCACTAATACGGCGTTCAATTCTGCACTGCCAAGCTGGTACGGCTGGTTTCAGTCGTGTAGCTCTTGAGTCATTGGCAAATTTGACGTGAGCTACACGACATGCCGCTACAGCCGCGCAATACAAAATCGAATGAATATCGTCTTCGCAGTCATCAAAAAAGTTTGACAACTGCGAATCCAGAGCTGCCACCAGCGCCCTATTTTTATTATGCATGGGCAAACGAGGTAAGCGTGGTCTAAGTTCGGGCGACATGAATCGATATTCCCGAATCGCACCGTCCAAAGCACTCCTCAATTCTTCATTGCACTGGGTACTTACGTTAGTAACCCTATCATCAGTCCCCTCGTCAGCTTGAGGTGCGTGGCTTGTGGTGAACCGTGGTGGTACCACAACTGTCTGCGGCGGCGGCGGGGGGACGATGACATGGCTACTCTGCATTTCAATTAGCAAGCGATCAAGTACAGTGTCATCCAACATATGGTTACGCTGGATGACCCGCACCTGATCCGATAGTCGTTGTGTCGAAACGTTGAAAGTTGGTTCAAGCACCTGAAAAAGAGAGAGCATCCGAACACGGTACGCGGTCAGATTGTTTCCTCCCTCTGTAGCCCCATAGTATGAGCGCATGACGTTTTCGTTGATGGATCGTGTCCATCTCATGCGCTGCACACTTCCGCCGGGAGCTGGGACCCTATCAGAGGCCGGTGGGCCTCGAGGTCCTAAACCGTCCGGCGTCCTCTTCGTCGACGAGCAGGTGGTGGCGTCGGTATTTTTATAGGCATATGAAGCGATTTAGGTATTTTTTGGAAGAGTACTTTCTCGTAGTGGTCTCATTTCAATTTGGTGAAGATCTGATGAAGAACTTTGGAGATAGGCAACGGAACTCCTCAATAAATGATAGCAAATGGATTGGGTTTGCTGAAATCTCATGTCTGTCTATTGCTTACACCATTCATAACATAACATCACGCCGGTATGCTGTGAAGGGGTAAGCACATGTGAACCACTAAAAAGTGAAAAATAAAAACTTTTTCCAAAAAAAAAACAACCGACTTCCAAAAAACACTACAAAGTGAAAAATAACTTTAATTTCGGAAGGCGGTGACAAAAAATTCAAATACAGCTCCAAAGACACCGACTTCCGAAATTAAAGTTATTTTTCACTTTGTAGTGTTTTTTGGAAGTCGGTTGTTTTTTTTTTGGAAAAAGTTTTGGTGAGTATCATTCATCGTACGTAGTCCTCGCCATGCGAGTAAAACGTATTCAATCGTAGTATGTCAATATTTAATTATGGTGCACTGATGACTCTGTGTTTGTGGGTCAATTATTCAGAAAGTGACAAAGCATTTCACGTCAGACGATTTTTATAAATTAACTTAATGACGCTGAACTGGAGACCCATCAAATGAGCATATAAAGTGACTCCAAGTTCCTTGAATTGGAACTTTCAGCCGCCCTTTGTCGATTCATTAGGTACATAAAAAAAAAACTATTTTCAAATAAATCGGTGTTGAAGGTTTTTAATTCTCTTGGTAACCAATTAAATAAACCTATGGAAATAGACAATAATTCAATTATAATAATGACGTTAATCTGGAATTAAAACATTACCTTGAATTACAGACATATATAGTTTTTTCCTGGTACCTATTCAGGTAACCAGGAAAAATCGGTCTATTGAAGAGAACCAAAATAAATTTTTATCATCGTGACAGTGTATATTGACTGTCCTTGTTGCATTCTTTCACAGTGTGGTTTGCGCTTTATTAGGAGTTAAGACAGTTTTGTTACCAACTCGTAGTAAAACCGCATCCAAAATGTGGGGGCGGATATATCCGCACGCGGTGCTGCTAATATTCGCGAATATTATTTTGCGAGCATCATCAAAGGGGAGTTTAACCTTTCTCATAGATGACACATTATCTATGTTTGACGACATAGAACAAGTTAGAAGTAGTGTGAACCGAATCAGTGATGTTGTAATTAATGAAAAATCCAGCCTGATCAGCAACATGGTGCTCGTAACGTTCAATGATCCAGGTATGTTATTACTTTTATTGGAACGAAGTTTTGGAACGAAGTTCCTTATCGCGCGTTGTGAAAGGGGGCTAGACGGAAAAAAAACTCATGAAAAGTTGTAACGACACTTTTTGCTATAGTAAGATATTGTAAGCCGTGCGGCGTGCGCATGTTTCTCTGTCTATCCCTCTCTCTCATTTTTAGAAAGCAAGCCAGACTGGCGGCAAGTACTGGCGGCAAGTACTGGAACTTCGTTCCGGTGTCCCTTGACACCTCTCAAGTTTTTTTACAAGCTTTTATTTAGTTTCACCTGTCCAGGTGTCTGTAATGAAATTTGGAAGTTAAATTTGACCCACCTCCCTGTTTCCGATTGAGTTGAAATTTTGCATGCATATGTATATCGCGTGACAATGCAGTATTATGGAGCCGATCTGATGCTGAAACCGGAAGGAAGCCATTGGATTTCCACAATACAACGACACAACCCTATCGAGTTTGGGATCGTTTAATTCGTATTGACGAGTACTTTGATTCTATATTGCAACCAGAGTCTGATGCTGGAGCTGGAAGGTGGCAATAGGAACTCCGCAATAAAACCACATAACCCCATTGAGTTTGGGCTCGTTTTTTTTTTTGTGTTTGATTCGTATTGACGAGTACTTTGATCCTATATTGCAACCAGCGTCTGATGATTGAGCTGGAAGGTGGCCATAGGAGGTCCGTAATAAATCGAACAACCCATCGAGCTTGGGTTAGAAATAAAGGTGTTACATGCTTATAAATGTTATTTTTTTCTCCTGTCATAAAAATGTAACATGCTTTTATTTAAATAATTGAGATTGAATTATTGTTAACGTTTTAATTTGTTTTATTAACAAGTAATAATAAAAGATTGTTTTAGAAGAGTTTTTTTTTTTCTTTTAATTTTATTTCAATTTGACCCTGTTTATAATAATTGACTGCAGCACAGAAACAATGGTGCCGATTCTCTTGTCACAAATCCAGACTACTCTAAACTACACCAAAATTTTGTTTATTCCTGTCAAACGACGATTTGCCATTCTGAAATTGACTAAAGTGACACATTTTAAATATATTTTAAAGTCAAAGTCAAACCATTCATTTCAAAAAGGCACTTAAAAGACACTTTTGAACGTCAACATTTACATTAAAATAGAATTGATTCTAGTCGCCCCTTCCAAAATGTAGTTTCGTATGGAGAAGAATGGGCAAGAAACTCCACCGTTACTCTTTTAAAATGTTTTAAGTACAATTATTAACATAGTACATTCATTATGATTATGTGTGAAAACGATGCACCCAGAGTAAAAAAACTTGAGAGGTGTCAAGGGACACCCGGATGGAACGAAGTTCCAGTACTTGCCGCCAAAACTTGCCACCAGTACTTGCCGCCAGTACTTGCCGCCAGCACTTGCCGCCAGCACTTGCCGCCAGCACTTGCCGCCAGCACATGCCGCCAGCACTTGCCGCCAGCACTTGCCGCCAGCACTTGCCGCCAGCACTTGCCGCCAGCACTTGCCGCCAGCACTTGCCGCCAGCACTTGCCGCCAGCACTTGCCACCAGCACTTGCCGCCAGCACTTTCCGCCAGTACTTGTCGCCAGTACTAGTCGCCAGTCTGGCTTCCTTTCTATAAGTGAGAGAGAGAGACAGACAGAGAAACATGCGCACGCCGCACGGCTTACAATAGCTTACTATAGCAAAAAGTGTCGTTACAACTTTTCGTGAGATTTTTTTCCGTCTAGCCCCCTTTCACAACGCGCGTTAAGGAACTTCGTTCCAATTACCATACCAAAATAGGTAAAAACAATCAAATTATAGTAATACAGATAAATTAATTCTATGATAGATACATGGTGCTCACACATTTACAAACAATGTAAGAGTAAGAATGAAACAGAGTGAATGAGTCAGTGTGTGAGTTAAACTAATCACTGAGTTTACTAAATCAATGTCAGAAATATAATTAATTATAAAATTCAATTAGCAACCAGTTTGATTTTGTCTAGACTCTAGATTGTCCTATGGAACAGGACCAGCCTGTTTCCAAGCATTCTTATCTTGGATATAATCCTCTAATTTATAATACGCTTGTTTACAAAGTTTACTTTATGAGTTAATTTTTTTTAGTTTGACAGCACTAAGATGGCACTGAGTTATTAATTTAGTGAAAATGCCAATTTTGCTATTCTGAATTTGATGTTTTTGACCTAAAATTTTGATTGTCTAACTAAATCTGAATGGCAATTAAAAAGGTGTGGAATAAAATTAGTTGTCATGAACTAAAATTCACAACAACACCTCGACATCAGGTGGAAAACAGTACTGTATCTTTTTTTTCTTTTCTTTTGCTGATGTCTCGAAAATGGTGTGTCTTATCGCAAAAATAACGAAAATTTCGCCCCCCTTTAATGAAACTCAAAACCCATCAAAATTAATATGTAGGTAATATTTTTTTATCTTTTTCATACAAAAAGGGAAAAATTCCATAAAAAATTAAAAATTCAAAAGCCAAACAAGGTATTTTTTAATTTTTATTACTATATGGACCTGCTTTTGACCTCGATCACGCCCGATGGAAAGTGACTGATGAGGTCTATGATGGATCGAGCGTGCCTAGAAAATGCCTGTTCACTCTTAATCGCGACAAATGCTATACCTTCTCTGTTTGGCATTTTCATTAACCGTACCTCGACTGGACAATGCCTTGATCAAAATATTACCTACCTACAACTTAAAAGGCCAATAAATATATATTTTATTACTTTCTACTGAGTGCTAACGCGCAAACTAAGAAAGTTCATGAGTTTTTGAATAGCCTGAGCCTAAAACAACTGGTAAGTTCGCCCACCCATTTCACAGACCATAGCGAAACATTGATCGACCTTGTTTGTACGAACCTCAACCACAAAGAAATATCTGTTGAGCCCTATGGCTCAATAAATGGTCACTCACTTGTTGTGTGCGAATTTAATATCAGGCGCAGCAAATATAAACCCCACACAGTTATTTACAGACCAATTAAGAAAATAAATAGAGAGATACTAGATAGTGATTTATCGCACATACACTGGGACAACATTTGTAGCTTGTATGATGTGAATGACATGGTTGAGGAATTGACTAGAAACATTTTAACAATTTACGATGCGCACGCTCAGGTCAAGAAATGTTTAATTAAGGAACCGTCATATCCCTGGATAACAGATACGATTAAATTGATGATGCACTTGCGGAATGACGCTCTGACCAATTACCGTAAATCGAAATCAGATTCTAAAAAGGCATACTACAAGCAGCTTAAATCTTTGTTGGTAATTTCCTTATTTAGAGAAAAAGTTGCATATTTCAAATTTAACATTAATAAAAAAATCAAAGATCCTAATACACTGTGGAAAAATTTGAAAAGCACCGTATTACCAAAAAATAAACAAATTGACGACCTTCCTTCTCACTTCAGAGATCCAAATGAAATCAATAACCACTTTCTGAATGTTCCTGGTAACCCTGTATGCAATATATCGCAACGTACCTTCTTTGAGTCTCATCGTTATGGTGATGATAGCTTCGCATTTGCATTACAACCAGTAACTTCTGATCAAATTTTACAATACTTCCACCAGCTGAAATCTAATGCTGAAGGCTGTAACAAGGTGACTCTGAACATGCTTTTGCTGACACTTCCACATACACTAAAAGTCATCACTGACATTGTAAACATCTCAATCGTCTCAGCAACATTCCCCGATATCTGGAAAATTGCTATCGTTAGGCCATTGCCTAAGACAACAAACCCGACTGAGTTAAAAGACCTTCGGCCTATTAGTATTCTGCCTTGCCTTTCTAAAATTGCTGAAAAGGCGGTATGCCAGCAGCTATCAAAATACCTAGAAGATAAACACATTCTGCCTGAGCTTCAGTCGGGTTTCCGCAAAAAGCGTGGTACTTCTTCGGCTCTTTTGGACGTGACAGATAACAATTTGTCAGCACAGGATAAGGGTTTTTGCACACTTCTTGTCCTACTTGATTTTTCGCGAGCTTTTGACTGCATAAATATAGATTTGTTTCTATCTAAGCTTAACTACTATGGATTTGGTCAAAATACTATACACTGGTTCCAAAGCTATCTTACCAACCGTCGGCAACGTGTGGAAATACGACTAAGCAATGGCTCGTCTCTTCTTTCGTCACTCGCTTCTGTTTATAGGGGAGTCCCGCAAGGCTCAATACTGGGCCCCATCATCTTTATTTTGTATTGTGCAGATATCATAAATACCCTGAAGCGATGTAGGTACTATATTTACGCTGATGACGTACAAGTTTACATCTCCTTTAAGCCAAGTGACTATGACATCGCAATAAAGGATCTTAACGATGATCTTGACAGGATAGCATGTTGGGCTGAAAATAACGGGTTGGTACTTAACTACCGCTTAACCCCACTAAAACTAAATATATGTTATTCGGAACCAAGAACCAAATCAGTGCAGTCCCGGCAACACTCGACGTGACCCTGCTGGGTGAGTCGGTCAGTCGAGTCAGTGAGGCGCGTAATCTGGGCTTGAACATGGACGTTGGGTTGAGATATGAAGCGCACGTGGCAGAGTCAGTGCGCACTTGTTTTTACCGGCTTAAGGTCCTTTACAAAATAAGGCCTTATCTGTCAGAGGAGCTGCGGATCCAGCTAGTTGAGTCACTTGTGCTATCCAATCTAAACCATGCGGACATGGTTATTGGCCCTCGACTTCTGGTAAGAACTGAACGACTGATCCAGAGGGTGTAAAACGCTTGTGCTCGATTCTGCTTCTCAATTCCACCAAGAAGTCACGTAACGCCATTCTTAAATAAGCACTCTCTCCTCAAGATGAAGTCACGGCGTAAGTTGCACTTGGCATGCGTACTTTTTGGAGTAATAAAGTACAAGCAGCCAACATACCTGTACAATAAACTGAGCTGGATCGCTAGCAGAAGAGAATGCGCAAGTAGACAGTGCTCACAACAACTCTCCACTCAATCGCACAAGACAGCTGCTTTCAGGGGAAGTTTTAGATACGCCGCATCCAAGTGCTGGAACAATATTCCCCCGCCGATAAGAAATCTTCAATGTCTTGGTACCTTCAGAGTTCGACTGCGGCAGTTTCTTATCGAATCGCAGAAAAAAGTGGGTATGACCGTTTCGAACACGTCCATTATATAACTAGCTGTCGTGTTCTTCCCGAGTCAATCGCGAAACTCATGGTTACGAACTTATGAATAGGAGGTACTTGGTAATTGGTGGTTGGTGATCTTTTGCTGGAAAATAATTAAGATACTTACACAATCATTTTATTTACCTATTTTTACTCATCGTAAACATAATTTAGTCAACCCAAATAGTTTATTTTATACATACCTACGCCTATATAATTATAATATGATTTGACTTAACTTTTTATACAATCAAGCATCAAAACAGCCAACACAATCAATGAACAAGAACTTTTCCTAATACTACACTATGCTGTATGATACATAATTTACCTACTCGTAAGTTGAGTAAACTTACATAATTTCACTCCGCACAAAACACATTGTCTCAACACCAATTTATCTGGTCTACTGTACGTCCGTATGTCACTGCAGGGATCCAGCAGAAAATCAGCGTCAGGTATATTTGCCTGACACATGCTGAGCTGGACTCCCATTTGGTGCAACCTTGAGACGCACATCGCACCTTGTAATTTGCGCCTTGTAGCACCTCATTATACCGAGTATAATTATAACCCCATAAAGTTATTCTCCCGAATTTACTCGACTTAAAAGGTTTTTCATCAGTAAATATAACATTCGACCAATCAAAATCAAGATATTGTCGCGCAAAATTAAGCCGAGCTGTTTTGTGGCAAGGTTTAAGATCCAATTTAATAGCATGGTGTCTGTAGTGTAGACCAGCACGGTGCAAAGCTCGATGGATCGTCCCAGGGCCCACATCATGAGAAACAGCAAAATGAGTAATTGGTGTGAAGCCGTGTTCTTCGTTTTGTCGAACCATATCAGTAATAAGCGCGGCGTTTAGTATCGGCCATCGTCGTCCTGAATTTCTTCAATGAACAGTTATTTGCCGATCTTTGCAATGACGCCAGATCCGAAATCTCACGATGGATTAGTTCTCGTGATATAGCATAGCAGATAATGCACAGGCCAACTTCATGCAGAAATATTGTTTCTGATAAATATCAAAATGTAACCAATGCAATTACACTAATATGTCAAATTTTAAATGAATAAATGATGAGATGCTTTTCAAAGACCTATTTAATGATACCCCACAGTTCGCCGACGTTTATTTCTTTCTTTTCCACAATGGTGTCTGGTTGTCGCCGTACATAATTTATATAATGTTTAAATACATAAGTTTATGTAAGTCTTGCAAAACCCGCCAAGACTTACATAGCGCTTCCATGATTAAAAAGTTATCGGACGCAATGTAGAGCCAAGCCCCTAACGACTCTATAAAGCCTGACTCTATATTAGATCTGATATGGTTTTGAAAGCGTTATCTAAGTCTTGACAACCGGCAGGTTGCCTTACGTGAAATGTTTTTGATGGGGTTATACTTTCATAAGGGGTCGTTTAATTTCAGATGCCCAAGTGAGGACGGTGACCGACAATTGCGACACCTTCAAACGAGCATTAGACGCCGTACATGCTCACAGTTTTTATAACTTCGACTGGTTGGAACCATCAATGAATGGATTACTGCTAGCACTAGATAAAAGTAACAGTAACTCTTTCATTTACGTTTTCACTGATGATGGGGCTAAGGACTACCAAGACGCCCGATACGTGAAAGAAATGTGTCAAAAGAAACAGAGTCAGGTAAAGAGTTTGATTAGGAATATTAATTGAACCTTTCAAATTCACAGATAAAAAAATAATAGTTTAAAAAACTAAAAAACACGCTTTAAAAACCAAACTAAAAAAGGAGAAAATAATTTAAATCAATTAAAAAGCTTGGGGTGCTGGACATTAATTGATTATAAAAATACCACAAAAAGCACCCCACGTTTTTTAATTGAATTAAATTATTTTCTCCTTTTTTAGTTTGGTTTTTAAAGCGTGTTTTTTAGTTTTTTAAACTATTATTTATTTAGTTTGGTTTTTAAAGCGTGTTTTTTAGTTTTTTAAACTATTATTTATTTTCTATTTTTCAGTTCTGCTAACTACAAAAACATGTGTTTTTTCCTAATTTTTTTTTTTAATTATTGAATTGTCATCGGTCCTCGACAAGTTCACAAAGTTTCAATGAAATCTGACCATAAAAGTGGGTCAAAATCGCGCTCAAAGGAGTCGGTTACATACAAACATACAAACAAACAAACCAACAAACAAACATACAAGTGAAGCTAATATAAAGCGTGTAAAAAATGGTACAATCTTGGAATATTACCAAACTATCTCTGCCACAACGGTCACCTAGAGTGCTGGGACCGTCTAAACATTGTGCCTCATATCATCCTAGTGGTACCTCCTGGGGGTCACAATGCACTTTAACGACTCAGGCCAATACGTTCGTCGTGTCGATGGCGCGGCAGGGCACTAAATTTTGTTGGCCCAAAACTCCGCCGTTTCCGCGGCAGTAGTCGCTATGGCTGCACTTTTTTTTCTTTTATGTTTAAGAGTGCAGTTCAACTCATAGGATCTTTGAAAAAATTATAATCATATAAATATTAACTCACGCCTACCTACTTCCTATGGGTAACCTTATTTTATTTTTTATTTTTTTCGGTGGAAAATCATCAAATAACTTCTCCCGCTCTGGGTGGAGCAGGAGGGCGTGTCAGACTTTTACTGACCAAAACCCACCCGTGTTCCCTAAGTTGCCTGTGTGCCAGGGGCGACGGTGTCTCTTTCGAACAACCCGCACCCTGGGCAGGCATCAGCCCTTGCGGACCCCACCAGTTGGTGCTGACATCTTTTTGAGGCGCGCGTGGAACACAACGCGCCGTCGACCCGGGTTTGATCCTTACCGGACAGCGAGCTACCCATTACTCGCCGTCCGCAAGCCCGCGCCTACGGTGGCCGGGAATCAGCCTGGGATTCCCGACGCCCATGGCGTCTCCCGCGGTGACTACGGCTGTGAGGGCGCATATATTGCCTCTCCCTCACGTGCGCCGCGTCCCTCTTTGCGAGCATTACTGCTTCGCAGAAGGAGGTGACCATGGCCTGAACCAGGGCCGGACGCGAGAGATCGCCGCCGCCGATCGCCTCCACGAGGACACGGCGGTGCTCCACCCAAGCCGGGCAGAACTCCACCGTATGCTCCACCGTGTCCTCAGGGCGATCTTTGCAATGGAAACACCCGGGTGTTTCCTCCCGCCTTATGCGAAACAGAAACCTCCCGAAACAACCGTGTCCGGTGAGGACCTGCGTCAGGCAAAAGGTGAGGACGCCATGCCGCCTCTCAAGCCACTCCTCAAAGACGAGGTTTACCGCCGCTATCGTGGCGTGCCCATGGGTAACCCTTGGCAGAAACTACAAAACTTATAAGTATTTTAATAATAACATAATACTACGAGTATTATGCAGCATAGATCGTTTTACTTGTTATCTGAGTGAGTTCACAAAAACCACGATGTACATAATATGTTATGGTAAATAATAAAACTGTAATTATGGCCACACTATTGAATTAGGAAAATCCTGTAATGATAGTGATGATGAGTTAATAAATAAATGCTTACAGATAGTATTTGTGCGCACCGGCCGCTTTTATGGTGACTATGAAGCTCAAGCCTTCGATGTTTACTTCGACATAGCACACGCATGCTCTGGGCTTTGGTTCGACATTAGCATGTTTGCCATCAAAGAGGTACATCAGTTTATAAATGTAATATTAACCACAATAAACTAAGATTTTTTTTTAAATTAATTGATCTTCTTTTTCATTTAATTTAGGTGTTCCGCACAATTGAAGAAACAATAAAAGGCAACAAAACTGTGATTACATCGACGATAGTAGCACCCGGTGTTAAAAAAGATATTCCGGTAAGTATTATTTTCATGATATTGTCCATTTGTTGTCTCCTGAGAACTAATCTGACGTATCTTATGGTAATATGGGACTAGTTGTTGGACTTACTGCGCAGTCTAAAAACACCTCACTGAATAGTTGTACTGGTTGTTAACATCTTGGAAGATTTTCCTATGATAAATGAAAAATGATTTTATTTCTGTAAGTAGGTTTGTACAAACACTTTTACACGTCAATCATATTTTTTAAACTAGATGAGGTCGGCGTTTCCTATCTGACTACTCTGAGAAGAAAGGCCGACACAAACTTAGAGGTTACAGTCTCTTTTAAAGTCCAGACATAATCTTGTTCAGATCATGTAAAGACCAGGTGGATTGGTGACTGAAATGATCTTTTGAGGAAAGTACCACACAGATTGAGTGGACCTGTCCAATCAGTGCAAGTATTCACCAGTAATCATGCAGCTCAACTCAGAACTTGAGGAACTCAAACGTTTGACGAATAATACCAAAGAAAGGACATTTGGGTAGGCCGCATAAATTACTCAAACTGCCAGATTAACATTAAAACTAACTGAGAAAGAGATGAAACACAAAACAAAAAAAAGCAAACATGACCCACACAGTCGTCACATTCACAATAATTAAAACAATAATCATATACTTCTGAAAGTAAATATTCATTCATGTCAAAGTGTATATATAATAATCAAATGTCGAAGAGTATAAGTTTGCAAAAAAAAAAAAACAACATGCATTATGTAAAATAAATAATAGTTTAAAAAACTAAAAAACATTTTTTTTAAAACCAAACTAAAAAAGGAGAAAATAATTTAATTTAATTAAAAAGCGTGGGGTGCTTTTTGAGGTATTTTTATAATCAATTAATGTCAAGCACCCCACGCTTTTTAATTGAATTAAATTATTTTCTCCTTTTTTAGTTTGGTTTTTAAAGCATGTTTTTTAGTTTTTTAAACTATTATTTATTTCCAATTTTTTAGTTCTGCTAACTACAAAAACGTGTTTTTTTTCTCAATTTTTTTTTTTAATTATTGAATTGTCATAGGTCCTCGACAAGTTTACAAAGTTTCAATGAAATCTGACCGTTTAAAGTGGGTCAAAATCGCGTTCAAAGGAGTCGGTAACATACAAACAAACAAACCAACAAACATACAAGTGAAGCTAATATAAAGCGTGTAAAATCGGAGCAGGTCAATCGCAAGATTTTTTGTCCTCAATTATATTGCGTACGTTTCATTCTTCAGATAATAGACACATGTAGTACTTTCATTGTACTGACAACTTCGCACTTAATATAATATTAGGGTAGATTGAAAAAACTTCCCTGCCTGCGCTCCGTCCGACCCGACGCCGGGGCGCTCCTCATTCTTTTTTTGTGCGCGGCAACAAGCACTCATTCTTCAATACTTTTATTATATTCAGTGATATTTCGTTAAAGTTATCTTCAAATTCATTTTTCATTATGCCTAAGCGTACCGCTGACAGCAAAATTAGTTACTATGAAAATAAAATTAAAAGACTTAAAGAACGTGGAAACAAAAAACGAAGTCGTGTGATTATATATTCATCTTCGTCGGATTCCGAGAAAAATCAAGGTTAGTTATGATGTTTTTTTATTTTTATTAAGTGATTTCGTGTACGAGTTACAACCATCTACAAAACTGTGTACACGTGAATACGTGATACCTTTTCTACTATTTCTATGTGGTTTAAAATAAATAAGTAAGCATCTCTAAGCTAGCCTGGGGGATATCACTTTGAGGGTATCACGAAGGTATAGCACGATGTGTAAAATATGCCTGGAGGTTGACTGCGGGTCAACACGAGGGTTAAAAAACGTTTAAAAAACGCTTGGCAGTTTGTTTATATTTGAAACCTGGATCGTTTCAGACGACGGAACAATACAAGATGATATCACGGCCATTCCGCTTCACCTCCCAGTTGAATGTCATGACGTCCAAGAAAACATTGAAAGGTCTCTAGAGGCACCGATGCAACTAGCGCAGGACGATTCTCCGCAGCTCGATCCGGAACTACTATCAGCACTGGGCGATACCACGGATGAACAGCCGATTTACGGTGAAAACATACACCACACTTTAGAACAACGATGGATTCCTTTACTAAAAAAAGGACTGGCCAAAGATCTCAAGGAAAAAATACTTAAAGAGTATCAGATACCGGAGAACTGCAAACTACTTAGAGCGCCTACTTTGAATCCGGAAATTAAGGCTGCGGTCTCGGAAATTATTATCAACCGTGATAAAAATATACAGTTGAAACAAGATCAGCTAGGCATCGGTATAAGCGCGCTTAATAAAGCTATTACCCAGCTTCTTCTAGGAGATGATAAAATTCAAGCCATTAAGATTCTCTCTGATAGCTGTAGGATTCTGACCGACCTACATTACACCGAAACTCAGGTGAGAACGAAACTCATAACTCCCTGTCTGGACAAGTCTTTTACGCCACTTATAAAAGACCACGAAAGAGACGAGACGCTTTTCGGAGAGAAGCTCTCAGAAACCATAAAAGCTTCTAAAGCTATTGAGCGACAAGGATCGCTGATTAAAAAATCCGCTCAAAGGCCGACGTCTTTACCCGCACCCACAGCTGGACCATCGACAGCGAGGACTCGGTTCTCGGGAAACGGGACTGGCCCCCCTCGTTATGTCGCGGCGAGCAGGGGGGGGCGAGGAGGATATCCACGAGCAGTGACAGCATACCGGCGGCAGCCGACGACGACGCGACCTCGAGCTTCTCCCAGCCAGGGCAAGCACCGTGCCCAGACTCGACGCTAGCGATACAGGTACACGCAGGTCGTTTACAACATTTTTACAATTGTTGGATGAACATGACTAGTAATAGTACAATCTTGGATTGGATTAAAAATGGCTATGTAATACCATTTACTAAAAAAGTTCATCAACATGTTGTACCCTCTAACACGTTTACGAATGAAGAACACAGAGATATGTCTGTAGCGATCGACAACTTGTTACAATTAGGCGCGATACAGGAATGTGAGCCACTATCAGATCAATTTATTTCTAAAATATTTTTAACTTCAAAATCAAATGGCGGAAAACGATTTATTTTAAACTTAAAATTGTTGAATAAATTCGTAACCCAAAATCATTTTAAAATGGAGGACTATAGAACAGCTTGCAAATTAATTCCTCATAACGGCTTTATGGCCACGATCGATTTAAAGGAATCATATTTGTTGGTACCAATTAACCCATCACACAGAAAATATTTAAGGTTTCAATTTCATAATGAAGTTGGTGAAAATCTTACTTATGAATTCAAAGCTATGCCTTACGGCTTATCATCGGCACCAAGAACATTTACGAAAATTATGAGAGAGGTGGTGGCTCACCTCAGATATCGCGGCTATTTATCAGTTGTATACCTCGACGATTTGTTATGTATTGGCCATACATATACTGAATGCTTAAATAACGTAAAGGAGACTGTTAGACTGTTAGAATGTTTAGGATTCGTGATAAATTTCCAAAAAAGCATTTTACAACCATCACAACAGATTAAACTCCTAGGTTTTAATTATAACACTAATAACATGTCTTTATCCTTACCAAATGATAAACGAGTACACATTTCAAAATTAGTTAAAAAGTTTATTCCCTTACCACGTTGCACTATTAAAGAATTTGCCAGTTTAATCGGTGTTTTAACATCCGCCTGTCCGGCAGTAAAATACGGTTGGGTGTATACTAAACGTCTCGAGAGACAAAAGTACTTAGCATTGAAGACTTATAAAACATACGAATCTAAACTTAGTCCTTCGCCTGCAATACTGCCGGATCTGGAATGGTGGTCTCAGAAAATTTTTTCGACATCTAGTTGCTTAAGGCTTGATAAGTTTCAACTAGAAATTTTTACAGACGCGTCCAGGTCTGGCTGGGGCGCATTTTGCAATAATGAAAGAGTTAACGGTAAATGGAAAACTACTGAGTTAGAATTCCATATCAACTATTTAGAGCTGCTGGCAGTGTCTTTTGGCCTTAAATGTTTTGCACGCGATATACGTAATTGTTTAATCCTATTACGAATCGATAATACCACAGCATTAAGCTACATTAATCGCATGGGTGGTATCCAATATCCCCATTTAAACAACCTAACACGAGAAATCTGGCGTTGGTGCGAAGAGCGAAATTTATTTTTAAACGCCTCTTATATTAAAAGTAAAGATAATAAAGAGGCTGATGAAGAATCTCGCAAGATTAACAAAGACATAGAACTAAAATTGTCGGATGAAGTATTTTATAAAATTATGACTAGACTAGGCAAACCAGATATCGATTTATTCGCTTTCGCACCAATGCTAAATGTCATCAATACGTATCATGGAAACCAGACCCGGATGCCGTAGCGATAGACGCGTTCACAATTCCATGGGATAGCACGTTCTTTTATGCCTTCCCACCTTTTCCCCTAATATTAAAATGTTTAGAAAAAATCATAATAGATAAGGCTGAAGGGATACTTGTCTTTCCCTATTGGCCTTCGCAACCATGGTTCCCACTGTTACAAAAATTGCTTACTTCAGATATTATATTTATAAATTCCGAAAATAACAATATATGGTCTTCCTCTAGGAACCCACAAATCAAAAAACTTACCCTGGGTGCAGCGAAGCTGTCAGGAACGCATTCATAAAACGAGGTGTCCCTATGGCCTCTTTGGATTTAATGATGGCATCTTTAGCCAAGAACACATTGAAACAATATAGTGTGGCCTTAAAAAATTGGTGGCAGTATTGCCTTAACAATGAAATAGATCCATACAAATCTTGTATACCGTCAGTGTTATCATTCTTAACGGAACAGTTTGATAAAGGTGCAGCCTACGGTTCTCTTAATAGTTACCGTTCGGCTTTAAGTTTACTATTAGGTGATGATTTAGGATCTCATGAACAGATCAAAAGGTTATTAAAAGGAACCTATAAATTAAGGCCAAATATTCCAAAATACGCATCTACATGGAACCCTCAAATAGTTTT
This sequence comes from Antitype chi, assembly GCA_947359405.1. Lineage (NCBI taxonomy): Eukaryota > Metazoa > Arthropoda > Insecta > Lepidoptera > Noctuidae > Antitype > Antitype chi. The sequence continues at coordinate 11,738,696 of OX375811.1, read as the reverse complement.
ACAACACATCGCTCAATGGGGCCCTAATATAGAATTACCTTTAAAAAAGATTTCCCAGAAGCTTGAAATCTTATTAGCCTTATGCACTGCGCACAGAGCGCAAACAATTACATCTATTAAAATTAAAAACATTCATATTTGTCCAGACGGAGTCAACATAATAATTTCCGATATAATTAAAACATCTGCTGCCGGTCGTGATCAACCAATTTTATTCCTGCCTTACTTCAAAGAAAATATAAACATTTGTCCAGCAACAACATTGAAAGATTATTTGTCGGTTACAAAAGATTTAAGGCCAAATACAGTTGAAAACCTTCTGATGACGTACAAGCGACCTTATAAGGCCACCTGCACACAAACCATCAGCCGATGGATAAAGCAGGTGCTCGCGGAGAGCGGCGTGGATGTGTCGGCGTTCGGTGCGCACAGCACCCGACACGCAGCCACATCCACAGCGCGCACGCAAGGCGTCTCGCTTGACGTCATCAGGAAGACTGTTGGTTGGTCGCAATCGTCGCAGACGTTTGCTAAATTCTATAATCGCCCGGTGAGCGATGACGGTTGTTTCGCAAGATCAGTTCTTCTCCCTGGTTAACAACCGGGACTTTTATTACTTACGATTAAAGTATTATTTGATCTGATTGTCTGATTTTCTTAACAAGTGCCAAAATAACGTTGTAAATTTATAAAAGAGCAAAATGTAAAACCTTTTTCTTTTGTTTTATATAAATCTAAGAACTTGGAGTTGTGTTGAGTAATTAAATGATTTCTAGTAGTAAAAAACTTGTTTTAATCCTATTAATTTAATACCTACAAAAAAAAAAAAATCTCTAAACATCTACATGTGTCTATTATCTGAAGAATGAAACGTACGCAATATAATTGTTGATTAAACGAACTTACCTGTAAGTGAAGTTCTATCTCAATTATATGAGTACGTTTCATTCGAAGATAAAGGTCCCTCCCTTCCCAGAGCCCTTAATATATTTTTTTTTGTAATAGGACTCTAAAGAATGAGGAGCGCCCCGGCGTCGGGTCGGACGGAGCGCAGGCAGGGAAGTTTTTTCAATCTACCCTAATATTATATTAAGTGCGAAGTTGTCAGTACAATGAAAGTACTACATGTGTCTATTATCTTCGAATGAAACGTACTCATATAATTGAGATAGAACTTCACTTACAGGTAAGTTCGTTTAATCAACAATAATAATCCAAAGTAAACAGTTTGTTGCAAATTACAAAATACGAAATACGTACTTATTACTAGGTACCCATATACGCTATTTAACGGTATAAAAGGCTTTCAGGCCCAACTTACATTTAATGAATGATTTAAATTTATTGAGACTTAGATCTTGAACATGGCGTGGAAGTTTGTTGTAAAAGTAAATCATTGACATCTGAATGACCCACCTATTTTTTGTGTGTAGTGTAGCTTGTTAAGTGTATAGACGTTACACTACGAAATGAAACAATAATATTAGCTTAATTTCGTGTTTCTACGTGTATTTTAAGATAAAACGTACAAGGCAAGCCTGCGCTTAAAGTAATAATGAAAAATATCTGCGGAATAAAATCATCTGTCAATCCTATCTTCTTATAAATTTTAATTAAAACTTTCTGGCTGTTCGATCAATAGCCATTATTGGCTGCCAGTAAACGTAAGGTTTCATGCTGAGCATACAACCTTTACATGAGCTACGGCGACCCTTGAATAAAAGGATGAATGCACTCCCATAATTGTGAAATTCTTTTATTCACAACGTTCGAACAATCGGAAGGTTCCTGCCTAACCCTAAAGAGAATAATTACCTAGCCCGGGGAATGTTTATATAAAGTGAGGTACCTCCCTTGCAAGAGAAGGCTCAAGGACAGGACAAACAAACCGCGAGTTTGACACCATAATAAGCGTCAACGAAGCTAAGTATTTAAGTGTGCCATAGTGCACCTATGCAAACTAAATTTGTCATGCTTGAATCTCGTCACGCCAAAACCCCGGGGAAAAGACGCGACGAGTCCTCGATAGAAGGAAAATAAAATCAATGTGAAAGTTCACATTTGTCCAGAAGGGTTAAATTGAAAAGGACCTAAACATCAAAAACTTTTGCTTCATCGGACGGTATTAAGTCAGAGGGAAGGAAAATGTTAAGAGGTTAGACCACCCTATAAATTATGTTCACACTCCAGAGGTAAAATTTTAAAAATAATATAATTACTCCTCTTCATTTATTAACAGCTACGATGAAAATCTGTGAGTCCATAATCAAAAGCAGTACCAGCAGTGTCTATCCAACACTCTTTGCGAAGACTATGCTTCTTTAGCAAAGTTGGGTCCGGCTTGTGGTGTAGGTAAAGAGTCCCCAACTATAAGCTGAACCACTGGTGTCAACTCAACACCCTTTGCGAAGGCTATGCTTCTTTGGCAAAGTTGGTTGCGGCTTAGAGTGAGCGTCTATGTGGAACCACAGATTTGAAGATTAATTAACTCGCGTAGTTACTGAACACACGTTACTATTTTCTGGAGTATTCTCATACTAGTTCACCGTTGTGAACCCTAATTTAATACTTTTGTCAGTGACTCGCCTAGGCGTATAGAGCATGACCAATTGATTTGGCACAAAACTCCTGATCTTTGCCTTTTTATCAAAAATATTTTTTTGTTTTAGCTGTGCTTTTTTATGTTGTTAATTGCACAATTTATTAGGGTATTATTTTGATTATGCAATTCTGCATAATTATTTAAGCGATAGAGATCATCATTGTTAACAATAATATTAGGTCTTTACCTATGAAATTGCCGTTTTGCAGTACTGGCCATTTCAAATCAAAATAATTTTTGTTTGGGTAAGAATTCTAATTTCAAATTAATTTTATTTTAAAAACATGGATTTTTTTTTCCAAAAGTAGTCATTTGTTTATTGATTAGTGTTACATTTTCATCGCATTTCAATCTTTTTCGTCATCATGGATACGTTAAAAATTCGAGTAATTATGGAATATGAGTACCGTCGTGGCAGCAACGCGGCACAAGCGGCACGCAACATCAACGACGTTTACGGAGCTAACACTACAAACCAACGCACCACCTGTTATTGGTTTGCTCGCTTCCGTTCTGGAAATTTCGACCTGAAAAATGAACCTCGCGGTCGTCCGAAGAGTTTGGTCGACAATGACGAATTAAAGGCGATTGTGGAAGCTGATGATACACAATCTACGGCTGAATTAGCAGCAGCTTTCGACGTTAGCGTCAAAACAATATTGGTCCATTTGCGTCAAATTGGCAAGGTAAAAAAGCTTGACAAATGGGTGCCCCACGAACTCAATGATCGTCAGCGCGAAGTACGCGTCGAGACGTGCCTTGCACTGCTCAACAGACACACAAATGAAGGAATTTTGAACCGCATTGTTACCTGCGATGAAAAATGGATTCTGTTTGATAACCGCAAGCGCTCAGCAAGTTGGTTGGATCCTGGTTCAGCACCTAAACAATGCCCTAAACGAAAACTTACCCCTAGAAAAGTGATGGTCACTGTTTGGTGGTCTAGCGCCGGTGTGATTCATCACAGCTTCTTACCAAACGGGGTGAGCATTACTGCAGATGTGTACTGTGAAGAACTGAACACAATGATGGAGAAGCTGGCACATCTCCAACCAGCATTGGTCAATCGCTCGTCTCCGCTGCTCCTGCACGACAACGCGCGACCTCATACTGCACAGCAGACGGTCTCCAAGTTGCAAGAACTGGGGTTGGAAGCTCTCCGTCATCCGCCCTACTCACCAGACCTTGCGCCTACAGACTACTACTTTTTCCAGAATTTGGATAACTTCTTGGCGGGAAAAAAATTCAATACCCGAGAGGCAGTACAAAATGCCTTTGAAGAATTCGTTGCCTCCCGTCCAGCTGATTTCTTTAAGAAGGGCATCAATAAACTGCCACTGCGATGGCAAAGATGCATTGATTGCATGGGTGATTACTTCGATTAATACAAATAAAAAATACATGAAAAAAATTAGTTTAAATTTTTTCATACAAAACGGCAATTTCATAGGTAAAGACCTATTATCTGTTCGTAAAATGGGTTCCTTAGCAAACATTAACATGTAGGGAGAAATCCTGGTGCTGGAATGTTTGCTGGAATTATAAGCAAAGCATACTAATGGAACATAGCCACACCTGTTTCGTTGGTCAGCAGAGACATCATGGACAACATTTGAGTTAATGTTCTATTAAATCTTTCGACTAAACCATTTGTCGCTGGATGGAATGCGGTGGTGAAGCGTGATTTGGCTCCAAAATAATTTATTGTTTCTTTAACTAATCGCGAAGTGAAGACCGACCCTCTATCTGATATTATCTCCTTGACTCCTCCAAATCGGCAGAAAACTTCTTCAATCAGGAATTCACTGATTCTCTCTGCTGTTGCTCTTGGAATCGCTTTGCAGACTGCATATCTAGTGGCATACACAGACAATCACATACTTATTGCCCTTTAATGATTTTCTAAAGGGGGCCAGCAGGTCTATTCCTACTTTCTCCATCACATGAGTTATTGTTATTGGTTGTAGTTGCGCCACTTGTCTGGTTTTCTTCCGTTCTTGGCACAGGATGCAACTCTTCACATATTGTTCCACCTCATTCTCCGCATTCTTGATGAAGTAATTTGCTCTAAATTTTGCCAGGGTTTTGGCGAGTCCTAGATGTCCTCCAGACCATGGGTCGTCGTGGTCGTCGTGTAGATCCTGCAGGTTTTCTTGCAGCAAACGTTTCGGGATTACTATCAGTTCTCGGATATTGTTTGACCTCTTCACTTTCTTGCATAAAATACCATTTATGATGCTAAAACCCTTTAACACGCTGAGACCACTGGCTGTGATCCTGTCTAACCATTGCTTGCAGAATTCATCTTCTAATTGTTCATCTTTCAAGTTCACCACTTCAACTTTATACACTTGCATGCCATCTTCTTGATATGTGGGGAGCTTCTGATCCTCATCATCTTGACATAAAGGATTTCTGCTCAAAAAATCTGCTATAATGTTTTCTTTTCCTGCACAAAGAATGATGTCGAATTCGTACGACTGGATACATAGAGACCATCTTGCTAATCTTCCATTCATGTCCTTTTTGTCTCTTAGCCAACATAATGCTTTGTGATCTGTCACAACTTGAAACTTCATATCCCAAAGGAAATGTTTGAAGTAATTTAATGCCCAAACTAGCGCTAAACATTCTTTTTCTGTCGTCGAATATTTTTTTTCGGCTTCATTTAGCTTCCTCGATGCATAAGATACAGGATGCATGGTGTCTGTACCCTGCATTAGGCAAGCCCCTAAGGCCTCTCCGCTGGCACCGATGTAAAGGCGGGTCAACACATGGTTCTCGTTTGAATAGAAGCGTAAGACGGGAGGTTCGTTCATACAATTTATTATTGTGTCAAATGCTTCCTGATGTCTCTGCGTCCAGCTGAAATTCATCCCTTTTTTAATAATTTTGCTACAGGTAACGCTAATTCTGCAAAATTATTTATAAATTTGCGATAGTACGAAAACAAACCCAATATAGATTTAACTTGTTTTATGTTTGTTGGAGGTTTTAAGGTTTTTAAATATTGTAGTTTTTTATTGTCAGGTTTTACGCCATTCCCCGAGATTTCATGGCCTAACACTGATATTTTATGATAGCCAAAACTACATTTACTTGGTTTTAATGTGAGATTCGCTCTCTTAAGTCGCGACATTACTTCCTTTAAAGCTTCTTGGAATTCTAAGAAGTTTTTTCCCCAAACTAAAATATTGTCTACATAGCAAATGGCGTTTTTATATTTAATTCCCGCCAGGACTTTGTCCATAATTCTTTGAAAAACAGCTTGGCTTGTTTTAAGACCAAACGGTAACACATTAAATTCATATAACCCTGATGGGGTGATAAATGCTGTTTATGTTTGTCTTTTTCGCATAAACGGTATTGCCAGTAGCTAGAATTTAAGTCTAAATCCGCGAAATACCGTGCTCCTGATAAATAAATCATAATATCTTCAATTATAGGTAAGGGATAGCTATCGGTGATTACTTTTTTATTTAATTTTCGATAGTCTACACAAAATCGCCATGTTTGATCAGGTTTCTGCACCAAAACTACTGGGGATGCATATGCACTTTTTGACTCACGAATTACTCCATTACTTAACATTTCATCAACCTGAGAGTTAATGATTCCTAACTGTTTTGGTGATACTCTATATGGTGGTCGATGAACTGGTATTTCATCGGTCGTTTTGATATCTACTTCTACTAAGCTACAACTACCTAAGTCTGAGGTTGTAAACGCAAAGTTTTCTCTAAAAGAATTAAGTAGTCCTCTTAATGATATTTTCTCAGTAATCTCCAATTCTGGATTGATTTTTAATTCATCCATTGGATCTGAGTTTCTTGTTAATGGTTCACAATCTTCAACATTGTCTTTCATAAATTTAGTAAATTAGAGATAATCCATTTTTGAAATTGATTTTAAACTTTTTTCATCTTCATCATAATGGTCACTTTTGACAATATTATTTTTAATTGTTATGTCAGAGTGATCTTGATGTGTCATGGTATTTGACATTGATGCAACGTTTTGTACAGAATTTTCACAAAATTTTGCGTAAATATATTCTTTTAATATAACGCAGTTATTACAAAAGTCGATGACAGCACCGTATTTCTGGAAAAAATCCTGCCCGAGGACTAGTTTCTGGTTAATGTCTTTAATGACCACAAAACTGATATTGAAAATACAAGAGTCTATAATGAAATTTATCTCAATTTCTCCCATAACTTTTAAATATGAACCAGAGATAGATCTGACGAATTGTTTCGTCTTGATGTTGGTATATTTCATTTTTAATTCCAGCATCAGTTGCTCTGATATACATGAAATGGATGCTCCAGTGTCTAACAACGCAGTATGAGTTTGATTTGCTATGATGATGTTAATAAAAGGGTTGAGTTTACTTCTTGGGAGTTTTTCTTTTTCGGACACAGCACGTATCTCCCTGTTTGACTTCATCGTCTGTGTCCGTGCTCGTTTGGGTGATTGGGTGGCTGCGGGGTTCTTGTACTGGGGGAAGCAAAAGGTGTACGGTAGTTATTAGTATAACCAAATCGAGGACGAGGCCGCAGGTTGTGTCCGTGCCTAGGGGTGTGGCAGGTCTCTTCCTCCTGTACTGGGAAAGAACGTGAAGGGGTTCTTGAAGATGGCGAGGGTGTGGGGCTCCTTAGCCTCCTGTCTCCTGTGGACCTTTGACTATCTATTGAAAATGGATGTTCCATTCTGACTTTAGTTAAAATGCCTTTAGGAGGCGTTATTGGGATATTCATCCCTTCAGCTCGAGTCTCCTCGAATATTTCTTTATTTTGGTTGAGGGTTGCTTTGAGCTCTGATTTAGATGGATATAAATTTGTTCCCAATTTAATCTTATAATCATGTGTGATCCCTTTTAGGAACTTTTTAATAAAAATCTTTTCATCTGTTATCTTTGCTTTTTCGGCTAGATTTCCTAGTCTGTGAAAAAATGCCATTATGTCTTCATTTGTTTCTTAGCGTGCATTGTAAAATTGTCCAGTAAAATCAATTCTCACGGGGAATTCCGCGCTTAGGAGATCACAAATTGATTTAAAGGTTAAATCTTCTTTATAAATCGATTTAAAATATGCGAGTGCGGGTCCTTGCAGATAGGCTCCTAATATGAGACCTAGACTGCTTTCCGGCCATTGGTTTATGGCTGCTACAAGGCGAAATTGAGAGATAAAATCGTTAAAGCAATCTGCACCGGTGCCAGAAAAATTTACGTTCGACATTATGGTCGTCGCAATTTCGCCTTAACCACTTAGCTTTATATATATCCAATTTTCCAAGCGAAAGGCTGCGCCTTATTGTATTGTTCTTATTTATTCTTATATTTCTGAAAAAGAAAGATTAATGCGCAGTATTAAGGTTCTGCTCGCGCCTATAGGGTTTTTGCACAATATACGCTTTGTGCACGCACTAATTCCACGGGGGTGCTCCGGTGTTGGCTGCGGCGCCTCCACCAATTGTAGTGTAGCTTGTTAAGTGTATGGATGTTACACTATGAAATGAAACAATAATAGGAGCTTAATTTCGTGTTTCCACGTGTATTTTAAGATAAAACGTACAAGGCAAGCCTGCGCTTAAAGTAATAATGAAAAATATCTGCGGAATAAAATCATCTGTCAATCCTATCTTCTTATAAATTTAAATTTTCTGGCTGTTCGATCAATAGCCATTATTGGCTGCCAGTAAACGTAAGGTTTCATGCTGAGCATACAACCTTTACAGTACAACAAATTTGTGTTTGTTCCTAGTATTTATACTATGGATATCACTGTATTTTTTAAACAATTTAATATTTTTATGGGCATGTAAAAGATTTTCAAAAATATACTGTGAAGGCTCAGTCATACCCTTAAATGCATAGCGTATCAAAAATGAAACGGTAACTTTATAACCCTATTACACGTTAAATCAAATCAAATCAAATCAAATTTATTCGTAAATGTAGGTTTCATTACAATAGGATGTTATAGTAAGATAGTAAGTTCGCTACATTTTACTCGAAACCATACAAATAATAAGAATGTTAGTTTTGTCGAAACCACAGACACATTTAAAATAAAATAACTCAATTACTTACATACTAACACACAATTGCCAATGTCGACATAATAATAATCTAAATGTAAGGACAAGAACATAAGATAGTGCAACTTAGAACGTATACACACAGAAACAGCCATTTTAACAACATCTAAAGAAACCAATGAGGATAATAGAATCATTATCATGAAATGTCATATTGTGATAATCTAAATGTTAGTGGTGTCCTCCATAAACTCAGCTGTGGAGTAATAACATTTATGAGTTAAAAATTGTTTCAGTTTATTTTTAAACATAATTATTATTATTAAGATTTTTTATCTGTCGTGGAATTTTATTGAAAATAACTGGAGCCATTCGATAAAAACTTTTACGTAGGAGGGCTGTTTTACTGCGATCAACACAAATAATGTTCGAATCCCTTTTCCTTAACCGTGGATCAGCTGGAGCTCTTATTTCGAAAAGCCGTGGGTGTATCTTAACAAACACTGCCACCTCAAAGATGTATAATGACGGCAATGTTAAAAGCTTCAAGGATTCAAAATATGGTTTACAACTGTCCCTTGGGTGTAGATTACATATAGCGCGTACGCATTTTTTTTGAGCGAGAAAAACGTAATTATTGTCTGTCGAGTTACCCCAGAAAATGACTCCGTATCTTAGAACTGATTCTACGTAGCTATGGTAAGCAATAAGCACGGCGTCACGATTAAAAAATTTGGACAGCTTATGAAGAGCAAAAGCAAAACTGTTAAGTTATTTACAAATTTCTTCAACTTGCGGTTTCCACGTAAGTTCTAACTGTCTATAACTAACCCTAAAAACTTTATAGTATCCGTTTTCGTAACTGAATGTCCATTGTGACTAATATTAACCGGTAGTTGTTGTTGTCGCTGACTAAAATGCATTATACACGTCTTTTCTAAATTATTTTTTTAAATTATCCGACTGTAACCAATCTATAGTTTGTTTTAGCGTGTCATTGATTTCTTGTTCATAATTGTAGGACTCATCTTTTTTTTTATCATTACTGTACAATCATCAGCAAATAATACAGTTGGGTGATTGATAATTTTTGGAAGATCATTTATGTAAGTACATCAGAAATAGTGGGGGGCCCAATACGCTCCCCTAAGGTTCACCGTATTTCACCGTTCTAGGTTTTGACCGATATTTGATTTCACGCTTGGTTTTAATATTTATATTTGTTAATTCTGTGTATTGTTGCCGGTTGCTTAAATATGATGTGATAAGATCAAGACCATTGCTGCGTATTCCATATCTTTCTAGTTTGTCGATAATTATAGTATGATCAACGTGATCGAAGACTTTCGTCATGTCCATATACAGGGCACAGATGGGTAGTGTGTTATCTACACTTGACATAATTTTCTTTAGAAAATCATAAATAGCAACATTTATTGACTTATTTTTTCTAAAACCTTTTTGTTCATTAACCAGTATATTCTTACTTTCGAGAAAATTGTACATTCGGTAATGTATTATTTTTTCTATAACTTTCGAGAATATCGGTATTAATGCCACTGGTCGATAATTTTTCATTGAAGTCTTCTCCCCTTTTTTATACAACGGTTTAATAATAGACACTTTAAGTTTATCTGGGAAGACTCCTTTTTCAAAACACAAGTTTATAATATGAGATAGTGGATGACAAATAATATGTTGAACTTTTTTGATAATGTTTGTTGTTATGTTATCATTTCCTGTACTCTTAGTATTTTTGAGAGATTGAATAGTTCTCGATACCTCTTCTGGGGTAGTTGGAGTTTAAAAAATCGAGTGATTCAGTCTGTCTATTTGTGGTGGTAGTTGATTGCAGCCTGGAGTAATTTGATCAGTGTAAAAATCATTGAATGCATTGCAGATGTCTTTAGTTTTTACTATTTCTTTATTTTCATGAATAATTTTCGTTATTGGTTCGTGAGGGAAATCAACTTTGTTGTCACTATACTCCATTTGAAATAAGATTAGACATTTAACTAAACCTTTTTTACAGTCCGATCAACCGATTTTGACTTCTATTGCGTTGGCGGCATAAAAAATGGCAGCTGCAGTAAACAGTTGGTATTGTAACTACTTTTTTGCTTTTAATGCCATCCTTATGCCTACGGTATAGAAGTCAGAATCGGTTGAACTGACTGTAAAAAAGGTTTGTTTAAATGTCTAATCTTATTTCAAATGGAGTATAATTATTTTCCAAGGTGCCTTGCTCTTATTATAAGATGTTTTAATGTAATGATTATTTTGCGCATACTTTGTTAGTCTTATAATCTTTTTTATATCTAGCTGTATATGAAGTATTGTTTTATTATTATCAGTTTTGGTTTTACGGTATTGCCAAAGTAGTTTGCGTTTTATTTTGCTGCACGGTTTTATGCCATTGGATAGCCATTTTTGCTTTTTATTAATAGTTTTTGTTACAATTTTTAAAGAAAAACATAAGTCGTAAAATAATTTAAATAAGCCTATAAAGTTGTCGTATGCTAAATTTGGGTCATTTAGTTAATAAACCTCACTGAAGCTTAAGCTTGCAATACACTCAATAAACTTTTCTATATATTCAGAAGTGAAGAAAATTGAAATAAGAGACTTATTTCAATTTTCTACGAATGAATTGTACACGTTTTTTTTACATTGCATTTTAATATTTGCGCAGTGTGGTCCGATAGTGCAGTCTCAATTACTTCTCCGTTGTTACCACGAGCATTATGAAATATATTGTCTATACAAGTACCGCTAGATAAGCGAGTAGGTTGTTTAGTAAGTATTTTGAGGTTAAATCCATAAACTGTATTTATAAATGTCTTGGTAACTTGATAATTTTTTAAAATACTTATATTGCAATCCCCGCAAATTATTATTGTTTTATTAGTTTTCTTATGTGTAATAAGGGAGAGTAAATTTTCAAGCGTTTTGAAAAAAAGAGAAAGATGAATCTTTATATGGGTATTTTTCGGAACCCTATAAATACAGACAATACTTACATTATGTTGCGTGAGTTCTATGCCACAGCATTCAATAATATTCGTTTTAGATAGCTTTTTTACTTCTTTTAGAATTTTGAACTCATGAATATTTTTTACTAAAATACAGGCGCCACCTTTTATTTTATCTCTATAAAAACTGTCACCCAACTTGTAATCAGGTAACGTGAGCATGTTTTCATCGCCTAGTACCATATTATGCTCAGTAATACACAACATCAATTGTCTTATTTAACTTAGAAAGTTCCGCTTACTAAAAAGTCAGCATATCTGCTTTATTAATTGACCCTGCTATATTTTGGTGCATGACATTTATATAATTAAAGACGAAAAAAAAAACATTAAAAAATCATAAATTAATTAATAATTACTAATCTCCAGACTTGGCTGTATACAAAGTGATGTCTTGGTGTATTATTTTCAAGTGCGTAAAAAAAAACGGTGTTGTTGGAGCGAGAGAATGAAACTGTCATTTTCAAATATCGGAGCGTCGTTGGCGCAAACTACTGTATGTTGAAAAATTCTGTTTGTGACTAAAATTAAATTGAGTGGACTTTTCTCGGTACATAAAATTTATTATATCGGTAAGTATTCATATTTTTTTATTATGTTTATAGTTTTTACTCATGTGTTTTAATTATAAAAAAAATACAATAAATCAATCGTTTCAAAAATGATACAGTATGCAATAATGGCATGATAATTAATGTGAGATTGTAAGCACTACTTTGGTGGTGGTTGGCTGTCTAGCATGGTTTTTATTTGCTTTTTACAGCGATGGCTTCAAAAACATGCACGAATGATAAAATAGAAGATATTCTTCGAAGATTGGAAGCAGGTGATATATAGGAGGAAGACTGTGAATCCGAAGGAGATGATTTGGACTTCTATCCCTCGAGAGAAGACCTACTACAAGTATTAGAAGAAGATTATACACCTAGTGATGACACTGGTAATAATGTAGTTAGCTCAGATCCTCTTCTAACATGTGATAATGAATATAATGACGGCTCAGCTTCTTCTGCTAAAGACCAGCGCATCCCAATCAGGCAAATGATCTCGAAAAGGCAAAGCTTTCCATTCGACGAAAATAGAATTAAATTTGAGAACAATAATCCGTATTCGTCAAATGTTGTTAATCTTGAAACACCTTTACAGCTTTTTTCATACTTTTTACCGAGGACTTTTAGGGCAATATGGTACAAGAAACCAATAAATATAGTATACAGAATAATCCAGCTCGTCCAGATTCAATTACCGTTACAGAATTGCGACAGTATTTTGGTATTCTCGTATATATGTCTGTCTTCTGATATCCAAGTATACGTTTCTACTGGAACACTAAACATGCTTTTACCCCCATATCAGAAACTATGGCACTAAACAGGTTTGAAAAGATAAGAAGTTTTCTCCATTTCATAATAGATTTGGTTCCATACCTTATGACCAACGACTAACAAGTCATACTCCTCTCCACATTTATGTTGGAGCAGATCCTGTTGACACAATCGAGAGGTACGATAAAAAAAACAGAAAAGACGGCTGGCTATTCCTTGCCCGAAAGTAACAAAGGAATATAATTCGCATATGGGTGGGGTCGACCTAATAGACAGCTTTTTAGGTCGATACAGCATTCATATGAAGACAAGGAAATGGTATATGCGAATATTCTATCATCTCTTGGATATTTCCATAATAAATTCCTGGGTCCTTTATCTAAAGGTCCATAAACAAAAAAGAATTCAACCCTAAAAATCTTATGAACTTGGCATCATTTCGCGTTGACTTGGCTGAAGCACTATGTAAATATGGAACACGCAAAGAGAATAAGAGGGGAAGGCCTAGTTCAAGTATAGAAGAAGCGATAGCAAGAAAGAAAAAAAATTGCAGCATGCCAGCAATGCCATCCAAAGATGTTCGTCTAGACAAAGTTGGGCATGAACCAATCAAGACAGATACAAGAAGACGTGGTCAGTATCCTCATTGTAAGCTCTTGAGTTACATAAAGTTTTCAAAGTGTAATGTGTTTCTTTGTTTTAAAAAATGTAATTGTTTCGTGTTATTTCATAACAATTGAAACATTATTCATAACGGTTAAATTAATATTTTTTGCCTGTAATGCGTAGTGTTTCATTTTTGATACAGGTTTTTTAAATAAAAATATATGAAAATATGTACTACGATATTTTTTACTATTTTTCCTTAAATGTACCCATTACTCCGAATCATATTTTTTTTCTGTTGAATAGAAAAAAATCATGCATGTATGGGCTTTTGTGTCAAGTAGAAGTTTATTTTTAAAGTAATGAGTCAGAATTCCTTAGAAGCAATGTTAATGGCCTGTCCAAATATTCATATAAAGAAAAATGATTCGGCAGAATCGGAAAAGATTATACTGTAGGTACCTACTGGATTTTAGTTATTTTTGATAATTATTGGACTTTCTTCACGGTACAATGTACGATTTTTCGATCATCATTGTTGTTTTTTAAATTCTCCCTTAAATTTCTCTCTGAGAGAGTGTCTCGGACTTAATTTATAAATTGATCTAAGAGCTCTTTTCTGCAACACAAAGATAGTTTGAATCACGGCGGCATTTCCCCACAACAGAATACCATACGACATTACACTATGAAAATAGCTGAAGTACACTAAACGGGCTGTCTCTATATCAGTTAAATTAATTAATTAATTTTTCTAACAGCGTATGCTGCAGAGCTTAGCTTTTCAACAAATTATCTATATGTGGGCCCCACTGAAGCTTGGCATCCACGGTTAGTGCTATCTTCAGGATTCAATTCTTCGCTCGTTATCAACACATTAGTTTTCACCTGCCTAACGTGAGGTAGCGTAAACTTAATGCATTTGGTTTTTTTTTCATTAATTCATGATTATCCTTTATGAGGTATGGCAAGTCATTAATATAAATAAGAAACAAGAAAGGACTAAGAATTGAGCCCTGTGGGACTCCCATTGATACGAAGGATCCGGGAGATCTTTTTCCATTTATATCAACACACTGAATCCTTTTACACAAGTATGAAATAAGAAGATCCAGAGCGGTGTTCCGGAACCCGTAGTGGCGGAGTTTCCTGACTTTTGCATGTCTCTTAAGGTTTTATCCAGCAGCATCATTGCCGATAACTCTTTGTCACAGTCCCTTTCATTTTGAGTATTCATCAATAATAATCACTGTGTTTCTTAACATTTCCAAACATATACAGCGATAGATTTTTCATCGGTGCATCCTTTTCAAAATAAGCTTGCCTCCGTACTTATAAGAATAACTAGTAAAATGTGGGTGTATTACTATGTAAATCTCTGCCTCACCCACAGAGTCCTAACGTTAAATGTTTTTATTTTATTTTTCAGTTCACAATAGATGACCAAACTGACTATGCCATCGTCTCCGTGTCCGGCAGAAATGTTGATTTAAAGATAACAGGACCTTCAGATAATTTAGAAAGAATAATGTGGATCAATCATGGAAAAGTAAGTTTTTAAATATCAGCGATAAGATGGCAAGTTTTGCCTCTACACTTGGATTGTCTTCCGTTTTGTAGCTTATTTCTATGGCACAGATTAAAAATCTTTAAAACACCAGCCAATATCTCAAAGATGCTGTAAAATCCCACTTTCGATGGTGAGTTTGGACAGCAGAAACAACCAAGTGTGTTCAAACAATCACAGAGTGTAATAACACGAGATTTCGGAATGGTTTCTCTTCCCTATAAGTTTGTTTTTATGTTTGGTTGCCGCTGGTATAGAAAATTGAGGACATTGTGGGGTTGACATGCAATATATCATGACATATTCGCCTTTCTTCATATAGGTTTTCCTTATTATCTTTTCAGGATTAATGCTCGTTTTCACCGATATCCCCTATACTACTACCTACGTATGGGATCTTTAGGTAAAAAGCTCCCCCAAACTAGCCCCTAAATTAAATATCGTTTCACCATAATTTTTACTTCCTAACTAGGGGACGCATATCTATGTAACGTTTTGTTTTCGATAATAGTGACTGATTCGTTTTTGAACCTATCGATACGTTGTAACAAGATAGCTTTTAAAATTCTCCAAAGTATACACTTATATGGATAAAGATATTTATAAATCGTGTTTTGATAGAAATAATAAATATTATTTCATTCATATTTTTAATGAATTTCATGTTTTCTTGCTTATTTACTCTGTGTACACATTACGAAACGTCGCGTGTATCTGAGGTCTTAATATTTGTAATTGACAGTTATTTCTTTTGTAACGTCGTTACGTGAGATTTGTTTGCATTTGCAAAGAGTTTCTTAAGGTTAATCTAGTCGACATTTTTTCCACGCAAACTCTGGGAGTGTATTACTTACTCCACTGTTGGACAATGTACATCAAAACTTAAACATGACATGGTTTTGTCTCATTACTAATATTGTCTGTGCCGAAATAGAAATACTAAAATGAAAAGAACCTGCATGTCATTCAATAACGTTGTGCGTGTACACTAGCATCTAATTGCTCATCACTGATACTGCCTCTATCGGACACGATGCCACGGTGCCACGATGCGATGGTAATACAGCATGTTTTTTAGCCAGGCCCACCAGTGAGTTCAAGCCCGCGACTAGATTCCTCTCAACTAGTTAAGATTGTTTGTTTGATAATACCTATAGTGAATGTGCGTTGTTCTTTTACCAATTTAAAGTTATGTTACCGGCAATTTTTTTTAATGTTATGGGCTACATATAAAAACTTTAATAAGATAAGTACTCACCTATTATCAGGAAATTCAAAGTTATGTTCAATATTTTCCAAAAAATACATCACTGAAGATTTATTTAACCTATATCTCCAAAAAAAGTCAGTTTCATCAAAATTTCAAAGTGGTTTGGTCGTTTCTGATAAAGTTTTGGTCTACGGCTGTTATTTACGTCAAATATAGTAAAAACAGTTTCTAAATGTCCAACAAATTGAAATATATCACTATCCATGTTCGTTGCTTGAGAGATCATACACGTATGTGCCGGTTTATGGGCCCACATTTCGAACACCTTAATTTAGGGGACCTTTTAATGTTTAACTGACCCCTTACTGTTGGTGAAACAGAAACCACCTTTTAACAGCCCCTTAACCATTCTTAGGGGATCCTATAAACTTAGGGGATGTCGGTGAAAACGCAGTCTCTTAAATTATTTTTTTTTGGTTTTATTTATAAAACAACATTCAACGATGTTTTTTTTTATGAATTTTACACTGTTTGGGTAACTGATACTTTAACGACCGAATTAATCCATTAAATTTTACTACCAACACCTTTTCCACTATTTATAAAATAAGATAAATTTTGTTCTTAGGTAGCAAAATTGAGTAACGCTTATCCTGGCACATATGTGGCCACTGTGATGGGCCAGACAAGAACGTCCGTCGTAATCGTCGGGAGAACTGATTTCTTCTTCAGTCATGGCTTCTCAAAGCTCAAACCCAAGTCAATGGACGATACGTCATTGCAACCAATAGCTAGTGAGTTCAATTATGTTTTCATTAAATATCTGTGAATAATATAAAAATAGTTATAGTATATCGTTCAATTATCTTTGACCGATTAGTTCTTTTAAACTACGCAATGGATTTCTATGCGGTTTTTGCCATCATTTTAAGATTTAATTCCGGAAATATTATAAAGCACAGAAATCTCGATGTTTTGTCACACGACATCAGTAAATCGTACCCGTCAGTGGGACGGGTCGCTAGTTAAGATCATCATCATCTCCATGTTCAGTGAGTCGCAGATGGAAAAAAGGTCGCGTCTCACAAGACCAGAAGTTCAACAACACAACAATTCTATGAATATTATATTTCCAGATGCGAACGTCCACCTGTCGATATCCGTCACTGATGATCATCACTCAGTAAAGATAATATCGGCGCAGATTTTAGACATGAATGAAAATCCAATGAAAAGCCTGGTGCCTCTAACAAAGATCTCTAAAGATTTTTACGTAACGGCTCCATTTGTTGCACCATCGCAACGGTTCAAAATCGCCGTAAGTACCAACAATTTATTATTTTTTTATGACACCGTGCGCTACAACAAACCATTAAAGGTGCAGATGAGACGTCTACACGGTGATGAATAGTACCTAAACTGGAAACAAAATGAAGGAAAATTGCTGCTAATATCCTTTGCAACGCACTGTTTTATGATTGAAAGCATCAGCACTATTATTATTGTTACATTAATTGTATGGTGTGATTCACGTGTTTGTTTCGGGATTCCCGTAGTCGGAAAATCCTGAAACAAACACCTAAGTCTAAAATCATTACACAAAAGAAGAAACATTTTTAGTACAATATTACTTAGGTCTGTTTGTTTGCTTGCTTTTTTTTTTGAGGCCCTCGATAACACTATTATATTTTTAAAGTTTACATAATACACATTATTTTATACTAAGACGTCACTGTCGAGAACAATTTGGGTTCGGAGATATACAGGGTGTAAGGGGAACGCTTTCGAAGCCAGAACGTAGGTTATATAATTATGACACCGTAACATTATGAACACCGACAGTTTATAATCTATCTCAGGAGAATATAAAGCATCCGTCGAAACATTGTGAACTGAAAAAACCATTTACAATTTAACGCACTATTTTTAGATAGTTTATAATCTGACCGTGACATACCGACAAATTGTGAACTAGTGTCAAAGTTGCGTGCGACGGATAGTACCTTGCGCTATTAATAAATAGCCAAGTAACTGCTACAAACTTGGAACTAGCACTTGCCGGCCGCTGCCGCAGCACCGCTCGCTTCGCTCGATCGGATCGAGCGCGATTGGTCGCTGTTCTAACCTAACCTATTCGGTCAGGGTGCCATTGTAAGCAGTATGGTGCAGTTTACAATTTATCGACAGTTTATAATCTCGCGAGATAGATTATAAACTAACGGTGTTCACAATCAAACGGTGACATATACAAACTAAATGCAAACGGATACCAATAAACTTTCGACTTAAACTGGTTATGTTACATCAAAATAAAACGTTTGACGCTTCTGTAATGTTTCTACTTATTTTATTTTGGCGGTACTTTACAAAGGATGCCTAAACCTAAAGTCGCCGCCTGGATTTGGGGTCGAGCACGGTTATGCGTGAGCCTATCAGCTGATTTTTATTTTTGAATACATTGTTTGCTAGAGTTGTAAAAAAAATGATTTTTAAATGTGTTTAATATCCAATGATGTATCATTTAACTGTTGTCACAGCATGGTGTACAAAAAAATAAGTAAAAATTGTAAAGAAAATAAAAGATTTTGTTATGGTACTGTATCCACAATCACCTGTCTTCGTTTTACGGTGTACGGAAGCGTTTTCCGTACACCCTGTATATATATCAGGGTAAAACGTTGGCGCCACCGGCTGGATTTTTTTAAAATAATTTTGGTAGTATTTGACGCTTTTTCAGGTAAAAACCTGTGATAGCCTAGCACGATACTACTAGGACAGGTTTCTACAAATCCTATAAGATGAATTTGTTTTATTTTATTGTAAGCCATACCCTGCCGATTACAGAAGGGATTTTTTTTCTATGGAAAATCATCAAATAACTTCTCCCGCTCTGGGTGGAGCAGGAGGGCGTGTCAGACTTTTACTGACTAAAACCCACCCGTGTTCCCTCAGTTGCCTGTGGGCCAGGGGCCGTGGTATCTCTTTCGAACAACCCGCATCCCTGGCAGGCATCGGCCCTTGCAGACCCCACCAGTTGGTGCTGACATCTATTTGAGGCGCGCGTGGAACACAACGCGCTGTAGACCCGGGCTTGGTCCTTACCGGACAGCGAGTTACCTATTACTCACCGTCCGCAAGCCCGCGCCTACGGTGGCCGGCAATCAGCCTGGGACTCCCGACGCCCAGGGCGTCTCCTGCGGTGACTACGGCCGTGAGGGCGCATATACTGCCTCTCCCTCACGTGCGCCGCCCCCTCTTTGCGAGCATTACTGCTTCGCAGGAGGTGACGGCTACCCATGCACTCTCTCTCGTTCCGTACCATGGCCTGGACCAGGGGGCCTAGTCTCTAAGCACGAAATCCGTAATCTCGGCCAAGTTACGGGCGTTTCCTACTCCGTATTACTTACGGACCTATGATTAGTTTGGGGCCCTAACTAATAATGAATTACTATGCAATTTAACAGGGGCCTTAGTCTGCTATTTTTATAAATTCGTCATTCCAACACGATCCTATTGTCATTAAATGATAAATGATAAATGATTTTATTTCTGTAAGTAGGTTTGTACAAACACTTTTACACGTCAATCATATTTTTTTTTTTTTTAACTAGATGAGGTCGGCGTTTCCTATCTGACTACTCTGAGAAGAAAGGCCGAAACAAACTCAGAGGTCACAGTCTTTTTTAAAGTCCAGACATAATCTTGGTCAGATCATGTGAAGACCATGTGGATTGGTGTCTGAAATGGTCTTTTGAGGAAAGAACCACACAGATTGAGTGGACCTGTCCAATCAGTGCACGCATTTATCAGTAATCATGCAGCTCAACTCAGAACTTGAGGAGCTCAAAGATTTGACGAACAATACCAAAGAAAGGACATTTGGGTAGGCCGCATAAATTACTCAAACTGGCAGATTAACATTATAACTAACTGAGAAAGAGATGAAACACAAAACAAAAAAAAAACAAAACATGATCCACACAGTCCTCACATTCACAATAATTAAAACAATAATAATATTATACTTCTCAAAGTAAATATTCATGTCAAAGTGTATATAATAATAATCAAATGTCGAAGAGTATAAGTTTGCAAAAAAAAAAAAAAAAAGAACAACATTTAGTACGCAAAAATTGGAGCAGGTCAATCCCAAGATGTTTTGTCCTCAATATAATCCTTAACGGTATAAAAGGCTTTCTGGCACAACTTACGTTTAATGAATGATTTAAATTTATTGAGACTTAGATCTTGAACATGGCTAGGAAGTTTGTTATAAAAGCGTATACATTGACATCTGAATGATCCACCTATTTTTTTGAGCCTTGTTGATGGTACAACAAATTTGTGTTTGTTCCTAGTATTTATACTATGGATATCACTGTATTTTTTAAACAATTTAATATTTTTATGGGCATATAAAAGATTTTCAAAAATATACT
Organism: Antitype chi; assembly: GCA_947359405.1. Lineage (NCBI taxonomy): Eukaryota > Metazoa > Arthropoda > Insecta > Lepidoptera > Noctuidae > Antitype > Antitype chi. The sequence continues at coordinate 11,717,873 of OX375811.1, read as the reverse complement.
GTGAAGGCACAGTCTTACTCAGTCAGACTTAATTTATAAATTGATCGGACAGCTCTTTTCTGCAACACAAAGATAGTTTGAATGTCGGCGGCATTTCCCCACAACAGAATACCATACGACATTACACTATGAAAATAGCTGAAGTAAACTAAACGGGCTGTCTCTATATCAGTTAAATTACGAATTTTTCTAACAGCGTATGCTGCCGAGCTAAGCTTTTTCGACAATTTATCTATATGTGGGCCCCACTGAAGCTTGGCATCCAAGGTTAAGCCCAAGAATACAGTGCTATCTTCAGGATTCAATTCTTCGCCCTTTATCAACACATTAGTTTTCACCTGCCTAACGTGAGGTAGCGTAAACTTAATGCATTTGGTTTTTTTTCCATTAAGAAGTAAATTATTAACATTGAACCAGTGAACTACTTTTGAGATTGCGCTATTTACATCGTCATTAACCAGCTGCTGACGTTTAAGTTTAAACAAAAGTGAAGTGTCATCCGCAAACAACACTATTTCATGATTATCCTTTATAAGGTAAGGCAAGTCATTAATAATAGGTCTTTACCTATGAAATTGCCGTTTTGTATGAAAAAATTTAAACGATTTTTTTTCATGTATTTTTTATTTGTATTAATCGAAGTAATCACCCATGCAATCAATGCATCTTTGCCATCGCAGTGGCAGTTTATTGATGCCCTTCTTAAAGAAATCAGCTGGACGGGAGGCAACAAATTCTTCAAAGGCATTTTGTACTGCCTCTCGGGTATTGAATTTTTTTCCCGCCAAGAAGTTATCCAAATTCTGGAAAAAGTAGTAGTCTGTAGGCGCAAGGTCTGGTGAGTAGGGCGGATGACGGAGAGCTTCCAACCCCAGTTCTTGCAACTTGGAGACCGTCTGCTGTGCAGTATGAGGTCGCGCGTTGTCGTGCAGGAGCAGCGGAGACGAGCGATTGACCAATGCTGGTTGGAGATGTGCCAGCTTCTCCATCATTGTGTTCAGTTCTTCACAGTACACATCTGCAGTAATGCTCACCCCGTTTGGTAAGAAGCTGTGATGAATCACACCGGCGCTAGACCACCAAACAGTGACCATCACTTTTCTAGGGGTAAGTTTTCGTTTAGGGCATTGTTTAGGTGCTGAACCAGGATCCAACCAACTTGCTGAGCGCTTGCGGTTATCAAACAGAATCCATTTTTCATCGCAGGTAACAATGCGGTTCAAAATTCCTTCATTTGTGTGTCTGTTGAGCAGTGCAAGGCACGTCTCGACGCGTACTTCGCGCTGACGATCATTGAGTTCGTGGGGCACCCATTTGTCAAGCTTTTTTACCTTGCCAATTTGACGCAAATGGACCAATATTGTTTTGACGCTAACGTCGAAAGCTGCTGCTAATTCAGCCGTAGATTGTGTATCATCAGCTTCCACAATCGCCTTTAATTCGTCATTGTCGACCAGTCTTCGGACGACCGCGAGGTTCATTTTTCAGGTCGAAATTTCCAGAACGGAAGCGAGCAAACCAATAACAGGTGGTGCGTTGGTTTGTAGTGTTAGCTCCGTAAACGTCGTTGATGTTGCGTGCCGCTTGTGCCGCGTTGCTGCCACGACGGTACTCATATTCCATAATTACTCGAATTTTTAACGTATCCATGATGACGAAAAAGATTGAAATGCGATGAAAATGTAACACTAATCAATAAACAAATGACTACTTTTGGAAAAAAAAATCCATGTTTTTAAAATAAAATTAATTTGAAATTAGAATTCTTACCCAAACAAAAATTATTTTGATTTGAAATGGCCAGTACTGCAAAACGGCAATTTCATAGGTAAAGACCTAATATAAATAAGAAACAAGAAAGGACCAAGAATCGAGCCCTGTGGGACTCCCATTGATACTAAGGATCCGGGAGATCTTTTTCCATTTACATCAACACACTGAATCCTATTACACAAGTATGAAATAAGAAGATCCAGAGCGGTGTTCCGGATCCCGTAGTGGCGGAGTTTCCTGATTAAAGTTTCATGAAGCACGCAATCGAATGCTTTAGATAAATCACAAAAGATACCCAAGGCATCGTATTTATTTTCCCATGCATTGTAAATATGCCCTAAGAGTTCAACACCGGCATCGGTAGTTGAACGACCCCTTGTAAAACCGAACTGTTTGCTGTGTAATAAATTATGTTTATTAAAAAATCTTTGCAGTTGGTCTAAAATTAATTTCTCAAAAATTTTACTAAAGGTAGGTAGTACTGAAATAGGTCTATAATTAGAGGGGTCTGATGTATTACCTGATTTAAACAAAGGTATTATTTTACTATTCTTCATTAGGTCAGGAAACTCCCCACAGTCGATACAATTATTAAATATTAGAGCTAAAGTAGGTGCTACAATGTCTATAATTGACTTAGCGACTTCTACTGAATTACCCCATAGATCTGCAGTCTTTTTTACATTCAAAGTGTGAAAGGTTTTAATTATATCTCTACAGCTAATATGTTCAAAATGAAATTCTGAATCACAAACATTAACATTTTCCTTAAGCAAAGACTCAGCAACAGAAGGTGATGAGTTAAGAGATTTTGTAGTTGAAACGGGAATATCTGTAAAGAAATTTTCAAAAGCCGCAGCGACTTGTGAGTCGGCTGTTATTATTTTGTCATTGATAGACAGGCTGTAGTCAGTATTTCGGTTACTAGACCTTCCCGTTTCACTATTAATAATATTCCAAGTCGTTTTAATTACATTACTACTGTTTTTAATCTTTGAACTAAAATAACGCGACTTGGCCATCCAACAAACTTTTTTAAATAATTTAGAATAATTTCTAACATATAAGTGAAATTCAGCAGAGTTTACATAATTTCTCTCATTGTACAGCTCATAAAGTCTTGTTCTACTTTTATGAATACCAATGGTAGCCCAGTCACTGAAAGAGATGTTACTATTAATCGAGATAGTCTTGGGAATAAAAGTGGAATTGAATTGTTTACAATATATCTTAAAAAAATCATCATATAGATGATTAAGATCAGAATTTGTACCCAAAACTGGTAATTTATTAAAGAGTTTAACTTTAAAGGCTTCTAGGCGAAATGCGGTTTTGGGGTTAATTCATTCATTTGTTATTTTGCTAAAAGTTCGTCATCTGCTAAATTCATAATGGTTGATCATTGGTCAGTCAATGGTCTCATAATAGAATTGGTTCATAATGGCATTTTCGTATTGTCATTATTATAAAACTCGTTAGTAGAAATGTTTTTCGAAAAACTCCTACTAAATTTGAACATTTATTCATGCCAGATTTCATTTATATATATTTTTACATATTATTTATTAGTGTTTTATGCAATCTAAAGTAGTAGGAAGTTCGTAAATTAAGTCAGTCATTCATTTGTCATGATGTACGAGATTACCAATAAATGCCATTTCTTTCAATGGAGTGTCAGTGGCTAACCATTGGAAAGCCATAATGGCGCCATTTTATTAGTAGATAACCAAACTTGTCAAAATCAACAATTATGAAATCAATGATAGACCATTCTGACACTATTGTAATAGCAGACTTGAGGCCCTGTTGTCCCTACTCCCTATATGGTTTTACCCGTCCAAAAAAGTTAATTAATCAGCTGTAGGAGTCAATTTGAAGTTTCGAACTATTTTCGGACGAGCCCGTAGTTTCGTTGACGGAGTTAGAGAGTAGGCCCCCTGGGCCGGACGCGAGAAATCGCCACCGCCGATTACAGAAGGGCTAGTTTACAAATATATCAAGTAACGTATATGTCAGGCGTGATAACTGAGCTCAAAACAGCGATAATAATCTTACATATAAGTAAATATCGTTGAATGTGTTTATTCGGAAATTCATTACAGCGTTGTCGCCGTATAAAGACATGTTTGTACTATTACCACCATTCAAATAAAATGTTATTAATTTCTGGCCGCCGACCTTGTTTTTTTATTCTTAATCCATTTAAATAGTCCTACCCTCAGAATAGGAGAAATCCCAATAAATCTATCATTCAGTACAACCAAGTAACACCAACCCTATTTTGTTTGTTTTAGGTGAACGGAATAGTAAAAGCTACGGGCAAAGCTATAAAAAGGATTGCGAAAATCCCCATCACACTCTCAGAACCGCCGAAAGGTAAGTAGTTAAGATTAGTATAATACACAAAGTATGAGACTCACAAAAGACGAGAATCAAATCAAATTCACTTAGAACTACTGATAACATTCCCCCTTGATCATAATAAAAGATTCTTCAAAAATCTAAAGATACCATTTTAGTTCTCTTTACCACCAGCCCACTAATTCTGTAAAAATCTTAAGCTTAAAGTAAACCGTCATTCCACCCGATGCCAGGGATTTACACTATTATCAGCTCACTTCACTTAAGTTTTTACGATGAGATCTTCACGGTATAGACCCGCTGCCCTTGACTCGGTTCTTGTGCTCTTTTCAACATTCTCCTTCCTGGTTTTTGTTGATGAGTTCCGACTGAACTAAGTTTAGTTTACATTACTCAATGAAGTTTGAAATTGTTAATCTCCTGAGGGTTCGATTAAAAACTAATAATAATATACTTAAATAACATAATTATGTCACTGGCTTCTGAAATAAAGTACAGGTACTCTAACCTACCTCTGGAGGTCATATCTTTGCATCCACGTGACGCATTTTGACGCTGTTTTCAGCTAAGTTGTTCCTAATTAGGCTACCTAAGACCATCTGACTACTAATATTTGACGAAAACGCGAAAAGTTTTCCCGCTCATAGACTTAGATTTTTTTTTTGCAAATTCATTGTATAGGAAACATAAAGTAAACTTTATTTCAAAATCCTTTCAGTAAATCCTGTCTAAACTAGTTTCAATAGATACTTACCTGCCTTACCTGCATTCCGGTGCGCGTTCCGCGAGTCCGAGTCATATAGGGTAGTTTGTATTCCTGGTTTTGTTAAAATTGTCTTTCAAAATTCACGTTTTTCACCTGAAAAACAAAATTTTTGTTCAGCACAATTTTCAGTAACGCCATAGTTAGCTAGATCGCGCGGAGACGCGTCTTTCGACACCTCGCCCGTGCGCCTAGCGAATATAGCCACATTAATACTTAAAAGTTTTCTTTGTTCTATACAACTCGTAAGTACAAAAATCTACCTAAGCGAACCAAGTTTGCATACAATCGTCATATCTTTGCATCCAGGTGACGCATTTTGACGCTGTTTTCAGCTAAGTTGTTCCTAATTAGGCTACCTAAGACCATCTGACTACTAATATTTTACGAAAACGCGAAAAAAATTTGCCAGTCCACCCACCCAGTTACTAGTGGCCAGGTGGAGGATTCTGGTTTTAGGCAAAGTATTGTATTGTATTGTTATTGTAGGACGACTTTGTTTTAATTTTATTTTATATTCATAGTTTCATTAGTTTTATTTTTCCTGTGCATCCCCCCTATACAGGGACACAGAAGTTTCGCCAGTACCTGTGACTAGTCTTGCATGAATCGTACATTCACAAGGGCCACGGCCATGTTCCGCACACCGGCCAAGAAAACCGCAAGCTCGCCAGGTTCCAGGTCCTCGCCGGCGACAATGTTCTCGTCAGAGAGTACGGATACGGAGAGGCCAGGACAGCCACAGGCTGGTCCCTCGGTGAGGCGTAGTATCGGAGAGTGGGAGGCTGATAGACCATCTGCACAGCCTCTCAGAACACCGACGCCTCCGAAGAAGTCCTCACAGACTACTCCTCCTAAACTCAGGTCCAAACTAACGCTCGCCCATCAGAGCAAGTTGGATGGACCGAAGCAGCCAAAGGGGACCGAAGGGGGCTCGCCGCGAGACACGCAACGCGTGAGGTACTTAAACCGAACCACGGAGGCAAAGACGTGTCTCCAAAAGGCTAAAATTCAGCTGTTAAGCTCCAGGAATCTAAAGAAGAAATCAAGGACGAGATAACGAAGGTGGTTGAAAGGCTTTACCAGCTAATGAAGGAGGCCAAAGCCGAGAAAGGAACAGTTATCTCTGAGGAAACAAAAGCTGAAAGCCAAACGGAGCCTAAACCGACCTCAGAACAACCGTCAGAGCTCATGAAGAGCCTGGTGGAAGGCCTCCAGCAGCACAAACAGGCGCTGCAGGAGTGCCAACAACACACCCAAGCTCTGTCGGAACAGCTTCAGGCAGCCCCACGCTTCGTCGCAGGCCAAGGCCCGTCTTTCGCCGAAATCGCCGCCAGCCCGAAGCAGAATGTCCAAGGGCCTCTTCACTCAGTAACTGTAGTAGTATCATCTATGAATGATCAGGACACGAGTGAAGAGGTCATTGAGAAGCTTAGGACGGCGGTCAATGCCCGGAATGAGGGCACGAGAGTCGAACGGCTGCGCAAGGCGAGGGACCAGAAGGTGGTTGTCGGCTTTAAGACCCGGGAAGAGTTAACGAGGGTGACCGAACGCATCCGAAAAGCCGGCGGTCTAGTGGCAGAAGAGGTGAAAAACAAGGACCTGCTTATCATCATCAGGGACGTCCTCTCCTGCCACTCGTATGTGGAGGTCACGCAGTCTTTGCAGCGGCAAAACACCCACCTGATCGGGGACATTCCTGCGGGTGATGTGAGGTTTGGGGTCAAGAACCGTCATAAGACGACGAACCCCCACATGTGCCACGTGATCCTGCAGGTGTCCCCGACCGTGTGGCAGCGGCTGACCATGGCGGGTCGCGTGCACATTGACCTGCAGCGGGTGCGAGTGCAGGACCAGTGACCACTGGTGCAGTGCACTCGCTGCCTGTGCTTCGGCCACGGCAGAAAACTGTGCACGAAGCCCGCCGATCTCTGCATACACTGCGGTGACCCCCACCTGCGTGCTGATTGTCCGTCGCGTCTGGCAGAAGAAACACCAAAATGCCACAATTGTTTGTCGGCAAAGCTGGATCGCACGGACCACAACGCCTTCGACAGCGTGTGCCCTATCCACGTCAAATGGGACGCATTGGCACGCCTGTCGGTGGCGTACTGCTAAGGTGCAGCCAACTTTGCCCGGAAATAAGAGCCACAACGGTATTACTTGTAAAATAAATATGCAGAAACCAAAATCGGTAAACAATATTAGAGCTTCAGTTAACTGTAACTTAAGAGAAGCAAATTGGAGCCAATGTCATGAGAAACTGGCCCAATTAATAGCTGACTCCAAACTAAATTCACAAAAATTTGAAAAACGTAACTTTATAATTAATTTAACAAGTCTAGGCAGTTTAACCAAAATAATAAATACAAATATCAAATACAAATCTAGCTTACCGTTGTGGACCAACGAGTTCGTTGGCGCGAAGACGGAGGTCAACATCATGCACAGCCGCATTCAGAGTGTTGTAACAGCCCGTAGTTTGCAGGTTGCCGAGCAGCATCTGAAACAGAAAATAAAATATTATTACAAAGCATTGGCAGCACAGTTAAAAACCTGGAAGTACCTAAATCAAAAGCAGGACAAAGTTAAAAATAATACAAAAAATTTAATAGCCACTGTGAGTCTGCCAGGTTTGACAGAACGTGCATACCGGAAAGAGCATAATTATAATAGGAATAAACAATAAGATTAGAAATAAGCATAGATTATAAAAAAATATGTCTATATGATATATATTGTGTATATTAGGATAGCCATAGCTTATAATATAGTGTTGAAAAAGCAATAGGTATAATTTTATTAGAATAAGAATAGGTAGAATCATAAGGAAAAATAAAGAAAAACACAAAAATAAATAATATAGACACATAAGTTGATTAGTCATAGCCATATAAGATGTTTGCTCATTCAAAATACCAAAAAATACAAAATTAAAGCCTTCAATAAAGATAATTAAGATAACGTGGAGCATCTGCTTTCGGAAACTTTCCCCTTCTTAGAACAAGATCGAAAAAATTTAAAAAATGAAAGAACGACAACAAATCAGAAAAACCGTTTTAACAAGGTCTCTGATCATATCAGAGGAACACTGAGCCAAAAAAAAACCTACCTCTGGAGTCAGGGTCTCACATTTTTCTGCAACCTGTGTTTAAGACGAATAAAAAAATGTTTTTTTTTTTTAGATTTACCGACTAATACAAGGCCGACCGTCGAAATAGCAGAAGGCAACGCGATAGAAATAGAGTACAATAGCACGATGAAGTTAACTTGCAAAGTGGTGGCGTTCCCAGAGCCTAAAATCACGTGGGTTAACAAGAATGGACGTCTTATGCCCTCTAAGGTAACATAAATATTACATTGGATTTTATTATTTGTTACATAAAAGTTCATAATAAAATCCATGAAATATTATTTAACGCACATTATTGTAAGCAAGCGCTATTCCTGAACATAAGGTCCTGGGTTCGATTCTCAGGTCGGGCAAAGTGTTTTTGGGTTTTCCTATCTGTAATTTCTCAGTAGTAGCCCGGAGTCTGGATTTGTGCTCGATAGATGGCAATAGGCTCGCGCCCCTTATTACACGGGACTAAGACATAACTGGCGAAATGTGGGTATACAATAGGTACACCACTGTCTAACGCGTGATTTTATGTTATGTGTTTACTGCCAATTTAAATCTTATGCCATTAACTTCGAATCTGATGACTCACGTTGATTACATTTCTGGGGTTTTGGACAATGGGGTCAAGTGGATATCCTTTATTTCGATTTCCGCAAGGCGTTCAACAGGGTTGACAATGACGTGCTCTTGATGAAATTGGAGGCATCCGGTTTCTCATCTGATTTTCTGAACTTGTTTGCGGACTATCTGCGAGGCCGCAGGCAGTTTGTTAGGCACGGTTGCTTTGAGTCTGAACCTTATAATACTCGCTCAGGCGTGAGTCAGGGATCCGTGCTTGGTCCACTGCTTTTCCTTATCATGATCAATTATGTTATAAATAAGGTTAAATTCGCAAAATGCTTGCTCTATGCCGATGACCTAAAACTAGTAGTTCAAATTGATACGATCGCGAATTGCACACTCCTACAAGCGGACATTGATGCTATATATGAGTGGAGCATGGTCAATAAACTATTTTTTTATACAAGTAAGTGTTACGTCATGACGTACAGTCGAAAACTTCAACCACTGCACTATAGCTACAGATTGGGCACTGAAGTAATATGTCGCGTCGCCAAAATAAAGGACCTGGGCGTGACTTTTGACACTGGTCTGACATTTAGAGATCATGTCTCCACCCTTGCCAAGGAATCTTTTAGGCGGTTGGGTTTCGTTTTGCGAAATGCCCGTGACTTTCACAACCCAGATGTAATTAAGCTTCTGTATACCACTTTGGTTCGTGATAAACTTGAGGCTGGTGCCTGTATCTGGCATCCCTACACGGCGACTCAAACATTAAGGCTGGAGAAGGTACAGAAAACTTTCCTCAGATTTCTGTATAAAAAGACGTTTCACTTCTTTCCTTTCATGTACCCTACTAATGACCTCCTAGGTGTTTAGGGCTTCCACTCATTGGAGGTTAGACGAGGCTTTTTACAGCTCACAGTAGCCGGCAAAACTCTCAGAGGACGCATCGACAGTCCCGAACTCCTCGATGTTTTCTCTCAACTATTTGTTCCCGACAAATTCATCGGTCATCGTCAAAGCCGTCGACGCAATCAGTTTGCGCCGCCGTTATCTAAAACTGTTGCCAGAGCTGAGTCCCCTGTGTGTCGTACTTTAAGGATGCTCAACGCCCTCCTGACCGCCTATCCTGAATGTGATCTATTTGCTGATGAATGGAGTAAAATCATGCGTGTGTGTTTGATGTTTTGCGAGAGAAAGTACCTATGCTAGGTTGTCTTCTATTATATGTTAGTATTTGTAATATGTTTGTTAACTATTCAATCTCTATGTTAATTAATGTACACCGTTTTAATTAACAATAAACAATAAATTTACAGATGTCACTCCTAGAATATCCATATAAATACATAAGTTATATGGATATATCATACGCATCGAAAGGAGACAGATATGAGTGTTATGCCGTCAACAACGTAGGTAGCGATACGACCACTATCAATGTTGTTATAAAAGTACCTTTTACTGTTAGATCTGCCCCTTCAGGTAAGCCAATTTAATTTCATTCCTCCATTCGAACGTTTCTTGTCCGCATACTACCTACATCATTGATACACAAAGAACCAAGATGCACAGTCTCGAACGAACAAAAGTAACAATCAAAACTGTCCCGAATTGTACGTCAGTGGGTATAGTTGATAATATATATGATAAAACATTTTTTTTTGCAAATTCAACCTTACACGCATGACTTAAAGTAGTTTTTACAAAGCAATGTACAAAACGACTGACGATACTATTTGACACCTATATTACCTACCTATGATTTGGCACATTGCGCCCCATCTAAGCGGACGTTTTTAAGACGCGCGCTGATTAATCTTGGGTTTTTTGTAAATCAATGCCCACATAGTTAAAAAAATCCAGTTGCTACGATTTTAGTATTTTATGGTTGTGCGTTTTTTACTTCATATTTTGTTATGAGGATTTTCTATACTAATACTTACTTTTATTGTTGATAGGAATAACAAAATTGACCTACGGTACAGAAGGCACCATTACTTGCGACGTCATATCGCGACTACCGATAGATATCCATTGGCACTACGCCAACAAGATGACAGGACAAACTAGAGAGATTGAAACATCTGACAAGTACGAGGTATCTGCAAGTCGCACTCAACTAAAAATAAAAAAGATGGATTTGGATTTAGTTGGCAGATATACTTGCAAAGTTTCCTTGAAAAATAAGAAGGGAGTGGAAAAATCCTTCTCTACACGAGTTAAAATTGATGGTCAAAGTACGTACCGATTCATATTTTCGTACATTTCAGCCAGCAAGGACAAAAAAAACTGCTAACCAAGTCATATAATATATCGTCAACAGTAGGTTCAATTGAGGTAAGGGACAAACACAGACATATAAAACAGTAGCAGACCAAACATTCGCTAAAAAATGCGTACCCATTACGCACACATAGAGAGTGTTGTCGATACAGGGCCGGACTAGGGCCGGTTGCCGGTATTATATAACGATATTGAAACGACCGATAATCTTACTGAAAATCCGCGAAAATCGATATTCTCTGGGTAAATTAAGTGTAGATTACTTATCAATAAAGTCTTAACGAATATAACCACCCATCTCTTCTCGTGGTTACTGTAAAAGGCGACTAAGGTAATATTTTAAGAAGACGGTGGGCGGCAGTCCTTTCACCTCCTTTTAACGGTATATTTACACACAGACCGTTGACGGGCATCAGTATCGGATAAAATAACTCTCCCTGCAGTCATTAACCCGTATGCCCAGCTTGGTGGGACCTAGAGTTAAGGTGTTGGTATGCCTGAAAGCTAGCTTATAAATATATCAGGAATTCTGAAATAAAACAATGAATTTATTGAATATATACATATTTATTTTGTACTTTTTTAACTTTATTTATTTATATATTCTTTATTGTACACTACAAAAATACAATAAACAAAAAAATACACAATAATATATACAATAGGCGGCCTTATCGCTTTCCGCGATCTCATCCAGGCAACCATGGAATGGACAGGGGCATAAAATGGGGACGTTGTTGGTGCAAATAATGTGTTTACAATATACTAAAATAGATACACAGATATATACATATCCTAAATAATAGATACATAAATACATATATACAAAATTTAAAACGAACGAAAATAAAAGCCTATACAGAGATTATTACAGTTTGGTACGAAAACAAGATCACAACGACAAGTAATGTTCTTTATTTTCATAATTTAAAATCTACTGGTCCTAAAATAATAATATGTACAGGTATACAAAAAATAAAATAATCATAGGGCATCAAATAATACGTCCGCATCGTTGTCAATGGGAAAAGTGGCCAACAAAGGCTAACGGCTCGAACATAATAGGTTCCAATAAGATTGAAATATTTGCGCCATTTGAGGTTCAGTTTCAATCCTGGAGTTTCATGTTTTTAAATCCATGCATTCCGTAAACTTACATCCTTTGGAAACCTGGAAAAATATTAGTAAGCTCAATTATTACCTGCTGAATGAAATATTAAAATTATGTGAGTAGCCTATACCGATTTATGTCCACCATCGTTCATATTATCCATCACACAGACAGGGTAACATAACCGGCCAATGAGACACAATTGATTTTCTATTGTAACGTATCACATGTCATGTGTACGCGCCGGGCCGGAGCGATTCTATAAATTTTATTATCATAGAATGTATGTTTACACTGGCAATCTGCACTCTGCAGTATTTTCAAACTATGTCACCAAAAAAATTTGAAATATCGTAGAGTAAACCGAGTCTCTATTTGATAATTCCATAATAGGTAAATATTTTCCATACAATAAAAAATATCGTCTTTGTTGCCAAATCCGTCCCTGACTTCACAGCATAATACAAAAACTTACCGATGAAAGGTCAATTCAGGTGTTTTGTGGTAGCTATCACTGTCACACTGGTACGCACAGCACTTTACCATTTTATTTTTGTGTAATCGTCCCAAACAACTAATTTTTCAAGTAATATTTCGCGGTTGAAACATAGAACGCGATTCAGGATAAATGTTGCATATCCAAATGACGGCGCGGTACAGACGGGCTACGCGTCAAATTTTGTCTATGTGTGGGTCAGTGTGACAACAGGTGACAGAACGAGATACTGCTTACGACTTGTCGCTTAGCAAAAAAAGGATAGAGAATCAAGTCCATCGACTATGGATTAATGTTTGGTCTGCTACTGTTTTATATGTCTGTGGGGACAAAATACACAAAATGAGTTGAGTATACAGTTTTGTTCAGAATTTTTCGCTCTATCGAATGGTGAATATGAAAAAAATCTAGGTTAAGAAAAATGTCCCTTACCCTAATGATTTTTGGATCGAAATTTCGAATCAGCCCCATAATAACAATGTATCTGAAAAACTATGTAATATAGGAACTTGAAATGGTGTAATCATCGCCGCCAATCCACTTCAAATAAGGTAAGGGTCTTCCCAATCAACGAATTGTCAAAAGTGTGTACTTCATTTTCTGTCAAAAATCTCTTTACACTGTATTTATTTCATAAATTTTTTCAACAAGTTCTTTACACATTTTTTTCATTGATAGATTAGATACAACGTAGAGGTCAATTAAATGTAAGGGACGGGACTACAAGATACTTGGTCAGTAAGGGACATTACTAACAAAATACGTTGTTGTAAGGGACATCTATTTTCTTAAATAGCTAACTTATTTAAATAAATGTTATACATGTAGTTATAGCACTAAAAACAAGATAATGTCTGAAATCAGACCCGAAAAAGGTTAGTAACAAAAAAGTTATAGGCGATTTAGTCCGAAAAAAAACTTTGTCGGCCTCTCCTGAAAAATCGTATTTTGTCCCTTACCTCAATTGAACCTACGGTGGACGATATTATTAGCTCCATCGTCCAACAAAAATTAACAATATGTGTTTTTTTTTTACTTTTAGTTGCTCCTAAGATACAGGGACGAACTGAAATAAAAATCACCAAGGGTAAAACTGCTATCTTGGAATGCAAGTAAGTAGCAATAGTTTATGTCGGTTGTGCTCTGTATACAGGGTCAAATTAAATTAGCTGGCAATACTTTAATCTATCAGCTGTTTTTTAAATTTTTCGAGGAACACATACATCTCTTACGAAATTCCAAAAACCAAACATAAAAGTAGTTTGGATGCCTTAAAGTTAAGCCTGGATGCCTCAAAATATTAAACAAAGTTCGAATGATGAAGACAAAATTTGTCTTTTTTATTTCATTAGTTTTTGGTATCGATACTCAACACGTGGTAGAGAACGATGATGATGATGGGACTCCCTTTTCCGCACGTAGACTCCCATTCGGTCCGTTGTGCGTGGGGTGGTAGAGAACGGCTAGCTCATTAAATTTAACCCTGTATTTTATAATTGTGCTCCGTAGTTGTACTTGTGACTTGCAAGTAACACACCAATATAAACTTTTGAAATACTTAGATTGATTTTGGGAGTCTTTATAGATCATGGCTCCAAATAATTGTTTTGATTAAATTCTTGCAGAGTTGCTAGTGGTGTACCAGCACCAAAAATAACATGGCTATTTGGGGGCAAAACAGGTTCAGAGTTTAAACCATTAGCTGGTTCAGAAAATATGCTGCGTATAACGAACGTGGAGAGCAAACACGAGGGAAAGTATAAGTGTGTGGCGAGGAACAGGGCAGGCAAAGATCAGCACGTCACGTCATTATTTGTTCAAGGTAAATTCAACGTCGTATTTCCATGAACGTAGTAGTATACCAATACTTACGGCTACTGTTCTTGACTAGATGGAACTTATGAACTTCTTGATGTTTACAGATCTTCCAAAGATTACTACAAAAAGCTCCGTGGTATATCAAGCTACTGAGGGGGACGCTCTTCTGAGGATTCCATGCGTAGCAACCGGGGTCCCAAAACCTGTCATCGTTTGGAAGTTAAGCGGTCGTTACATTACTCCAAGTAAGAAGCTAAAACTGTGTGTTTTATCTAGTATCCCACCTCATTTTTAATTAAAACAATTAACCACCTACGATCGACGAATCTGTAAAGGAACTGTGACACAAACATGAGTGAAAGTTACGACGCTACAAATAACAGCCTGAACCAACGGCATAACGTAGTTTCCGAGGCACAGATGAATCTCGATATGTTATCGATGGTCACCAGTCCACGAACCGACTGCAGCAAGCGTAGATTATTTATTTATTAATGTATTTATTTATTTATTGAGAAGGCACTTCAACGACTTATTCACTCTGACAAACACAAACAGGAATCACAAACAGTTTAAGGAATTATGAAATTAGTCACTTACAGAAGTGCACAGCACTAGCAGAGTAATTAAAATAACACACAAGATAAATCATTAGTTAGATTACATGAAAGTTACATTACGTTACGTTACATAGTCCACGAACCGACCGCAGCAAGCGTAGATTAACCTCCGATCTACCCGTGTAGCTATCATTATTTAGCCACCAGCTGCTCCTGGACCCTTCCTTCCAATATATATAGGTATATAATTTCAGTTGCGACTTTCTCTTACGTTTCAGGTGCGAAGTATTCCATAGAGGACGGAACGCTCATAATACGTAATCTGAAGGTGGCCGACACTAACTCGTACACGTGCGAGGCGAAGAACGAGGCCGGCGTGGTCAGTGCGACGTTCAAAACGTACATTTGTCGTAAGTACTTTTGGTTATCATGTGCATATTATTATGAGCCACTTAAGTCCTACATTGCAACTTTGAAAATTGTACCAGAGACAAATTGTTAAATACTTGCTGGCAAATAACAAACCATGGAATACTACACGGATTCCAACCTTTTGGATTTATCACAACAGGGTATATTTATCCGCTGCTAAAAGCATCACGCTTTGGGAATTTGCAATGACTCGCAAGATCGCCCGATTTTCCGCAACGGACTTATTGTTTAAGGGAGTTTTCGACAACACGCATTTTAAGTGCAGTAAGCCAAAGACATTGGCCGCTCCTAAAGCTATCATCAAATAAATACAATCAATCAATAATTATAACATGTATGATATTACTTTTTAGACTTAACCAGAATTTAAAGGTCCAAATATCCTTCTGTACACGAGTTAAAATTGATGGTCTAAGTATGTTTCGATAAATTTTTTCGTACATTTTAGTCAAAAAGGACAAAAAATTTACTTCTAACAGAATCTTCTCACTTCTGACACAATTCAAATATATTATTAGCTCCATCGTCCAACAAAAATTAACAATAATTATGTGGGATATTTTTTACTTTTAGTTGCTCCTAAGATACAGGGACGAACTAAAATAAAAATCACCAAGGGTAAAACTGCTATCTTGGAATGCAAGTAAGTAGTAATAATTTATGTCAGTTGTGCTCTGTATACAGGGTCAAATTAAATTAGCTGGCAATACTTTAATCTATCAGCTGTTTTTTTAAATTTTTCGAGGAACACATACATCTCTTACGAAATTCCAAAAACCAAACATAAAAGTAGTTTGATGCCTTAAAGTTAAGCCTGGATGCCTCAAAATATTAAACAAAGTTCGAATGATGAAGACAAAATTTGTCTTTTTTATTTCATTAGTTTTTGGTATCGATACTCAACACGTGGTAGAGAACGATGATGATGATGGGACTCCCTTTTCCGCACGTAGACTCCCATTCGGTCCGTTGTGCGTGGGGTGGTAGAGAACGGCTAGCTCATTAAATTTAACCCTGTATTTTATAATTGTGCTCCGTAGTTGTACTTGTGACTTGCAAGTAACACACCAATATAAACTTTTGAAATATTGATTTTGATAGATTGATTTTGGTAGTCTTTATAGATCATGGCTCCAAATTATTGTTTTTATTAAATTCTTGCAGAGTTGCTAGTGGTGTACCAGCACCAAAAATAACATGGCTATTTGGGGGCAAAACAGGTTCAAAGTTTAAACCATTAGCTGGTTCAGAAAATATGCTGCGTATAACGAACGTGGAGAGCAAACACGAGGGAAAGTATAAGTGTGTGGCGGAGAACAGCGCAGGCAAAGATGAGCACGTCACGACATTATTTGTTCAAGGTAATTTCAACGTCGTATTTCCATGAACTTATGGTATACTTACGGCTACTGTTCTTGACTACATGGAACTTATGAACTTATTGATGTTTACAGATCTTCCAAAGATTACTACAAAAAGCTCCGTGGTATATCAAGCTACTGAGGGGGACGCTCTTCTGAGGATTCCATGCGTAGCAACCGGGGTCCCAAAACCTGTCATCGTTTGGAAGTTAAGCGGTCGTTACATTACTCCAAGTAAGAAGCTAAAACTGTGTGTTTTATCTAGTATCCCACCTCATTTTTAATGAAAACAATTAACCACCTACGATCGACGAATCTGTAAAGGAACTGTGACACAAACATGAGTGAAAGTTACGACGCTACAAATAACAGCCTGAACCAACGGCATAACGTAGTTTCCGAGGCACAGATGAATCTCGATATGTTATCGATGGTCACCAGTCCACGAACCGACTGCAGCAAGCGTAGATTATTTATTTATTAATGTATTTATTTATTTATTGAGAAGGCACTTCAACGACTTATTCACTCTGACAAACACAAACAAGAATCACAAACAGTTTAAGGAATTATGAAATTAGTCACTTACAGAAGTGCACAGCACTAGCAGAGTAATTAAAATAACACAAGATATCATTAGTTATCATTACATGAAAGTTACATTACGTTACGTTACAAAGTCCACGAACCAACCGCAGCAAGCGTAGATTAGCCTCCGATCTACCCGTGTAGCTATCATTATTTAGCCACCAGCTGCTCCTGGACCCTTCTTTCCAATATATATAGGTATATAATTTCAGTCGCGACTTTCTCTTACGTTTCAGGTGCGAAGTATTCCATAGAGGACGGAACGCTCATAATACGTAATCTGAAGGTGGCCGACACTAACTCGTACACGTGCGAGGCGAAGAACGAGGCCGGCGTGGTCAGTGCGACGTTCAAAACGTACATTTGTCGTAAGTACTTTTGGTTATCATGTGCATATTATTATGAGCCACTTAAGTCCTAAATTGCAACTTTGAAAATTGTACCAGAGACAAATTGTTAAATACTTGCTGGCAAATAACAAACCATGGAATGCTATTCGGATTCCAACCTTTTGGATTTATCACAACACGGTATATGTATCCGCTGCTTAAAGCATCACGCTTTGGGAATTTGCAATGACTCGCAAGATCGCCCGATTTCCCGCTACGGACATTATTGTTTATGGGATTTTTCGTCAACACGCAGTTTAAATACAGTAAGCCAGACATTGGCGGCTCTTAAAGCGACCTATCAAATAAATACAATCAATCAATAATAATGACATATAAGGTAGTGCTTTTTAGACCTAACCAGAATTTACAGGTCATAGTGAACTTTGTTCACAAAATGAATCGTTTTCCTTTAAAAACTATTGCCTTGGAAAAATAGGTCATTACTTTTGCTCGTAATGTTTAATAAACTTGCAATTTGTGACATTTGGTAAGTAATTATTTACAGAGGCACCGCGAGTATCAGGAGTTACTGCAAAGAAAGTGAGCCTAGGAATGCCTGTTATTATCGAGTGCACGTAAGTGTTTTAATACTGATAATGTTGAAAGATAAATACTAATCACCGTATGTATGATCGACTTTTTCAGAATCTTGTGGCGAAAATCAGTCTGATGATTGATTTATTTATTTAATATTTTAAGGTTTTTAAGAACGTGACATGTCATTAAAGCGCTTTAGTTGGCAATTTATATCTATCTTGTACACATATTATGTATTTAGTTTTGTTTTAACGTGAAATGACTTGAATTTCAAACAGTAGGCAACTACTGTTTTGTACTGTACTATTGTCACATGAATTAAATGAAACTGTTTTATTTTGAACTACAAAGCCTTCTAAACAAAACCGGGTAGCAACTAAAAACTTCGCGAAAACATCTTGATGAATCCACATGATCTGAATCGGCATGCTCTAGAACCAAAAATTCGAAGACATGTGACATCTACTAACCAGTACCGTGGTGACCGAGTGGTGGATTACGGTCTTTCATCGATAGAACGAAGGTCAGGAATAAAGTTCCGTACAATTTTTCTTCAACTAAAAATATTCAAACTTTGTTTTGACCTCACCATCCACTTCAACGCCCTCAAAAACCATGAAAACGACACCTATGATGAAAAAAAAAGCCACAAGGACGGGCATAACCCTTTTTCGTTACGTGAGGATTTCTACAATATTTCAACAGAGAGGAGACTTTTGCCCAGCAGTGTGAACATTATAGGCAAATTATGCAATCGTTTTAATCTTATAGGGTCAAAGGTGAACCAAAGCCAACAATAAAATGGCAATTTATGGACCACTCTAGCTCAAAGATGGTACCAATTCCCGGATCTGACAATGTCCAATATTTTCCAATAGTGGACAAAAAACACGCGGGGAGCTACAAGTGTGTGGCACAGAATGAAATCGGAAGCGATGAACACGTCACAACGCTTATTGTTGAATGTAAGTAACATTAGTTTTATGCCTACAAAAACCGAAATACGTCGCGTTGGAAGACCTTCCATAAAGTGGTCTTACCAGCAGTCAAAACAATTTTTTTTGTCACTACTTCTTTGGCTTACATATGTTTATTTCTAATTCGTCTTGTAGTAGGTACAATAAAATATTGAACTAATCTTATTGTTACAGTTGCACCAGAAATCATTGAAAAATCTACGACAGTAGAAGGAAAAGAAGGAGATCTAGCTTTAAGCATCCCTTGTGATGTCGTCGGTAATCCAAAACCAATTATAACATGGAAATTAAAAGGCTCCACAATAACATCTGGTACGTACTTATTGTGTACACATCAATGAATGAGTTATTACCTATGGGTATATACTGTCGGCCAATTTCTCGAACGAATATTATCGTAAAATTATTGTGTACCCGGATGCAGCTGAATACCAGTATCTTACGTTCGACTGCGTATCTGATCTCCACAACCAAGATAGTGGGTAACACGAAAGCCCTTGGTAAGCCAAGGTCTGCCTGGCTGTCAAACTTTCGGGTTCTGACTGCCCGAAACGACTGTTAAAGATGTACAATTACAGCTTACCCAGCAATGGCTTAACTTGGTTTCCGAGGCCCGGATGAGTCTCGGTATGTTTTTGATGGTCACCAGTCCAGAAACTGACCGCAGCAAGCGTAGAACAAGTAACCTTCGATCTGCCCGTATGGCTATTATTCCCGTAGTTCTAATATACATAGATACATATATTATATAATTTCAGTCGCGTCGTTCTCTAACGTTTCAGGTGCGAAGTATTCCATAAAGGACGGAACGCTCATAATACGTAATCCGAAGGTGAGCGACACTAACTCGTACACGTGCGAGGCGAAGAACGAGGCCGGCGTAGTCAGTGCGACGTTCAAAGCGTACATTCGTCGTAAGTACTTTTGGTTATCATGTGCATATTATTTATTATGAGTCACTTAAATGTTCTACATTGCAACTTTGAAAATTGTACCAGAGACAAATTTTGAAATACATGCTGGCAAATAACAAACCATGGAATGCGATTCCACAGTTTGGATTTATCACAACACGGTATATGTATCCGCTGCTAAAAGCATCACGCTTTGGGAATTTGCAATGACTCGCAAGATCGCCCAATTTTCCGCAACGGACTTATTGTTTAAGGGAGTTTTCGATAACACGCATTTTAAGTGCAGTAAGCCAAAGGCATTGGCCGCTCCTAAAGCTATCATCAAATAAATACAATCAATCAATAATTATAACATGTATGATAATACTTTTTAGACTTAACCAGAATTTAAAGGTCCAAATATCCTTCTGTACACGAGTTAAAATTGATGATCTAAGTATGTTTCGATGAATTTTTTCGTACATTTCAGTCAAAAAGGACAAAAAATTTACTTCTAACAGAATCTTCTGACTTCTGACACAATTCAAATATATTATTAGCTCCATCGTCCAACAAAAATTAACAATAATTATGTGTGATATTTTTTACTTTTAGTTGCTCCTAAGATACAGGGACGAACTAAAATAAAAATCACCAAGGGTAAAACTGCTATCTTGGAATGCAAGTAAGTAGCAATAATTTATGTCGGTTGTGCTCTGTATACAGGGTCAAATTAAATTAGCTGGCAATACTTTAATCGATCAGCTGCTTTTTAAATTCCAAAAACCAAACATAAAAGTCGTTTGGATGCCTTACAGTTAAGCTTTTAAAAAGTTTGAACAAAGTTGGAATGATGAAGACAAAATTTGTCTTTTTTATTTCATTAGTTTTTGGTATCGATACTCAACACGTTGGTAGAGTACGGCTAGCTCATTAAATTTAACCCTGTATTTTATAATTGTGCTCCGTAGTTGTACTTGCAAGTAACACACCAATATAAACTTTTGAAATATTGATTTTGATAGATTGATTTTGGTAGTCTTTATAGATCATGGCTACAAATAATTGTTTTTTTTTTTTGGGTGGGAAATCATCAAATAACTTCTCCCGCTCTGGGTGGAGCGGGAGGGCGTGTCAGACTTTTACTGACTAAAACCCACCCGTGTTCCCTCAGTTACCATTGTGCTAGGGGCCGCGGTATCTCTTTCGAACAACCCGCACCCCTAGCAGGCATCGGCCCTTGCTGACATCTCTTTGAGGCGCGCGTGGAACACAACGCGCCGTCGACCCGGGCTTGGTCCTTACCGGACAGCGAGCTACCCATTACTCGCCGTCCGCAAGCCCGCGCCTACGGTGGCCGGGAATCAGCCTGGGATTCCCGAAGCCCAGGGCATCTCCCGCGGCGACTACGGCCGTGAGGGCGCATATACTGCCTCTCCCTCACGTGCGCCGCCTCCCTCTTCGCGAGCATTACTGCTTCGCAGAAGGAGGTGACGGCTAACCGCCGCGCCGCCGCCGATCGCCTCCACGAGGACACGGCGGTGCTCCGCCCAAGCCGGGCAGACCGCCACCGTATGCTCCACCGTGTCCTCAGGGCGATCTTCGCAATGGAAACACCCGGGCGTTTCCTCCCGCCTTATGCGAAACAGGAACCTCCCGAAACAACCGTGTCCGGTGAGAACCTGCGTCAGGCGGAAGGTGAGGACACCATGCCGCCTCTCAACCCACTCCTCAAAGAGGGGACTTACCGCCGCTATCGTGGCGTGCCCATACAAATAATTGTTTTGATTAAATTCTTGCAGAGTTACTAGCGGTGTACCAGCACCAAAACTAACATGGCTATTTGGGGGCAAAACAGGTTCAAAGTTTAAACCATTAGCTGGTTCAGAAAATGTACTGCATATAACGAACGTGGAGAGCAAACATGAGGGAAAGTATAAGTGTGTGGCGAGGAACAGCGCAGGCAAAGATCAGCACGTCACGTCATTATTTGTTCAAGGTAATTTCAACGTCATATTTCCATGAACTTATGGTATACTTATGGCTACTGTTCTTGACTACATGGAACTTATGAACTTCTTGATGTTTACAGATCTTCCAAAGATTACTACAAAAAACTCCGTGGTATATCAAGCTACTGAGGGGGACGCTCTTCTGAGGATTCCATGCGTAGCAACCGGGGTCCCAAAACCTGTCATCGTTTGGAAGCTAAGCGGTCGTTACATTACTCCAAGTAAGAAGCTAAAACTGTGTGTTGTATCTAGGATCCCACCTCATTTTTAATGAAAACAATTAACCACCTACGATCGACGAATCTGTAAAGGAACTGTGACACAAACATGAGTGAAAGTTATGATGCTACAAATAACAGCCGGGACCAACGGCATAACGTAGTTTCCGAGGCACAGATGAATCTCGATATGTTATCGATGGGCACCAGTCCACGAACCGACCGCATCAAGCGTAGATTAGCCTCCGATCTACCCATGTAGCTATCATTATTTAGCCACCAGCTGCTCCTGGACCCTTCCATCCAATATATATAGGTATATAATTTCAGTTGCGACTTTCTCTTACGTTTCAGGTGCGAAGTATTCCATAGAGGACGGAACGCTCATAATACGTAATCCGAAGGTGAGCGACACTAACTCGTACACGTGCGAGGCGAAGAACGAGGCCGGCGTAGTCAGTGCGACGTTCAAAACGTACATTCCTCGTAAGTACTTTTGGATATCATGTACATAATATTATTATGAGCCACTTAGGTCCTACATTACGACTTTGAAAATTGTACCGGAGACAAATTGTGAAATACATGCTGGCAAATAACAAACCATGGACTGCTATACGGATTCCAACACTTTGGATTTATCACAACACGGTATATAGCATCACGCTTTGGGAATTTGCAATGACACGCAAGATCGCCCGATTTCCCGCTACGGACATTATTGTTTATTGGATATTTCGACAACAAGCACTTTAAGTACAGTAAGCCAAAGACTTTGGCGGCTCTTAAAGCTACCTATTAAATAAATACAATCAAGCAATAATAATAACATATAAGATAGTACTTTTTAGACTTAACCAGAATTTACAGGTCCAAGTGATTTTTATGTACAAAACGGATCGTTTTCCTTTAAAAATACTTATTGCCTCGGAAAAATAGGCCATTAGTTTTGCTCGCAACGTAAAATAAACTTGCAATTTGTGATATTTGGTGTGTGAATTTACAGAGGCACCACGAGTATTAGGAGTTACTGCGAAGAAAGTGAGACTAGGAATGCCGGCTAGTATTGAGTGCACGTAAGTGTTTTAATAATGTCAATGTTGAAAGATAAATACTAAACATCGTGTGCATTACCTAATTCAGAATTTTGAGACGAAAATCTATCTTTATTGATTAATTTATTACATATTTAAGGTTTTTCCAGAACACACTTGTTCTGGAAAAACCTTAAAGCTCTTTAGTTAGCAATCTTTATCTACCTTGTACATATACTATGTGTTAAATGTTATGTTTTAAGGTAGAGACTTGAATTTCAAACAGAAGGCAACTACAATCTAAGTACTTTTTAATGAAATAAAAAAATATTATATTTTGCTGTTTGGTACTGTACTATTGTCACATGTTTAAAACTGATTTGTTTGGAACTACAAAGCTTTCTAATAAAAACCGGGTAGAAACTAAGAACTTTTAGGTACTCCCTTAAAAGTTAGGGGGCATTAATTTCGGTTTGCAACAATACCCCTAGAGAGGGGAGAGTGATGAAACTTTCACGGGAGAAAATAAAATCATAATTATAAATTTAGGAATCGTTCGGCAGCAGCGGTACGGTCGCAACTTTCGTGTTGAAGGTCGTAGGTTCGAACCCAGACAGGCGGTTTACTTTGTGTAAATTATTTCACCACCACGGTAAAGAAAAACATCTCTAGGGAACCGGCATGTTCTAGAACCAAAAAATTCAAAGACATGTGACATCTCCCAACCCGCCCCTCTCACCGAGAAGAGGCTTTTGGCCTAGCAATGGGAACATTATAAGGAACATTATAGATTATGGAATTGTTTTAATTTTTCAGGGTCAA
The DNA here is from genome assembly GCA_947359405.1 of Antitype chi. Classification (NCBI taxonomy): domain Eukaryota; kingdom Metazoa; phylum Arthropoda; class Insecta; order Lepidoptera; family Noctuidae; genus Antitype; species Antitype chi. The sequence continues at coordinate 11,693,751 of OX375811.1, read as the reverse complement.
AGGTGAACCAAAACCAAAAATAAAATGGCAATTTATGGACAAGTCCAGCTCAAAGATGCTACCAATTCCCGGATCCAACAAAGTCCTACATTTTCCAAGGGTAGAGAATAAACACGCGGGGAGCTACAAGTGTGTGGCACAGAACGAATTGGGAAGCGATGAACACATCACAACGTTTATTGTTGAATGTAAGTAACATTCGTTTTATTCCTACAAAGACGTCGCGTTAGAAGGCCTCCCACAAAGTGGACCGATGATATTACGAAGGCGGCAGGAATCCGCTGGATACGAGGAGCACAGAACCAGCCAAATTGGCGTTGCTTGGGGGAGGCTTATGGACGTGTTCCGATGATGATAATGATGATCCAAAAATCATCTAGGTCTACGTCTGTACAGGAGTACAGACGTAGACTTAGATGATTGAGGCGCGCCTGTAGGAGCATTTTATGTTGCATAAAATGCTCCTACAGGCGCGCTCATTGTTTGCGAGTAAGGACTACACAAGTACCGTAGAAAGTCGTACGTCATTGGTAATGAAAGTGGTCCAAGCTGACCTCTTTTTCTATTGAAACTCCGAACTGCGCTTGACCAGCACAAGGTCAACGTCTTAGCACTGACCAGCAGCCTACTGTACACGTTATGTACCTGACCTTTTTGGACAAGACTTTTCTGGCTAGATAAAGACTATTTAATTTAAGATAAGTCTCCTTCTTTTGTAACCATGGTTCGTGCTTTGTTGTTTGTTCCCACCATAAGCGTCGCTTACCATGTTACCTTTAGTTTTTATGAATGTCGTCTCACAGATACACGCACGGCATGGGCGTCGTTTTTTTTTTGTGATTGTCATCTCGCAGGTCATTCTACCAGGAGTTGGCTGCTTAACTGGTCTATCCAATAGATGCCTTAATACATTAAGTCCAATCAGGGCATTATGCATATAAACTAAGCAACTACACACTTAAGGCACCCCTGTGGGGTAGGTACGGACCTACCCGGACTGGAGTGGGGGCTTAGGACGTAGCTGCGGGAGGGCAGCAAGGAACGGGCTGGATCTAATCGTTTGCCACACTTCAACTGGGATCAACCTTTAAATCTCTTATAATCGTCTTATTCTTACAACGTTTTTCAAACATCTTCAACATTTTTGCTTTGACTTGCAACGATCATTTATTTTTTTCTTTTTATAGTCCGATACTGAACTAATCTTATTTTTACAGTTGCACCAGAAATGATGACAAATTCTACAACAGTAGAAGGAATCGAAGGAGATCTAGCTTTAAGGATCCCTTGTGATGTCGTCGGTAATCCAAAACCAGTTATAACATGGAAACTAAAAGGCGCCACAATTACACCCGGTAAGTAATTTATGTGTATACAAAAAATCATTGACTTATTTTACACTGGGGGTCAATTTGACGAACTAAAATGATCGTAAAGTTAATTTTACAAAGTGCTATGCACCCGTAAACTGCTGTATTAAATGAAAATTTTATCAAGAGCAGCTGAGGATAGCCGTCTAGGCGAGCTAGAAAATTTGTCACAAGAGGTTATAAGCACTTTACACCTTGTTCCTCATGCCTCTATTAGATCATTAAAAGTTGTTCAACATATACTATTTATGATAAACTGTAGTGACCATCTACATCGCGACATGCAAACTACGCATTAAGCTGTTGTCACGCAAAAATCCTGCATCGCGCAAGCAGAGTTTATCACCCAGAATATAAAACGTCCCGACATCAATCGTCCCAAATATTAATCATGCTTTTATAAGACCACACAAGTTTGTTCAGCACCTACATAAGTACCACATACATAAGCCTGAAAGTAGATTGATCAGAACAATATCAAAACCAATGTCGACGGTATGGCTTTAACATCTTTTAAGCTTTTTATATCAAGTTTTTAAAGTGAAACTTTTAAAGTGAAACTTTTATTACATCGTCTCAAACTTTTTCGTCTGTGTGTTGCATGTCGCGTGACGTGTCGCGTGACGGTCGGCCGCGGAGTAGGGATAAAGTGAATCTGCCATCTGCCTAGCCTTTCCCAACTATGTTGTGGTTGGCTTCCAGTCTAACTGGATGCAGCAGAATACGAGTATATTACATGGAGCGACTGCCTATCTGACCTCAAAAAACCAGTTACTGGGTAACACTATTCCCCTTGGTAGGACTGATTCTTCTGGGCTTCTGACGATCCGTACCGAATGTCAAAGGTCCTCGACTGACAGCCCGGATCAACGGCTAAAGGTGCTTTTCGAGGCACGGAGGAGTCTTGATATGTTTGAGAAGGTCACCCATTCACAGACCAACCGCAGCAAGTGTAGCTTAACCTGATCTTTCGAACCTTGTCTTGTTGTCTTATTATTATATCGCATATTTCAGATTCGAAGTACTTAATTGAGGGTGGAGCTCTAGTCATTATGAAGCCGACAGAAAAAGACTCTTCAACGTACACGTGTGAAGCTAAGAACATAGTTAGTACAGTGAGCACCACGTTCCAAGCAACAGTTGAAAGTAAGTTAGTTATTGTAACATCACGCCTGTTATACCCGAAGGGCTAGGTGGAGGTGTACCTATAGTAGACCAACATTTTGCCAGTTATGTTAAGTCCCATAAGGGGGCGAGCCTATTGTCATCAACCGGGCACAAATCCCGACTGCTGGCCGCTGCTTAGAAATTCCCTATAGAATAACTTGGGAATCGAAACCAGAACCTCATGCTCAGCGCTAACGAGGCAATTATGTTATTATGTAACTATTTAACACAAGCAAATGCCCTCTGAATGGAAATGTGGAATAGTTTTGTAAATGGGTGTTACTTTGAAGAGGAAACCCCATTAAAAACCACAGCACGGATATTATATTAACTATAATATTGTTTTCCGCTGTCTCAATTGCAACGTTTAATTAAAACAATTAATCCGAAATTGGCAATTAGGTATGCCTACTTAGCGCTTTCAGCAATTATTATTTCATCACGACAGACTGTCTTCTTGGAATATTAAAAAAATGTGTATGTATTATTCTTCTACAGAGCTACCCACGAACTTTGGCACAGAACACTTCGTGTACTTATTACAGGGTAAAACGGAAAAAATAAAATGTGGTGCGTACAATTCCGCAACACAATCTGTTCAATGGTTTATAGTAAGTATATTCTCATTTCTCTAAGCCCATGATCTCACGGACGTAATAATAATAAAATAAGAATCATTTTATTATTAGGCAGCTAAGGCCCATAGATAAAATAAAAAACATAATCTAAAAAATAATAGTAAACTAATACATATTAAGAAACTTATTAAAACCATAACAAAAAAAATCGCAAAAAAAAAACATCTGGAATAAAACCGCGGCGGGATTTTGTCGCGCATTAGATCTTCACCGCACTGCATTCTGTTGGATTCTCAAGCCTCGGTTCAACACCGAGAGTTGAAAGTCTAGTGCCCGACAAACTCCCGCCGCTATAACATTTATTACAATAGTGGTCATTGAGCTACCTACATTTTATAGCATTTTTTATTTCAAAAACTAAAATGAAATCCGTTAATGTCCTAGATCAATATCTGTCGTGGCCTATATCGTGTTCCAGTAATGAAAAATAATTCATTGTTTATTGTTTGTGTTCCTACGGACAGATGTTAGGAAAAGGGCATTGATCGCTGTTGCCATGCCATAACGCAACAACTAAAGTGAAAATGGTTTTCTTTTTGAGGGTGGGAAATCATCAAATAACTTCTCCCGCTCTGGGTGGAGCAGGAAGGCGTGTCAGAAGTTTACTGACCAAATACCACTCGTGTTCCCTCAGTTACCTAGCTCACCTCACCTAGCTTCTGACGTTTCATAAGTGCTCATGCAGGCTTATGTGAAATAAAATATTATGATTTTCATTTTAATTTTGATTTGCCTGTGTGCCAGGGACGACGGTATCTCTTTCGAACAACCCGCACCCCTGGCAGGCATCGGCCCTTGCGGACCCCACCAGTTGTTGCTGACATCTCTGACGGCGCGCGTAGAACACAACGTGACGTCGACCTGGGATTTTTTTTTTTAACTTGGAGGAATGCCTGCTGCGCTACCACGGGGAGATAGCGTAATTATGTGGGACTGTAATCCACTAAAACTCCACGGTGTTCTCCAGTGCCGCTTGAGGCAGGAACACGGAAACGCGCATGCCATCCGCGAAACCGCCGCGGCTGTCCGTCACCGGACCCTCCTCGTAGGGGAATAACCCCTATCACCGGCGCACCAGGACATATGGCACGCCATGACCACCCCAGGAACCAAATAGCATAAAGGCGCCAGACGACCCCTTGTCTGGCACCCTTGGTCCCCTTGCGACGGGTCAGGTCCTCCCATATTTGGCTGCAGGGGATAGGGAGAGCGGCAACGCTATACCGACACTCCTCTTCCCCTGCGGCCCCACTGCGTCCGCCATCAAACGGTAGCGGCCCCGTCCAGGCCACGGAAGAGAAGAGCGCCACTCAAAAGTACCGCACTCCTCCTCCACCGCAGCCTGTAACCCCCAGCCGCGATGTCTCCCATTCGACATCACGGCCCGCCTCAGTTGCGATGCACCTAACCGCAACCTACTTTTTGGCCGCTACGTCGTCGTCGGCTTGGAGGCAAAAGCCCTGACGAGTGGCCCGACCTTGGGGTTCCTCTTCGCTTCACCGTGGGAGGGTGACCACGGCTACTGAGAGCCCCCGCAACGACAATGGATGGATGAATGGGAACCCTGTGGGGGGGAAGTGAAAATGGGTTTGGTGTTAATTAAAAAATCTATAACAGTACGTACCTACAATTTAGTTTACTCTTTTATTATTCTTTTTTGATCCAAATAGCTCTAAAAAAAGCATCTTCCGGGCACGCTTGATCCATCACAGACCTCATCAATCGCTTTCCACCAGGCGTGATGAGGTCAAGAGCAGGCCATTCAATAATTAAAAAACGCTCTGCTTAAAATTGCTGCCAGTGTGTTTTGTCTAATAGTATATTTTATAACGAGGGACTAAACGAAGCCATAATATACCAGAGGTGGTTTGACTCCCGAGCGTGCGAGGGAGTCAATGAAACCGAGGGTATATTAAGTTGGCGTTTAGTCTCGAGGTGCAAACTGTACTTTTCACTTTGAGTGCGAGAAAAATAGTCAATTTAGTACAAAAACATGTACTTACCTAATAAATATTACTTAATAAAATAAAAATCACAATATCTATTAGGTATGTCTTTTGCTCTTTGCTCGACGTCAAACTCTTCACCAAGGAAAATAATATACCAAAACTGTCACTGGTCATTCTTAATAAATTCATTTAAAGCCGAACAAATTTACACTCGACAAAAATTCTGAAATTTTCTCGGTCAGTTTTTTCTTCTAAACCAGTCACAGATTAACAATTTAAAACACATGGCGCCACCTTGGCAAAAACCATGGAACTAAAACTCTCAACATTTTCGCAATGAAGATGGTCCACACTCCACAGATAATAGTATATTTACTGGCTGTTTGAGTTTGTCTATGTCACATGAACGAAATTAAAAAACGAACTACTTTTTACTCCCTAGGGACTAAAGTGGTCACTTTAGTCCCGCTTCGTAGGGCTTTGAAAACATTATGTACGTTCGTAAAAATCTACATCTTTTTAGTAAGATAAGTGACAGGCACAATTTTAACACTAGAAATAGGAACAAATTAGATCAACCACGTTTCGGATTGTCTAAAGTACACACTTCGTTTATGGGGTTTTTTTTTTTTTTTTTTGGTTGGGAAATCATCAAATAATTTCTCCCGCTCTGGGTGGAGCGGGAGGGCGTGTCAGACTTTTACTGACTAAAACCCACCCGTGTTCCCTCAGTTGCCTGTGTGCCAGGGGCCGCGGTATCTCTTTCGAACAACCCGCACCCCTGGCAGGCATCGGTCCTTGCGAACCCCACCTATTGGTGCTGACAACTCTTTGAGGCGCGCGTGGAACACAACGCGCCGTCGACCCGGGCTTGGTCCTTACCGGACAGCGAGCTACCCATTACTCGCCGTCCGCAAGCCCGCGCCTACGGTGGCCGGGAATCAGCCTGGGATTCCCGACGCCCAGGGCTTCTCCCGCGGCGACTACGGCCGTGAGGGCGCATATACTGCCTCTCCCTCACGTGCGCCGCCTCCCTCTTTGCGAGCATTACTGCTTCGCAGAAGGAGGTGACGGCTAACCATTCATCGTTTATGGGGTACTGTGTAAAATGTTATCTATAATAAAATACCAGCCGATATTCTTGAACTAAATGAAAATAAATTTAAATTATGCATTAAACGCACACTATCTAGACAAGCATATTATAAGTGAGATGATTATATTGTTGATAAAAATGCTTGGCTTAATGCTGGTCCGACTCCACAGGCACCTGGGCTTACTATTTAAAATTTTCATATTTGGAAGAGATGCTTCCCTTTTTCGTTTTCTGACATTATGAACATTTCTGTTCCTATTATTTTTATTTTCTGACATTACGAATAAGTTTTTATTTTTACCGAATCAAGTATTATTTATTAAAATTTCAAAAGATATTAAATATTTTTCTTTCTTTTTGGAAATCAAATTTTATTAATTTCTCAAATACATTGCAAACTATAATTTTGTATAATTTAGAAGCATTTTGTTTAAACTTTGTAAATGTGAGTACCATGCATCCATATAATAATTATGTTGTTTTGATGTACGTTGACTTGAAAAAGCGTGGCAGTTGAGAGTATGTCATGCTCACTTAAATGTCTTGCTGATGGGGCGTGTGTTGTATCATTCGGTTCCCTACAAAATGGTTGAGCTGGATGGTGCTGATCCACGCGTCAAGTTCGTGAACGGGCGCCGTCGGTTGAGACTGGTCATCTCCTAACTTCCATGGCTAATTTTAAATCTTTTATTTAGAATTGTTTTTTTTTTACATTGTTCTCACATATAGAAGCAACAAGAATAATGTTCCCAAGTTTTTGTAATACTTAACATGATTAAAAAGAGTGTCCATGGAGTTTCTTGCCCGTTCTTCTCCATAGAGATCTACGTTTTGGAATGGGCAACTAGCTTCAACTTTCCAACTGGTCGGCTTTATGACAGTTCAAAAGTGCCTGTAAATGGTTTAATTGAAATACATGTTTTGAGTTTGAGTTTGAGTTTATATTGGTGTCTATTTAGAGCATGAGGAGTGAAAAAGTCTTTTTAATTGATTAATCATAACTTGTTAGGCATATTTAATAATAATAACAGGAATTCATTAAAAGTGTCTAACAGACCTCTGCGATTTGGCTTCGGCCTTTCGAGGGCCTTCTCAAGGTCGAAGACCGACAGGTACCGAGGTATTATGTTAAAGATATTAAAAAAAAAACAAGATAGTAATTTCAGTATGCAATATTAATAATTTTGCAGACAAAAGCACGCCCACGAGCCTTGGACTCTTCGCTTAGCACCACCTCATCGCCGGAACACGAATCATCAGAGACTACAACCGCGTCGAGCAAGGATTATTCCTCGACGCCGCGGCCAATAATTGTAAGTCAGCAGGGGAAAGAAAGACTACCGAACGACGAAAGGTTTAGTGCAAAACCGGCTCCGAGAGAGGTCCGCGCCGACGGAGCTCGCGATGAACATAAATTACTAATACTTAATATAAATTAGCTAGCGAAGCACGGTTTCGTACATGTTTTACATAACGGAGCTGTTTTGTAAAACGGCTAGCGATAATGTGAAACAGCGGATTCATCAAACAATCTGCGATAGTAAATCTGAATAGTTAACTAGATATAATAAAAAAATATTGATGTTTTCTCAAGTCGCATAAATTGTGCGAAGCAGATGAGGGTCGCTACATATTATGATGCGATTTTTCAACGTCTTGATTGTATGTTTAAGGTTAAATAAAATATTGTTCTGCTTCCACAGTCGAAGAACGCGAACATCACAGAACCGTACATACAAATAGCTAATGCTTCGTACACCGACCACGATGGCAACTATACGTGTCGCGTGAGCGATAAGCATGGAAACACATATACACACACATACATTGTGGACGTTGGTAGTGCACCGGAGTTTCAGTACGACATTAATCCCCTTAACAACTGGCGAGGAGTTATATCACATATCACACAAAACTGTGACATTCGAGACGGCGTGAAGCCGAAGCCCGTCGTAAGTTTACATTTTACATTTAAACTCTTAAAATGAAAAAGATAAGGGTAGTTAAGTTATGCACAAGTTATTGTATAGGTACACCTATTCCAACCTTAAATACATACTGGCCATTATTAGACTAAGTCTCAAAATTCGGAGCTATTAAAATTATGTTTAGACCACGTGAAAATACTATGGGAACACTAAATGTATTATAACTTTCAGGTTGAATGGATGTTGAATGGCAAAGTGATAACCGATCTTAACTTAGTGGGTGAAGGTCACTATACCTGCAACGTTAGCAACGTGCACAAATCGGTACAGAGGAGTTTTGACGTCAAATCTTTGGGCAAGTATTATTTGTTAGCGGATAGAGTTTAAGTCTCCACGCAAAAATTATCTATGTGTTCTGCCAACCATATTACAATGGCGACCTAATCAAAATCTTGTCTGAAGGTTATCTGAAAAGAAATTGATATTGATATACTCGACCGCGCACCGCCAGCAGGCGATGATGTGCCGCACCGTGAATCAATGACTCACGTTGCAACTTATAAATCCACAACCTACAGAAAATCAACAAAATCTAGGATATAAAGTGAACTATGTACCTACATATTCACAAAGTCAAAGTCAAAAACATTTATTGCGAACTAATTGTACAGTGTTGGTGTTATCTGATGTTTGTACTTATGACTGAGCAACCTTTTACAAGCATTGCAATTTTATCATTCGCCAGCCCTTATCGTCCTAAATTAGCATGCATTAAAGATTATAATTACATTATTATTTTCATTTATATTATAAATTATAGTTAAGACCAGATTAATGTCAATGAATTTAATAGAATTATTCAGCAATATTCAAATCATCCGTTTCAGGTATTATAAATTATAATTAAAGTATCATATGAAGTTGGATAGGATAGACTTAATCTTATTGTTTGTATAGGACAGATCGCCACTTTTGTATATTCGAGAAAAACGTTATTTAAGCTAAATTCTAGAAATTCTTTCACTGAGTAGAAACATTTTTGAATTAGGTATAGTTTTAGCCTTTTTTGGAATATTGCTACTGATTTTTCAGTTTTAAACATGTTTGGCAATTTATTATATATTTTTATTGCCATATAATATGGGCTACCACTTAACATTTTTATTCTTGAGGATGGAGCGCATAACCTCTTTTTATGGCGAGTGTTGACATTGTACTATCGGCCAAACTTCTGCATGCTCACCTCTAAGGCGATAATCTCATAGCACGGCTCACGACTCGATCGCACAATGCACGAGTTTTGACCAATAGGATGCACAAAGCGTATTTTAGTGGTGTTCGTATTAGTATAATCATGTATAGAATGTGTGACACTCACACTAGGAGAGTACTATGCTCACTTGTTTCTGCTAAGAGACGAGTTTTTAATGGGCACGGCCAGCGCGGCGCGGCGGCGGCGTGAGCTCTTTGTTATTGAATTGAATTGTTTTTTTATTATGGACAAGAATTAATTTTAGTACTCATATCTTCTGTTTGTTTGGTTTAGAAAATGTATTATTGATATTGCAGTATTTACAAAAATAATTTGTAATAACTAATAAACTACAATTTATATGTATTAATCCACTTTAATATTTTCCTCTCTCTATCGGGTCTATAGATATAGGTTATTTATGAACACTTTCACTGCCTCTCCAATTTTCACCATATCCTATGTGATGCCGCATGCCGCAGCAACCGCACCATATTCCCTTCACAATAAGATGAGACATTGAAACGAACCGTTTTATTACAGTCCGTTCCACCGATTTTGACTTCTATTCCGTAGGCTTATGGATGGCATTAAAGGCAAAAAAGTGGTTACAATACCAACTGTTTACTGCAGCTGCCATTTGTCATGCCACCAACACAATAGCATTCAAAATCGATTGAACGGACATTTATGGTTTGTTTACCTTTTATCTCACGGCTCCCTGAATACGTTAGGTATAGGTGCGTTGACCGGCACTGCATGAAGGTATCAAATGTTTATATTGAAATTTTTTGTGTTTAATCGACTTTATTAAAAGTAAATAACTATCTAAATTTCTATGTGTTTGTTTATACGTGGGCAATTTGGGAATACTTGAAAATTACAGTAATATTTGAACCAATACTCTGCGCAGTTCATACAATGTTATCAGAGCTTTTTGTTTGTAGCTAACGCAAGGCCGCAAGCCGCACAACTCTTGCAACTGAAATAAAAATAAGTTCATTATCTAAGACCCATTGTTATTTAGTGGGAATGTCTGGAAATTCGGTTAAACAATAGAGGACGGCTTAATACAAGGGCCATACGTTTTTTTATTACCTTAGGATTATCTCAAATGTTTTGCAGTTGTTCCTTGTATTTGGTTTAATACTTTTAACAGTAGGTAATTGTAATATTACCTTTTATTCATTAAAATAATACAGGGTGAAATTGAATTCATGGGCATCCTTTTAAGGGGTCATTGTACACATCATTATGAACAACTTCAACTATGAGACCATACCTGAAATCGCGAAAAAAAAATCAGCTGTTCCCTACATTTATGTTTGCATAACTCGACAAAATGTAGGGAACAGCAATTTTTTTTTCTCGATTTCATTTGTTCCCATTGTCAAAGTTGTTCATAATGACTAGTACAATGACCCCTTAAGAGGATACCCATGAATTAAATTTCAGCCTGTATAACGAACAAGGTATCGTTGCAATTAAAATGCCCAGGCATGCCGTGCAGGATGAGCACTTTAAGACTGGATTATAATCAAACCAACACTTTACTCTTTTATAATTCATGCTCTTGTCAAAGTTTGACAATTCATGATTTTAAGCGAAATCAACGCTACAGGCGCGTTACCGGCATTGCATGTTAAGTTTTTTTTTGACAAATCTAACAATGATTCAGTTCCTATGCCACTTTAAAATTCAGAAGCTTATCAAGTAATTAAACTAAACTATAATTTGTGCCTTGGCAGCAGTGAGAGTGAAAGGATTGAAATAAAATGTTGGGTACTAGTGAAATATATATTTTTAGTTTGTGTTCATTTAACATTATGCAGGATTAAAGATTTATTTAGGTTGATATTTAAATCTTATCTGTATAATAAAAGATGTATAGTAAGTGCTTTTTGTATGAAACTATCGGCTGTAATCTCAGTGTGAAAAAATAAACAGTTAGTTAAAATCTACTTGAGAACAATTTTAAGGATTTGCTGTTGTAGAAAAAAAAACAATATAAGTAACTTAATTTATTTTTAATAGACTTTTTCAAAACATTAAAGATTCATCCAGAAATTAACATATTATAACAAAAAATTACACAGAAATTATCATCAAAATGCAAAATATTATAAGTGAAAAGATTCTTACTCATAATATCATTTATAAACTGTATTTATCTACACTTATATCGTAAAGTTCAAAATATGAAATCAACACAACAATGACAAACAGACAACACAACAACAACAGGCAAAAAGCCTGTCAGTAAATAAGATTAGGAGAATATTGCTCGTGCAGTTCTAATGAAATTGAAAAGTTTTAAGATTAGTAAAATTTAAGAATCTTAATAATTTTTATAATTTGCAATAATTACATTACACTACAGACTAGGTTTATCAAGCAAATGAGATCAATTATTTATGAGGTGGACGGATATGATGACACTACTGAATATGTAAAATAACAAACTAACGAGATCGGGGCTTACGACAACATTGATTGTAAATAAAACAACAAATCCACCAATAAAGGCAACATGACACTAAATTGACATCAATAATTTTACAAGAAGACTTCAAAATCGTTGGCAATATTTTAAACTATGATTACGGTCTACAGTCTACCCTGTGACATTAATCAACGAAGTAATATAATACAAATTGGAATAATAAAAATAAACCTAATAAAAATAGCTATACAGGGTTATTTGCAAGCCGCCGGAGTCGCGGGTTGTTCGAAAGAGATACCATGGCCCTGGCACAGGCAACTGAAGGAACACGGGTGGGTTTTAGTCAGTAAAAGTATGACACGACCTTCCGCTCCGCCCAGAGCGGGAGAAGTCATTTGATGATAAAACACTAATAAGCTCGTAGGACTATAATACTAACATCATAAATAACAACTTTTGTTGTATGACTTTTAATAATTCATAAAAAAATAATTTCATAATACAATTAAAAATATTTATTTTGATCGCTCTAAATTTGAACAACTCTACGCGGTACCAAAATATGTAAGTAGTTAAATAAACAAACAGTGCGTTGCGAATGCAGGGTCGCAGCGGTACTTACTACAAAATACAGATCTAAAAAGTGTTATTACAAATATTACAACAAAAACTTGAAAGTTTACTTTTGGTATTCTAAAAAGTCATAGATCAAAAGTGGTTGTACTAATATAGTCCTACCAGGTGTTAGAAAAATAACCCTGTATAATGTAATTATACAGTATGTTAATTAACGAAAGGCGTTCCCGTTAACCCGCAATAGTATAGCGTCCACATGCTACCAAAATATGACCATTCGAAAATTCACGAAAAAAAATCTGCTGTTCATTACATTTATGTTCGCATACCTAGCTTAACAAAATGTAGGGAGCAGCTGATTTTTTTTCGCGAATTTTTAAATGGTAATATTAATTGTAGCATGTTTGGACTATTGCGGGTTAACGGGAACGCCTTTCGTTAATTAACATAGTGCATGTTAAAAATTATATTAACTTAATATTTCGTCGCTGCTCCTCCCGCATCTATCACAGCATCGCAACGGCTACGCATGGACCTAGCCAGGACTTCGCACAAATTCGAACCTCTGAATGTGTCCCAAACTTGTTCGCAATGTGTGACAAGTGCTTCCTTCGTTCTTTCTGCTCTACTATCCCATCTCTGGACCATTAAACCCCACAAATTTTCAATGGGGTTTAAGTCTGGCGATCGGGAGGGCCATGGCACTGTTTTAATTTGTGGTTGCCCTCGCAACCACTCTTGAACAACCCGCGCACGGTGTATCGGGCAATTGTCCTGGAAAAAATAAAATTCTGGCACGTCCAGTTGTGGATACACCGTGCGCACTGTGGGTACCATGATGGTTTGTAGCACCTCTAAATACGTTTGGCCGTTTGCCCTCCCTGGTATAAAAGCGAGCTCGCCTGGTCCAGCAGCACTCATCCAGCCCCACATGTTCACTACAATTCTTCCCGATTCTGCATTTGGGTTCACATTTCGAGGTTCGTATCTTGTGTTATCTACACGCCATAAATTCCGACGACCTTGTTGGCTAGACCTAAAGCACTTTTCATCAGAAAATATGGCGTAAGAGAAATCGAAGTCCCTGTAGTCACGAGCGAATCGCACGCGAGCAGCTTTCTGCTCCTGCGTCAAAATAATTTTTTTTGCGGGACGTCTGTGATGGACTCCAGCTTGATGCAACTCGTTTCTAATAGTTTGCATCGAAACTTCGTATTCTTGTGCGAAACTGCGAGTGGGTGTGAACGGGTTCTCTTCATACGTGGCTATCATATTATTTAACTCGTTTTCGTTTATAGCCCGGGGTCGAGGTGCACGAACGCGTTCTGTAATTTCTCCTTCTTCATATCTTCGCACCCAGCGGCGCACCGTTGTTCTCTAACGAAAAAAAAAAAAAAAAAACAATCAGCATCGATTTTTTACATAATATAGGAACTAAGTATAATAATACGAGTACACTACAAAAGTCTTATTCAAAGGGCACAACTAGTACACTATAAATAAAAATTATAAGTATTGAAATACTTAAGGTGTGCATTTTGGTTGACTTCATGATAAATAAACTCTTAACTTTTCTATAACTAATTTAAGTAGTTATAACATTCATAACTATATTTTAAAATACAAGTTGTAAATACAATAACTGAAAATCTCTTAAGGGGTCATTACTCATCATTATAAACAACTTTTACTATGAGAACCAAACCTGAAATCGCGATAAAAAAGCAGCTGGTCCATACATTTTGACGAGTTACGCGAACATAAATGTAGGGAACAGCTGTTTTTTTTTTCGCGATTTCAGGTTTGGTCCCGTAGTAAAAGTTGTTCATAATGATTAGTACAATGACCCCTTAAGAGGTTTTCAGATATTGCAATTTACACCTCGTATACCTATGAGTAAGAAAAATGCCATAGCGTAAATTCCAACATTGTATGAAACTGTCCCAAGCAAATTTGTGCTTTATCTCTACTATTTAAAAGTGTTTATCCCGTGCGGGCTGGCAACGTGGCATTTCTAAAGGTTTTTCGTGGTTAAATACCAACGATCTAGTGCTTGGCCGAAAAAATAGTAAGTACTTGCTATTTTATCGGCCAGCCAAGCACTAAATCGTTAGTATTTAAAACTATGTGTGCAATGTTTTTTAAGTTTTTTTGGTAAGTATTTACGAGCACTACTAACAAAAATTTACATTATTGTCAATTACTTTCCATCTGCAGTATTATGATAAAATAAATGTTAAAAATAATTATAAAAAACAATTATCTTGTGCTTGGGCGAAAAAAAATTGTAGTTTGAAATATAATGATCAAGCCTCTAGAAATGCGACGAATGCGCTCTGGTTTTTCTAATTAAAATGCGGCAACGACGCTGTGAGATAAGGCACCATTGTTTAGGTTGTTTTGGTTTAGGATTTATTATCGGGTCATAAAAGGCTCCAACAACGTCTTTGAAAGCAAAAATAAATAAAAAGAACAATCTTATTTGAATGCATTACTATAAGTAGGTAATATCTTATGAGAATTTAAAAAGATACCATCTGAAAGTTATAATAATGTTATTATTTTTATATATAAATCTGCCTAGCCTTTTCCCAACTATGTTGGGGCCGGCTTCCAGTCTAACCGGATGCAGCTGAATACCAATATTTTTCATGGAATTTGTTTTTAAATTGCAATATAAGGAAAAATGCAAACTATGAAATAATAATATTACTATCACTTTATTTATTTCTATATCTCTCCCTCTATCTGAATACAAAAACATAACTTACTTGCATGTTCAACTCCACTGCTATTTGGGATATATTTAACCCTTGTCTATGCAAAACAATAATTTGATTCCTTTCTTCCTGAATCAGGTTTCGGGTCGTCATGGTTGCACCACGTTAGTCACAGCCCACACACAATACACACACAGTCCAGGATACAAGCTAGGGTCAAGAAGAGGCTTTCGATCACAGTCCGGTATACAAGCAGAGGTCACAGTTAGGCAGGCAATCAGTCCGATAGAAATAAACAGGTCGTAAAATGAAATGGCGATAGGAATTTAAGGGAAGCGTCAAAAATTAGCGAGAGCAAATTGGCACTGCCGCGCTCTAGCTAATGTTTGTTATTTTATGTTACTCGCTCATTACTCACACAAATGCATATTGTCTCTAATTGGGGGAAACTAGGAAGGGGTGTGGTTTGTCACTAGCTGCGCTCTCGCAGGAATATTTTCTTAAGTGAGCATGCTTAACTTGGGCCGATAGTACGTAGGTATCTTCTACTTTTGTGAACTTGACGATATTTTTAAAAACAAATACGCAAATGTCAAGTATGTATATTGACGGCAGAGTTAGAATCTCATATTTTATAAACAATGGTTTGCAGCTCTCCGTATTATCTATTTGGGGTAGAATTCTTACTCATTTCTTTTGCATTATGAATAGTTCATCTACGTTAACACTATTTCCCCATAGCATGACGCCATATCGCAACCATGAGTATGCGTATGCGTAGTAAGCAGCCACAGCTGTTTGTGTGTTAGTGCTTTGTTTAATTTGAAAAAGAGCGTAGGAGAATCTGGAGAGTTTTGTTTTGATGTGGTCTATGTATGACTTCTAGTTAATGTGTGTGTCAATATTTCTACCTCATGTATCCATATAAAAATGTTTTTGTTACAGCATGCTTGATAAGAAGGAACTTGAGAAATGCGGACATGCCGCTCGTACTAAATGACAGAGGATTTTGGAACAAATTTGAAAACATCGAACACTATACAATTGTGGAGCAAGACGAAAAAATCACATTTTCTTGTCCAAGCCAAAAAGAGGCAAATACGTTCAAAAACTTCCCGAAAAAGAGCAAATTAGAGGCATTTTGTAATAAAGGAGACTCTTTCGTAGTAGAAGACGAAATTTACAAGCTTTCAGACCTGCAGTGCACACAGAGCATTCAACCCTCCGTAATCAGAAAGAAAGAGAAATGCTTATCGGAAAACTCCGAATTATTGAGAGTAGGCTACAACGTCCCTGGTTTCTTAGAGGCTTACGAAGTCTGTTTCGATACTGAAAAAAATATGCCCCTGTACACACGCATCGTAATGACTGAAACAAACACCAACGGTCTGAGCGCTGGCTACAACTGGCACACATACCCAGGAATAGGCATCAAAAACACTGAGAGAGGATTTACTTGTAAAGACAAGATGTCGTCGTGTTGTTATAGTAAGTCCCAGCTGGTGAATGCAATTGACTTTAATGATGGCCCTGCTAAGAAGAGCTCGTTCATCGATCCTCTTAATGTTATCCCGGTCTGGCTTCCTTGCGATACTTCAAAGGTAAGCGATATTTTATGACTTTAAATAATGAATAAATACGTACATATCCATGGTTTCTATATGGATCTAACGAGGACATTATGGATCATGATGTATTTGTCTAGAAGGAATATAATAATTATGTTTACTGTTCCACAAAATACTTGCAAATTTCAAATACCCAGCTAGTTTACTCATATGACTTTTATTTTATAAATATAATAGGTTTAGCAATTTCATGAATTTACGATTGGCAATTTATATGTAGGCCCGCGCTTAAGCATGTCTGAAACGATTTCTTTGATTTCAGCCGTCATGGGAAAAAATTAATAATATGGTGAGAATCGAGCTGCCTCGTTACACAGACCTCGTTACCTGGTCCGGCACGCACACATTGCAAGAGAAAAATGGAGCTATTATACCACGATATTTATGGAAGGTATATACCTGATACTTATTACACCACAACCCCACTACTACACTACTACCTGCCCACAATTTTACAAGAATATAATTTATTTAGAAATAGAAAAATAAATAAATAACATTAATTGCATGCTGACTGCCTTGTTCGTTTTGTGTCAGATCGGGCAAAAGTGTTATTGGCTTTTTCCACCAGGAATTTCTCAGTCACAGGCCGTAATCTGGATATATGCATGGTTGATGGCTCGTCCCCTATTCATCACCATCATCTACAGTTCGACTTCACCCACTACTGAGCCTCTATTTTCATGTGCCAATCCTCACGCTCCTGTGCCAGCCTCATCCAGGTTCTACCCGCAATGGCAACAATGTCGTTGCCCATTTTTCTATGGCCCTTTAATACATGGGACCTAAACATATCTGGCGAAACATGGGTATATTATATGAACACCTCTGCCTGAACCTTTGGGGATTACAGACGTGATAGTGATGTTTATTAATTACATGGCTTTGTCATAAATTCCTCATGATGAATTAAATTGCAGGTTGTAAGGCTCGACGAGGATGAAGCCGTGGCCATTGTCTATGTTAACGATCCTAAACCAATAGAAAAGGACATCAAATGCAAGACACAAAACATTTGTGACAAGTATGAAGATTGGTTTACTAGCAACGACAAGTATACTTACTGTTGCTCACTGCCAGAATTCTTTGAATCGTTTGATATTCATGGTACCGACATTGGAGGCAAGTTATTACTTTTGGTAGTGTATACATTACTCATAAAAAGAAATCGTTTTCATTGTCTGTTCATGTTCACTTAATTAACAACAGAACGGTTTTTCTTTCTGTATTAGGTTACAGTTTTGAAACTTTTACAGTACTATTGTACATACGGCTACGCATCAAGCTATAGTTTTCCAGTATAAGCTGATCTCGCATTGTATAGGATTTCCGTACAGTGCGAGATCAGCGTAAACTGGAAATGTATAGTTTGATGTGTAGCCGTGTGTACCTAAAATAAACTCATTAAATTAATATCTTTAATCTTCTGTAGAATAAAAATGTTTTAATTGTTTTTGCTGCAAATAATAACATCATATTTCTTTTTTTAGAATCTATGGACGCGGTGCTTCATAAAATAGAAAATAGTACCTAGATAGTTTCTAGCTGTCCAGGTATTAAACATAGATAAGAAGAAGTTTATATTTACGCCTTACCACGATTACTTATAAATTCAGGAAGATATCATAAAATATCATTACCCACATTAGAAATTACCTTACAGTTTAAAAATAGCCAAGTACTTAACTCCATCATTTGTAATACTTTGTACACCTTCAACTAATATGAATGGTATTTAAATATTCAATATATATATCAATTACACATCCTCCTTCTTCATTTTGTCACTTCTTTTATTATTATTATTTTATTTTATTTTGTAATATAACTTGATCAAATTTTATGTTGTGCTTATATAATATGTATAGAGGTCAAACAAAGTCATTTGCTAAGTGTCGCCTACAACAGGGGATGAGCGCAAAGATGTTCAAAATCTGTTTAAAAAAACAAGTGTCATAAAATGTATCACCATACTAATACAATTATGTATATTTTTTGAACAAATAAATTATACTTATACCTTTAAACATGTTTGTTTAATTTAACAGGGATTTAAAAGAATGGTAGGTGCCCTAATTATCTCATATGATGTAAGCCTATGAGACCACTATGCACCTTAAAACAACTCAAAAACGAATAACAAAAAACATCTATCGAATGGTCATAAATATAAACTAGAAATAGAAAAGGGCCCAGATTTGAACCTTGAGGAACCGTGTGTACATGGGGTAGTCAATAAGGATATCTTAAACTGTTTCAACAGAGGCATCATTTCCAACACAGGCTGGGAATGATGCCTCTTAAATCAATCTGATGAGGTATTCGCGGAGTCCCAAAATAACTAGCAGACTGCAATGTGGGAGTTCTGAAGGATGCATACGTCTCTCCAGCTTCCAGGGAGAGTTCGTCTAAAGGTTTACCTTATATATTGGGTCCGATAAATTAATGAATAACCTTGAAATGGGTCATGGTAGAAGTACTGGCCTTTCGGAAAAAAAAGCAAATAAAATAAAACAAGTGTTACCAAAAACATGTTTTTTTACAAATTAACAATTATAGATGAGGGGACAGATTTCGTAACTTCTATTGACATGTTCGTAAAGACATTTTCTATCATCTGAGTAGCTGCTAACATTTGTGTGAAATGGTTTACTAACAATTTTTAGCAACAACTCATTCTGATCTCGCTGTTTTGTGTTTTCAGTTTCTTTGTTCCTGCCACACAGCTTTTATTTTATTCCTCTCTTGTACTAGTAATAAGTCTGCTTTTTTAAATGCCAGTAGTGGCCCCCCATTTACTAAATTGTGACTTTGTTTTGATTGTAACTTCATTTACAGGACACCCTTTATTGAAATCTTGGCACACGGTAGAAAACAATGTTCCTTAGAATATTTTGGGGTTTTGTGAATTGAAACTTACTGTAGAATGATCTCCAAGAACATTATTTTTATACATTTTCAATTTATTTTGAGTCAGTGGTCTTTTTTCAATGGTTTGATCTACGTCTTATGATAAAAATTGACCAGTATGGTTGGACCTGACGCCACTAATAAATTAAAGAGGAGCCATTTATTTTGCAATTAGTAAATACATTGTCTGTGCATGAAGCCGAGGGTTTATTTTTTGGGTGGGAAATCATTAAATAACTTCTCCCACTCTGGGTGGAGCAGGAGGGCGTGTCAGACTTTTACTGAGTAAAACCCACCCGTGCTCACTCAGTTGCCTGTGTACCAAGGGCCGCGGTATCTCTTTCGAACAACCCGCACCCCTGGCAGGCATCGGCCCTTGCGGACCCCACTAGTTGGTGCTGACATCTCTTGTACATAACTAAACTTAAATCTAAGTGAGTCCATCTTTAGATAAATATACATGTATATACACAAGGTGTAACAGAATAGACTCCTGTCCTGAAAGTGGTTTGTCCATAATTGACAACTGAATCGTTTTCAGTAATTAAATATCAGGTATATAAATAATGCCTGCAAACGATTTACGTTTTTCGTAAAAATAACAGTTAGATAGCTTTAAAAAAAATGGTCATTGTATTATGCTTTTAACACATTACTGTAATTGGGGTGTATGGGGTCTTGCGGTAATTATGTAACACATTGTATAGAATCCTCTTGCATATGAATTAGGAATAGGGTGTGTTGGGCAGTGCTCGGTATTTCCGGTTCTATGTACCCTTCCACCCTCAGGGATTGGACCCGCGACATATACTGGAGGGGTGTGTAATATATGGCATAATAACAGATAGTATAATATAACTTGAAATAACATTCACATGATGTAATTTTCATATACCTACTATAAAAACAAATAATCTAATTACCTAGGATCTACGTTTACCTAGGACAGACTGTCCAGTTGGGTAGGTCCAACTTCGACAAAAAGTTCAATCGTCTAATCCGACTGGGCTGGGCAGCGTTCGGGAGGCTTCGCAATATCTTCTCGTCCCAAATACCGCAGTGTCTCAAGACGAAAGTCTTTGACCAGCGTGTGTTGCCAGTGATGACCTATGGTACAGAAACGTGGTCGGTCACAATGGGCCTTATCAGAAGGCTTAAAAGTCACCCAAAGGGCAATGGAGGGCTATGCTCGGAGTTTCCCTACGAGATCGAATTAGAAATGAAGAGATCCGCAGGAGCACCAAGGCAACCGACATAGCCCGAAGAATTGCCAAACTTAAGTGGCAGTGGGCAGGGCACATTGCTAGCAGAACAGATGGCCGATGGGGCAAAAAGGTTCTGGAGTGGCGACCGCGTACCGGATGACGTAGAGCGGGGAGGCCTCCCACAAGGTGGACCGATGACCTTGTGAAGGCCGCGGAAATTCGCTGGATGTGGGAAGCACAACACCGGTCGAAGTGGAGGAGCCTGGGGAGGCCTATGTCCAGCAGTGGACGTCTTCCGACTGAAATGATGATGTGATCTAATGTTTTATTTCATATAACCATCTTTTGCTCTAATAACATTTAAGTTAACGTCTCCTCCGCACGCCAGGAATTGCGTGATGGGCATGGTGTAAGGGGCTGGATGTAGTCTGGCTTCTGGTGCTTCTGGTGCTGCTACCGCTGGAGTTGGCTGTTGGTTAAAGTTTGTGCGTGTGGTTTGTGTTATGGTGAGTGGTGTGCGTAGTATGTTTTGTGTCGTTGTTGTTGTTGTTGATGTGATGAACTCTTGGAAATATACCTTTTTGATCTTGAAAAGGGTTGCGGCCTCGATTACCCGGAGATCTAGGGGGAGTTGGGCTGCCAGGATAAGGTGCGTAAGATGCAGGTTGGGTGCCGATGTCTTGAGAAATGGGGACATGCCGCTCGTACTAGATGACAGAGGGTTTTGGCACAAATTTGAAAAAAACCGAACATTATACAATTGTGGAACGAGAAGAAAACATCACATTTTCTTGTCCAAGCCAAAAAGATGCAAATACGTACAGAAACTTCCCGACAAAGACCAAATTAGAGGCTGTTTGTAGTAAAAGAGACTCTTTCGTAGTAGAAGACAAAATTTACAAGCTTTCTGACCTGCAGTGCACTCAAAGCATTCAACCCTGGTGCGGGTTGTTTGAAAGAGATACCGCGGCCCCTGGCACACGGGCAACTGAGGGAACACGGGTGGGTTTTAGTCAGTAAATGTCTGACACGCCCTCCCGCTCCGCCCAGAGCGGGAGAAGTTATTTGATGATTTCCCACCCAGACAAAAAAAAGCATTCAACCCTCCGTAATCAGAAAGAAAGTGAAATGCTTATCGGAAACCTCCGAATTGTTTAGAGTAGGCTACAACGTCCCTGGTTTCTTAGAGGCTTACGAAGTCTGTTTCGATACTGAAAAAAATATGCCCCTGTACACACTTATCGTAATGACTGAAACAGACAACAAGGGTATAAGCGCTGGCTACAACTGGCACACATACCCAGGAATCGGCAATAAAAAAATAGAGAGGATTTACTTGTAAGGACAAGATGTCGTCGTGTTGTTATAGTAAGTCCCAGCTGGTGAACGCAATTGACTTTAATGATGGCCCTGCTATGCAGAGCACGTTCATCGATCCTCTGAATGTTGTCCCGGTCTGGCTCCCTTGCAATACTTCAAAGGTAAGCACTTTTTATGGCATTGAAATAATCATAAGGATTCATGATATTTAATAAACGAAAAACCATTTCAATTCATTTAAAGAAAAAATATCGAGACAACCGAGGTTAGCAGTTTTTTTTTGGTTTGACGTTTTCTAAAAATGAAACCTAGCTTGATCGATTTATCGCCCCCGAAACCCCTGCATAGGTACAAAATTTAATGAAAATCGTTGGAGTCGTTTTCGAGATTCCGATTATACAGGAAAATTTCTCGTATATAGGTATTAGATTTAAATATCTAAATAATTTATTATTTCTAGCTAAAGCCAATCAATAATTTTAAGCACTTCTCTTAATTATTTTTCTCTTTTAGCCGACATGGGAAACAGTTAATGGCCACGTGACATCCCTGCTGCCCATGTACAATAAAGTCATTACTTGGTCTGGCATGCACACTTTTCAAGAGAAAAATGGAGTTATTATACCTCGATATTTATGGAAGGTACATAAACTGATTCTGGTAACAATATCACAATGATTAGCAATATCTCAACTGCCTTAAATTTTAAAATACTCTTTTTTTATTGCTAAATGGGCCTGTCCTTGACCTCGACCTCGCTTGATGGAAAGCCATGGATGAGGTCGATAAATCGCGAGGTGCGAATGGCTCTCTACTAGCCATACGGGTCGATCGATGAAGAATAAGCTACGCTTGCTGCGGTCGGTTCATAGATGGATGGCCATCCATTTAATGCCAAGTCGACCGGTCGATCTTGTTTTTAGTTCATAGATGTTTTGACAGACGTCATGGGAAGTCAGAAGCCCGGAAATCTGACAACCAGTCTTACCATGGGATACCGTGTTAAAGTAGTAGTCTCAATACATGGGTAGTGGAGGTCAGATAGGCAGTCGCCCTAGTATTCAGCTGCATCCCGTAAAACTGGGAGCCGACCCAATATACAACCGGTACAAGTTAACTAGGAACCTGGCGCTGACGTCACATCACAAATATCTAAGCTATCGGCTACTGAACACGAAGCGGGAGAAGGAACACATTCCAACGATGTACGCAGTTATAGTCTGACCGATACCACTGTACCGCGCCTTAGGTATGCACGGTGAGGCGAGAGACGGGACGCTGTGAGTGATGACGAATGAGCGGCTTGCAATAACGAATCAGCGACCTGCACTTCTCCCCCGTCGCGCCGCGCCCATAACTAAGGTGGTACAGCGGTATGGGTCAGGTTATAGTTCACACGGCTTGTAGTTGGGAGAAAGGCACATGATGATTTTCCTCACATAATGAGGTCAGCTTTCTTTATCAATTAAATTGAATTACAGTTGGTGTGGTACGACGACAAGGAAGTAGTAGCCATAGTCCACGTTAACGATCCTTCACCAACAGAGAAGGACATCAAATGCAAGGATACTAGTAATCGTACTGAATATAAACAATGGATTCACTTCAACGACAAGTATACTTACTGCTGCTCGCAGTCGAAATTCTCGGAAGCGTTTAATATTCACATCGACATTGGAGGTAAGTTTTTAATTTAGGTGATGTCCTCATAAAATTAATTGAATATAAACACTTAAACAAAAAAATAAATGAACAACTTCAAACAAAAGCGACTACATAATGAATTAATGATATATAACTTTAATTTCCGAATTCGGTGGCAATTTGGCGACACACAAAAGATCAAAGAAACCAAAGCCCTGAAAAGAAAATAAACTGGATATTTCTTGAAAAAATTTACAAAACTTATTTGGATAACTTATCTGTTATCATAATAAGTTTTAAAGAAGGTCTAAAGTATTTAAATACACAAAACAACATAAATAGAACAGCTGGTACTTAGATAGTATTACTTAGTGGACGTTGCAGTACAATGTTGGTTGTTCCACAAGAAGTTTGTCACGGGAACGACATTTGTATGAGTTTTTCCCTTTGTCGTGTATGGCTTCACGCCTTCAATAGTATTGATTTCACATAGACATTGTTATACAGCAAGCCTAGAGAAAAGTTCAATTTTAACCATTAAAATGTATTAATTTGAAACGCGTCCACAATGTTTAATTTCTACTTTACGATTTTTGTTAATAAAATCCTTTTTTTTTCTAGATTTTTTGGAGACAGCACTGGATGAAATTAAAAATATAATCTCATATTAGTTCATGGGTAGGTACTTACTTCCCGGCTTTCGAAGAGAGTTCAATTACATAATACTTTAGTATTCAATAAAATTTAATCAATAACAAGTTTGTTTCATTTTAAAACCTCGTTCAAATTTCACGAGATTTTCATGACTAGAGCGTCAAGTGACTCAATTCTTCAACTTTGACCTACTTAATCTTATTCTTATTCTTAACCCTAGTCCTTCGCATCAACCGACAATCAGCGCTTGCAAATACAGTAAACTTTTGAACTGAGATTATATTCATATACGCACATAACCTTACGAACTTTTGAGTTGTTTTGTGTTGAATTCGAGCGATACGTTATAATTTGCGTTTATCGACTCCTCTGGGGATTTAAATTCGTTTCGAATCGGTAATGGAGGATTTACTCAAGTTAAAATCAAGTAATAAAAGTATAATTTTATGTAGAGATTTTAATGTTCCGTGTTCCGTGTGGTGCCAGATGTAAAAGAATAGCACCATCCCATTTCTTCCCGTGGGTGTCGTAGAGGGCGACTAAAGGGCTTAATAGAGAATGGGCAGGTAAGTCGGGGCTGTTATCACTGGGTCAAGTTGAAGTCTAATAATAATCTATGAGGATGTTTGTAAATAGGTACGACTCGAGGAAAATTTACTGATTTAACCAGCAGTGGGTTTTGTTACAATACCTAATTTGGTCATTCGCATTTTGCTGTCCTAAAAATGTTATTGAACACTCTTCACGGATTGATTAGAAAAGGGACTCGTAGACAAGCCATTAAACGCTACAAGGTACAGCCTAATTTGAATATTGTGAAGCACAGTCCCAGAAATCATATGGTTATTTTATTTAATAAGGGGCTTCTAGCTAAGTGATACCAGCCGCACGGGTCATTGATTGGCATTGATCAGGTTAAGCTACGCTTGCCGCGGTTGGTCCGTTAATGGGTGACCATCTTTACATACCAAGCCCCCTCCGTGCTTCGTCAAGCACGTGAAGCCGTTGGTCCCGGCTGCCATCCGTGGATCTTTGACAGTCGTTACGGGTTGTCAGAAGCCCGAAAGTTTGACAACCAGTCTCACCAAGGGGTATCGTATTACCCAGTAATTGGGTTGTACAGGTCAGATTGGCAGTCGCTCCATGTAAAATACTAGTATTCATCTGCATCCGGTTAGACTGGAAGCTGACCTCAACATAATTGGGAAAAGGCTAGGCAAATCATGATGAAGTTGCCTCTAGATATATGAAGTGCTATCTACTCAAATTCTTTTAAAAACAACTTTAAAATTTCCTGTTGAATAAGTGTCTTTATGCCGTTGAAGATCTATAACGAAACTCCTTATGTTGTATTCATGGATTGGTGTAATATTTAACGTGTTTTCCCTACGGAATTTAATTATATTTTGATACCATGTAATTTCAGACACAATTTATTAGAAATATAAATCAATTATTTGCCAATAATGTAGGTAGGTAAATATGATGGTTATTTTGAACAGAGTCCCGATACATTTTACCTTACGGCATGCAAAATTGTTTAATGTACCTACCTAATACATTTACTAGACAAAATACATAAACAGACAAATAGAATAATGACAAAAGCATTCCTTTCCCTGGGTAATTTAACTACCACTAACAAAAAAAAATCACTTTAATTCTTTTAGATGTACCCGAGTTTAGTATTTATAAGAGGACCCATGGTTAAAATATGTTTTTTTAAGTAAAGACGTTTGGTAACCACCTGTGTAAAGTTGTTTTTTTTTATATTGTGACCTTATTGGCCCCGAGCGTTGTCTTTTATCCACTACTGACATAAACAGAATATGCTTGTTCGTTCTAACGAATAGGGCAACTTCTAGTATATACAAAGATGGCAATGTAAGTATCCTTAGCGATTTAAAAACTGGTTGGCAGCTTTCTGTAGTTTTAAGACCTGTCATTGATCGATGGCAACGTTTTTGGGCCCTAAATATTCTTTCTCTCTCACTGCAGTTTCCCCAGAATATGACACCAAATTTTAGTGAGGAAGTAACTAAACCATGATATGCTGTCACTAATATGTTAAGTTTAACTTTTTTTTAAAGGCTATAGAGTACATAGGCCGTTTTACTTAATTTATTGCACACGTTTTCAGCATGACGATTCCATGTCAGTGTATTGTCGATGTGCGCTCCTAGGAATTTTAGTTACTGTAGTTGAATCTACGTTTTGGTCTTTATATTTAATTATAATTTTTTCTGGCTCTAGCCGCTAATATAAATGCATGACTTGTGTTTTATTAATATTTATCACAAGATTATTATTATTTAGCCAATCCATAATATTTTTAAGGGTGTTGTTTATATCTTTTTTGTATTCCGTTTTATTTATGCATTTAATTATAGCTGTGCTGTCATCCGAAAATAATGTCATTGGATGATAAATTTGTCGCGGTAGATCGTTAATGTAAAGCAGAAATAATAATGGCCCAAGTACACTACCTTGCGGAACCCCAAATTTCGGTATTCTACATGAAGATAAATATTTGAATTCACGCTTAGTTTTGGTACATGAATAAACAAAACAAATACATTTTATCACACCATACTTGGTACCCTGTTTTGGTAATACTTCCCTGTAACATCTCGCAACTCCCATTGACGAAAATTCTGGGCTTATGATAATAGCCTTTTGCAGCGTGGGAGCACAAACCGAGAAATGTTCAGGAACTTGGGTGACACGAAGCTCAAAAATCCTCGGAAAAATTTAAATAGTTTCAGTAAAAGAGGTGAAAGACACACCATTAATACTAGAAATAGAGACCAAGTAGTTCAACCAGGTTTCAGACTGGCTAAAGTAGACTCATCATTCATGGGGTACTGTTTGAAATGTTTCAATAAAATACCTCACCACATACTGCAACTGAATGAAACGACATTTAAATCTTGTCTATAACGCACACTACGCAGCCAAGCATATTATAAGTTGGGCGATTACATGGCTGACAAGAATGCCTGGCTAAACACTGCTTGTCTTGCCCCACGAGGTCGCTCTAACTAATTTTATCAGCATTCGGAAAATATTGTTGGAGCTGCTGAAAATTGTAAAACTAGATATCTTTGCATTTTATTCAATCTTTTAGTATTGTATAATTGCATAGCACGTGTGAGCACTATGATCAAACTATAAAGCTACCATTACTTAACTGGGTACGTCTTTAATTGACTTGAATGTGACCTGGCAACTGAGAATTTGTCATGCTCACTCAAATGTCTCGCTAGTGGTGGCGTATGTGTTGGATCATTAAGTTCCCTTCAAAATGGTTGAGCTGAATGGTGCTGATCCATACGTCATGTTCGTGAACGGGCGCCACCAGTAGAGACCGGTCATCTCTTAGCTGCCACGGCCTATTTTTATTTCTAAATTCTCATTTGATTTTGTTTTTAATTACGGCCGCTTTAAATGTGCACGTCATTTTACATCGTTCGCATATTGATAATTTGAATATAAATGATCTAACCTACTTTCTGTAACAAATTGTTATTAAAAATATCATGATTTAAAAAGAGTGTCCATGGAGTTTCTTGCCCGTTCTTCTCCATAAGTACTTACGCTTTGGAATGGGCAACTAGCTTTATCTTTCCGACTCTTTGACAATTCAAAAGTGCCTGTAATTCGTTTATTTGAAATAAATGCTTTAAGTTTGAGTTTGAGTACTCTGAGAAGAAAGACCCAAACAAACTCAGACTCTTCGCATTAAGACCGGACCAAGATAATGATCTTGTACCAAGATAATGATTTTGGTCCGGTCATATGAGGACCATGCAGATTAATGTCAGAGATTGTCTTTTCAGGAAAGAACCGCACAGATTTGAGTGGACCGGTTCAGTCAGTATATGCATTTCATCAATAACCGTGTATATCAACTCAGAACTTAATGAGCACAACGACTCAATGAACAATACCAATGAAAAGACATTAAGGTAAGCCGCATAAATGACTTTAAATGCCAGAGAGTCGTTAAAAAGACACAGAAAAAAAGACCACCGTGTTCCTCGCATTCACAGTGATGTAAAAATAAATAGGTGTGATACTTCATGAAGTAATAGGTACTTCATGAAGTATCATACCTATTTATTTTTAGTACAATGTAAATACAGAACAACAGTTAACAATAAGTAATTTATAGTATTAAAATAGATGCCATAAAGTAAATGCGTAGTAGGTACGTGATGTAATCATTGTGGTTTATTTCCTCATTTGAGCTGGAATACATGTATCTATTTTATAAAATTACAATGCCTACATATTATTTTTAATTATGAAGCCAATACTGTGCGCGTCGAGATTATTTTTTGTTTGTGCCTTTCCTGTTTGTGTGTAGACTAAGTACCTACTTTCCTACGGGTTATCACAAAGGGATAATATATAATAAACTGCTACTTTGGTGTTATGTATTTAAATAATTATGAAAACAGTTTGTTCGGAAAAATTTACATCTTTTTTGTAAGACATGCACAATTTCAATACTAGAAACAAATGAGATCAACCACGTTTCAGATTTTCTAAAGTATCTAGGTACAGACTCTCTTATGGGGTACTGTGTAAAATGTTATATTCTTTAGCGAAATGAGAAGAAATTTAAAACATGCATTATACGCACACTGTGTAGACGAGCATATGTCGAACAAAACTTCAAAAAGTTAAAACAATAAATATTGGCCTTTTATTGTAAGTAATATTTTGATCAAAGCATTGTCACGTCGGGACGGCTAATGAAAATGTTACCTAGTTACATTCATTGTTGCTGGGCGTCGTCTGTTTGGGGTTTCATTGACCGTAGTAGTCCGGAGTTATGGATTTTTGCCCGCTTGATGGCAAAGGACTCCTCTATTACATGGGACTAAACCATAACTGGTGAAATGTGGGTATACTATACTACCTACACCAATGCCGCACCCTTCGCAAATTACAGGCGTGATGTTATGTTATTATGTATATAAGTAAGTAACTGCCCTGTCGATCTCATGGTCGAATGCAAGACTGCTTGGCGTGGAGTTCTGGGTTGGATTCCCAGGTCGGGCGAAGTATTTGCCATTAAGAATTCTTATTAACAGCCCGGAGTTTGGATATTTGCGGTGTGATACCCCTTGCCTCTATCGCCTGATCTCTCTCCGGTCGTGCCAATTGGCCGTTCCATCCACAAAACAGATGAAAGAAATATCGGACTGTGAGAGTGAGGGAAGAGAAAGTGCATCTGTGTCTGCGCACACACTTGTGCACTATAATATCTGCGCCGAAGGCTAGTTTCCACTAAGTTGGGTTGCCATGGCTGAAATACGATCTGGAGGACTTACCTATGTTATTATTTAAGTAAGTAGTAATAGTAAGTTACTGCAAATCGCAATAAATGAAATAGTCAATCGCTTATCAATCATCATGGCACTCTCTCATTTTTCGACGAAGCCTATAGCTAATCTAACGGACGACTGTTCTTGCCTCACTTCCACGACTTCATTGATTTTAAACCGTGGAAGTGAGGCAAGACATCACATCAGAACACAGAAACATCTTGCTGCAATAATGATAGTTACCACCTAGGTTCGCATTGTGGAATGTAATAAATACCTATATTCACTAACTAGCTGTGCCCGCGACTTCGTCCGCGTGGAATAGTGACTTTTTGGGCAGCATATTTTGAATTACATAATAATATACCGTCGTTTGGGTAGCAAAAAATTTACTTTACAGTAATGCTTCTCTGTATACGATATTTGACGTATGGCCATCGGGGATGAAAGCATACAGGCTCCTAGGATTGCTAACCCGTGACAGAGCCACATACAACTGACCGTGCGAGAAACAGCTGATACTCAGATCTACACCCACAACTTTCAGCGTCTGACCTTGGGCTTTATTAATTGTCATCGCAAAACATAGGCTGACTGGAAACTGGACTCGTTTAAAACTAAATGGAAAATTGTTTGGAATGAGAGGAATCCGAGGAATGAAAACACTTTCACCTTTTCCACACCCTGTTAAAATCTCTGCTTCTATCAGATTTCGTTGTAAATTGGTCACTTTTAACCTGGTGCCATTGCAAAGTTTTGGGGGGCTTAAATTTCTAGGAAGCATTATGGGTACGCCTACTTTTAATTTTATTTTATGTGCTGGTAGTCCAGGAGCATTGAGGGATTCTAAAAATTCTACTGGGTAGCTTGTAGATTCTCCTTCTTCCATGACTCTGTTAATGGAGATATACTCAACATAATCCCCCAGAACATAGCTCAAAATTTCAGCGTTATTTAACTGATAGAATACTTTAACAAATGTTCGCCGTGATTTTTTAAATTGACATAACTTTTTTATTTATGAACCGATTGACATGAAATAAACACTAAATGTTAAGTAAAGCTTACTATAATATATTAGTGAAAACCGCATCTAAATCGAATAAGCCGTTTCTGATATTAGCGTGCACAAACACACAGACAAACAGACAAACCGACAAACAGACAAAAAAAAAATTAATTACAATCTCGGGTTCGGCATCGATATAATAACAACCCTTGCTACTTTTTTTTTATATATTTCGATTGTACAGACACCACTTTTCTACAATTTTATTATATGTATAGATAGATGACGAGTTAGCGTCGACTATAAATCGATTTCTAAGGTCCCCGGAAGCATGGTCTCAGAAAACTGAAAAGAAAGAAAAATGCGTTTATTGGCATTACAGCATAAAAACCTTAAAACTATAAATAAAACAGAAAATAATGATGATAATGCCAAAAGGGCCACAACTCAGCATAATGAGAGATGGCGACATAAGATGCACCTGACACTAATTTTCAGGTAGAACCCACGAGTGCCATACTTTTGATTCTAGAATAATAAACACTCTTGTGTGTCTGCATTAAGAGTAAAAGAAATTAAAATGTTGTAGCATATGTACATGTGTGTGAGAGTGCGTGTTGTGATTAATGAAAACCTAAAATAAATACCCAATATTTGCGTATTATCTAAAATAAATAAAGTACCTACCTACCATATAAGGCAAAATCGTGTGACTGCGTTGTTCTTCTGACTACGAAACAGATTTTCATGCTGTTTTCCTTGAATAAAATTGACAATTTAATTAAACAAGTTAATTGATGAATAAAATTAAACAAGATTGAAATGAAACAAATTGGTAAAATGAATATGTCAAGATACGTCAGCTCGAACATTTTCTAAATCTTTTTGATGATTTAGTAAAACAACTTATAATTTAAATATAAAGCATCTTTTATTAAACTTTATAGGAGGAGGGATATTGATCGAGCATTTGGTAGCTGCGTAGCGAAAACTGCATCTAAAAGCCACCGATTTTGTGTCGTCTTGTCCACGATAATCTGTCTTCATAAGTACGAAGGGGAGCGAGACTTGATAACACCAAAGAGTAAACTCGCCAAGGGGAGTTTACGACTAGCTTTCATTTTTAAAATGTTGTGCTCATTGAAGAAAGGTGTAACCCCAGGTGTAAATGGAACTTTAAAACAGGACCGTGCATAGACATTTGCACCTTGTGATCATTCTTTTAGTTTTTCAAAGCAGTCATTGGCCATACACCGTGTCCGTATCATTTAACTAGGATAAAATCAAAGACTCCACAAGCAAGTCTCGCAATTCTTCACTAAGATAGGAAGGGGCTTCTTAAATCTATAATAGCGATTACGGATAGACTCGGACACATGTTTATGAAAACGAAGTTCCGTGTCCATGATAAAACCTATCGAAACTAGGTCCTACAAAAGGTCTATATCGGATAGGCTCTCCCATAACAGTCACACAGCTGGCATAGGGTTTAATTTTACCTTACTGGTATTCGGTTCCGAAAAGCTTTTGTAGCGGTACTTCGTTTTTGTAGGGTTCAAGGCAAGGATTTTTTTGCTTATTGTAGGTCTTAAATTAAAACGTGAGACTATTATTTCGTGCGGATTCAAAATATGCAAGCAATGTATTACTAACCGCAACCTCACCTAGCACATTCAGAAAATGGTCACTAATTTTGTCGGGATCGTTAAAGTGCAGAGGTAATTCTATAAGTTTTGATGGGAGCAGGATAGACCAAGTTTTTCCAAAGATGTGTTTATCTTGTGTTTAAACAAGTGACTTCTTTGTAATATTATAACTTTTTTTAATCAGATTTTTTTTGTTTTTTTATACACCGCTTGCGCTTAATTCCATAAATGCATCATACATACATTGTCAGTAATCCAAGGATAACAATACTCCTTAAAACACTAGTTTTTACAGGTGCATGGATATCAATAGAGTAAGTAAGTTCGAGTTAAATTAATTGACCATAGTAATAACATCTTGTAGCTCGGTTAACACTTTCCAGTAAATTAACTCAAGATCCTGATCGAAACAATCTCTAATAATGTATTTTAGTGTTTGATAAGTTATGGTTCGCGAAAGAACTTTAGGGCGTTTAATCCAATCTTGATCCAATATTACATCAACTGATACAGAGCGTGGTTGAAGATTAGTAGGTACTAGTGATATGCCGGATCATTAAAAATGGATATTCGCAGATACGTATCTAATTACGGATAAATGGCGTTAAGATCCGCGGATTCGAGTACGGATAAGGATCTTAATTTTCTTACCCAACTCTGTAGGTGCGAGTGACCTTGAAATGATAGTTGACGCCACTTGACGCTTTGCGTGACAGAACATGTTTCGACTTGCGTTGCGCGGGTCTTTCTTTTGATTTATTTATAGTTTAGTGTGATACTGGGCAGTATAGATAGCGTTTGTGTTTGTTTTAGGTACCAGTTAAAAAAATGTCTGCGAAGAAGTTTAGTAGTGCAATTTGGGTTTATTAATAAGGTAAAAGATCCATAAAAAATGTAACGAATAGGGATACGGATACGGATCTTTTTCTCCTGGGGATATCCGTGGATACGGATATTCGGAACATCACTAATTAGTACAGGTGATGTCTATCAGAGAGTTACCATGCGTAGGAAAGTGCGTGGGTGACTCACCAACTGATTGAAATCAAGGCAGTTCAAAAATAAGAGTATTTTGTCCGTCTTTGAGTGTTACACTAAGGGCTGATTTTACTAAGTCAAATATCTTTTATCCATAGAATAAAATTGCCAACTGACAGTTCTATTATGGAAAAACAGTAAAAAAAAATCGTAGGATAAGACTTATTCTAGGTATAAAAATTTGGTGAAATTCGCCCTAAGCAAGTTTATGTTAAAATTACTCATCAATATCGTTCGTATAAACTAGATACAGCATCTAGGAAAAGATCAATATCTTTGCCAGGGTGGTCGGTAGGCGGTACCTATTGCTAGCTTAATGCCGTGAACAGTCATTGTGATCCACATCTGCTCGACCATGGTGTGCAATGGGCTAGCAGAGTACGAGTGGCTTCAAACGTTAATTCCGTGCTTGATATAAAAACCAACATCACCACCACGTCCCTTCTTGACAGATATAGCAGAATTAATAACAAAATGAATATTTACCGTCTTAAATCTAAATGTAAACAAGTAGTAAGTGAATATTTGCAACAACTTAATTATGAAGAAACGGAGTTATTAGGTACTGAACGTCATACAGTAGGGAGAATATTAGGTTT
Source organism: Antitype chi (assembly GCA_947359405.1). Classification (NCBI taxonomy): domain Eukaryota; kingdom Metazoa; phylum Arthropoda; class Insecta; order Lepidoptera; family Noctuidae; genus Antitype; species Antitype chi. Next base: position 11,659,623 of record OX375811.1, on the reverse strand, counting down.
TAATTACTTAAGCAATCTCGGATAAACCAAGCTCAAGTACGCACAATCATACACACTCACCTCTACACTCACACACTCACCCCCCATAAACGCACCCAAGTAACTCAAACTTCATATAAATCACCTACTAGTCTTCACACACTCACAAACACTTCACTCACGTATAGATCATTAACATAATATATTAATATGTATTATAGGCAATATAATTCTAAATAATGTAACATTTATGTTATCTATAAGTTATCCAAAATTAATTAGTAATAGGTACACACGGCTACACATTAAGCTATACATTTCCAGTATAAGCTGATCTCGCATTGGGAAGGATTTCCGTACTGTGCTAGATCAGCGTAAACTGGAAATGTATAGCTTGATGTATAGCCGTGTGTACAACCAACCATTTTGCTTTATTGGCATTTTATTGATAATAATATGTCGAGGGATAAGGCATTGAAAACCTAAATACAGGCCTTGCCAAGTTCGGTTGCAGTGGCTACATCCATTTATTAGAAATGAATACTGCCAAACTGTTCTGTAAAATATTACTACGTTTTTTGGAGAAATAAATTTACTTATGACTAAATGGGGGGGTATATGCCGTAGCATCTATATCCAGGTAGGGTAACTACTAAAACGTTATGTAAGTCACGGCAACCTACTTAACATGGAATGATTTTGGTGACTGGTGAGTATTATATTCATCGTACGTAGCCGTCTTCACGCGAGTAAAACATATTCAATCGTAGTATGCCAATATTTAATAAAAGCGCACTGATGAGTCGGAGTTTGTGAATCGACTACCTATTCAGAAAGTGACAAAGGTTTTCACGTCAGACGATTTTTATAAATTAACTTAAATGACGCTGAACTGGTGACCCATCAAATGAGCACATAAAGTGACGCCAATTTCCTTGAATTGGAGCTTTCAGCCGCCCTTTGTCGATTCGTTACAAAAATCGGTATTGAAAGTTTGTAACTCTCTTGGTAACCAATTAAATAAACCTAGGGAAAAAGTCAATAAATCAATTATAATAATGATGTCAATACCAGGAAAACACTGCGTATTGAAGGGGCCCAAAATAAATTTTTGTCGCCGTAACGGAGTATAAATTGACTGTCTCTATTACATTCTGGCTCAGTGTAGATTGCGCTTTATAAGGGGTCAGCACAGTTTTATTACCGAATAATAGTAAAAACGCATCTAAAATGTGGGGGCGGATATATCCGCACGCGGCGCTGCTAATATTCGCGAATATTATTTTGCGAGCATCATCCAAGGGGAGTTTAACATTTCTCATAGATGACACAGGCTCTATGAGCGACGACATAAGACAAGTTAGAAGTAGTGTGAACCGAATCAGTAATGTTGTGTTCAATGAAAAGTCCAGCCTGATCAGCAACATGGTGCTTGTAACGTTCAATGATCCAGGTATGTTGTTACTTTTATTTTTATTATTTTACCCAATCATCATCAGTTCAGCCTTTTTCCAACAATGTTGGAGATTGACTTCCAGTCTAACTGGATCCAGCTGAATACCAGTATTTTACATATTTTAAATCAAATCAAATCAAAACCAAAGAAGCAAAATCAAAAGTCATTTATTCAAACTAGAATGTGATTCAGCTCTTTTTGAACGCCAAAATTACATAAGACAGTCCCCCAAAACGCCCGCCCTTATCACTTCCTAGTGCTTTAGCTAGGAAGAAGAAGTGGCGCAACCAACTCCCCAGCAGCACAGTTGTCTGTTAAGTTAGAAGAACTAGATTATATACAATAGTAGGCAACTACGTTACAAAATACAATAAAAAAACATTAAAATTGCCATAAGTTAGCTTGCACACGCCAATATACCATCAAAACATTGAAAACTATAGGTAGGTATTCAAGTAGAAATAAATAATAAAAAATTCAAATAAAACGTTAACGGAACGTACAATCTAAATAAAAGCCTCCAAGCATAAAGGGCATGCCCGCTTACATACGCAGTTCTGCATTATGTAAATATAGCTATAACTTGAAGTAACAAAAGTTAAACTAGGACCTTTGGACAAAAATTAATAAAAACTTAAAAAACTTAATACAATTAACAAAAACAAAACCATGGTCAGCAAGACGACCAGTCACCACGAGCAGCACCCATTCACGAGCATGATGAAAAGATCAGCCATTACCTCCCTAGCCATATTTGAGGAAAGGAGGCAACGCCACTACCGTGAGCAATGACATCTAAGGGAGCATGACGAACTTGCTGCCGGTTGCACTGGCAAAAATAATATGAATTGTCGAGGGCGCTAGCTAACTACATATTGCAATACTACTCATAAAAAAAACATTGTATTAAGAAGATTAAGTCAACAATAAATGAAGTAAACTGAATTATACAGGCTGATTTTTTTGTCACCATCCAAATTTTTCAAGGTGATAGTATCGGTGAAATTGATCAACTTTCTCCAAGGAACATGGGTCGAAATATGAAAAAAAAAATCGGACCTCGCATACAAAATCAATAGTCAGCTGATCGATTTTGGTCTGCCGGCTTGGGCGGAGCACCACCATGTCCTCGTGGAGGCGCTGGGCGGCGGCAATCTCTCGCGTCCGGCCCTGGTCTAGGGCGTGTAAGGAGCGAGAGTGCATGAGTAGCCGTCACCTCCTTCTGCGAAGCAGTAATGCTCACGAAGAGGGAGGCGGTGCACGTGAGGGAGAGGCAGTATATGCGCCCTCACGGCCTTAGTTGCCTCAGGAGACGCCCTGGGCGTTGGGAATCCCAGGCTGATTCCCGGCCACCGTAGGCGCGGGCTTGCGGACAGCCAGTAACGGGCAGCTCGCTGTCCGGTAAGGACCAAGCCCGGGTCGACGGCGCGTTGTGATCCACGCGCGCCTCAAAGAGATGTCAATACCAACTGGTGGGGTCCACAAGGGCCGATGCTTGCCAGGAGTACGGGTAATTCGAAAGAGATACCGCGGCCCCTGGCACACAGGCAACTGTCGGTAAAAGTCTGACACGCCCTCCTGCTCTACCCAGAGAGAAGTTATTTGATGATTTCCCACCCAAAAAGAGCCCCTAACGACTCTATAAAGTCTGACTTGATATTAGATCTGATATTGTTTTGAAAGCGTTATCTAAGTCTTGGCAACTGGCAGGTTGCCTTACTTGAAATGTTTTTATGGGGTTATACTAACTTAAGAGGTCGTTTAATTTCAGATGCCCAAGTGAGGACGGTGACTAACAACCGCAACACCTTCAAACGAACATTAAACGCCGTGTATGCTCACAATGTTTATAACCCCGACTGTTGGGAACCATCAATGAATGGATTACTGCTAGCACTAGATAAAAGTAACAGTAACTCCTACATTTACGTTTTCACTGATGCTCCGGCCAAGGACTACCAAGACGCCCGATACGTGAAAGAAATGTGTCAAAAGAAACAGAGTCAGGTAAAGTGTTTGATTAGGGGCGAATTTCACCAAACTTTTATACCTAGAGTAAGTCTTATCCTGAGAATAAATTTTGATTTTTTGACAGATTTTCCATAGGAGAATTGTCAGACGTAAATTTTATTCTATGGATAAAAGATATCTGACTTTGGTAAAATCAGCCCTAGGAATATTAATTTATCCTTTCATATTCACTGATTCAAAAACATCATTGGTACAATCTTGGAATATTACCAAAATATCTCAGCCACAACGGTCTCCTAGAGTGCTGAGATCGTCTAAACATTGGGCCTCATATCATTAGGATGACCTCCTGGGGGTCACAATGCACATTGGCGACTCATGCCAATACTTTCGTCGTCTCGATGGCGCGGCAGGGTACTAAATTTTGTTGGCCCAAAACTCCGCCGTTTCCGTGGCAGTGGTCGCTATAGCTGCAGTTTTTATGTTTAAGAGTGCAATTAACTCATTGGATCTTTGAAAAAATTATAATCATATACATATTAACTCACGCCTTTTTCCTATACCTTTGGCAGAAACTACAGAACTTATATTTTAATAATAACATAAATTAATAGAATGAACTTATTACTATTATGCTTACAGATTGTGTTTGTGCTCACCGGCCGCTGTTCTGATTACTATTACCCTCAAGCCTTCGATGTTTACTTCGACATAGCACACGCATGCTCTGGTCTTGCGTTCGACGTTAGCAAAACTGATGTCGAAGAGGTAAATCAGTTTATTAAGTTAATATTGACCACAATATAATAAGGTTAAAAAACATGTAATCGATCTTCTATGTCATTTAATTTAGGTGCTCCGCACAATTGAAGAAACAATAAAAGGCAACAAAACTGTGATTACATCGACTATAGTACCAGCTGGTGTTAAAAAAGATATTCCGGTAAGTATTATTTTCATGATATTGTCCATGTGTTGTCTCCTGAGAACTAATCATACGTACCTTATGGTAATATATTCAGGGACTAGTTCTTGGACTTGCTGTCCTGTCTAAAAATACTTCTCTGAATAGTTGTACTGGTGGATATCATCTTGGAAGATATTCCTATGCATGCCTCCTTAGGTTTTATCCAGCAGCATCATTGCGGAACACTCTCAATCACAATCCCTTTAATTTTGAACATTCATCAATAATAATTAATGTGTTTCTTTCCATTTTCAAAAATGCAGCGATACATTTTTCAACGGTGCATCCTTTTCAAAATTAGCTTGCCTTCGTACGTATAAGAATAACTAGTAAAATGTGGGTGTATTACTATGTAAATCTCTGCCTAGCCCACAGAGCCGTAACGTTAAATGTTTTTATTTTATTTTTCAGTTCACAATAGATGACCAAACTGACTATGCCATCGTCTCCGTGTCCGGCAGAAATGTTCATTTAGAGATAACAGGACCTTCAGCTAAGTTAGAAAGAATAATGTGGAACAATAATGGAAAAGTAAGTTTATATATATCAGCGATAAGATGGCAAGTTTTGCCTCTGCACTTGGATTGTCTTCCGTTTTGTAGCTCATTTCTATGGCACAGATTAAAAATCTTTAAAACACCAGCCAATAACTCAAAGATGCTGTAAAATCCCACTTTCGATGGTGAGTTTGGACAGTAGAAACAACCAAGTGTGTTCAAACAATCGCAGACGAGATTTCGGAATGGTTTCTCTTTCCTATTAGTTTGTTTTTATGTTTGGTTGCCGCTGGTATAGAAAATTGAAGACATTGTGAGGTGGACATGCAATATGGCATGCCATATTCGCCTTTCTACATATAGGTTTTCCTTATTATCTTTTCAGGATTAATGCCCGTTTTAACCGACGTCCCCGATACTACTACCTACACATGGGATCTTTAGGTACAAAGCACCCCCAAACTAGCCCCTAAATTAAATATCGTTTTACCATCATTTTTACTTCCTAACTAGGGGACACAACTATGTAACGTTTTGTTTTCGATAATAGTGACTGATTCGTTATTGAACTTATCGATGCTTTGTAACAAGATAGCTTTTTATAAAATTCTCTAAAGTATACACTTATATGGATAAAGATAATTATAAACCGTATTTTTATAGAAATTATAAATATTATTTCATTCATATTTTGAATCAATTTCATGTTTTCTTGCTTATACGAGTATACTCTGTGTATACATTTTGAAACGTCGCGTGTTATCTGAGGTCTTAATAATTGTATTTGACAGGTCTTTCTTTTGTGACTCGTTACGTGAGATTTGTTTGCATTTGCAAACAAATCTCACGTAACGAGTTTCTTAAGGTTAATCTAGTCGACATTTTTTCTACGCAAACTTTGGGAGTGTATTACACAATGTACATCAAGAATTAAACATGGCATGGTTTTGTCTCATTAATAATATTCTCTGTGCCGAAATAGAATACTAAAATGAAAAGATCCTGCATGTCACTCAATAACGTTGTGCGTGTACACTAGCGTCTAATTGCTCATCACTGATACTACCTCTATCGGACACGATGCCTGGTAATACAGCATGCTTTTTAGCCAGGCCCACCAGTGAGTTCAAGCCTGCGATTAGATTCCCCTTAACTAGTTAAGACTGTTTGTTTGATAATACCTATAGTGAATGTGCGTTCTGTGTTACCAATTTTATGTTACGTTACGGGCATTTTTTTTTTACTTTATGGGCTACATATAAAAACTTTAACAAGTTAAGTACTCACCTATTATCAGGAAATTCAAAGTTATGTTCAATATTTTCCAAAAATATTTTCCACTGAAGATTTAAATAACCTATATCTCCAAAAAAAGTCAGTTTCATCAAAATTTCAAAGTGGTTTGGTCGTTTCTGATAAAGTTTTGGTCTACGGCTGTTATTTACGTCAAATATAGTAAAAACAGTTTCTAAATGTCCAACAAATTGAAATATATCACTATCCATGTTCGTTGCTTGAGAGATCATACACGTATGTGCCAGTTTATGGGCCCACATTTCGACCACCATAATTTAGGGGACCTTTTAATGTTTAACTGACCCCTTACTGTTGGTGAAACAGAAACCACCTTTTAACAGCCCCTTAACCATTCTTAGGGGATCCTATAAACTTAGGGGATGTCGGTGAAAACGCAGTCTCTTAAAATATATTTTTTTGGTTTTATTTATAAAACAACATTCATCGATGTTTTTTATGAATTTTATTGTATGGGTAACTGATACTATAACGAGCGAATTATTCCATTAAATTTTACTACCAACACCTTTTCCATTATTTATGAAATAAGATAAATTTTATTCTTAGGTAGCAAAATTGAGTAACGCTAAGCCTGGCACATATGTGGCCACTGTGATGGGCCAGACAAGAACGTCCGTCGTAATCGTCGGTAGAACTGATTTTTTCTTCAGTCATGGCTTCTCAAAGCTCAAACCCAAGTCGATGGGCGATACGTCATTGCAACCAATAGCTGGTGAGTTCAATTATGTTTTCTTTAAATTATATTTTCTTTTAATTCTATGAATAGTATAAATATAGTTACAGTATATCGCTCAATTATCTTTGACCGATTAGTTCTTTCAAACTACGCAATGGATTTCTATGCGGTTTTTGCCATCATTTTAAGATTTTTTAGAAATTCCAGAATATAATAATTCCGGAAATATTATAAAGCACAGAAATCTCGATGTTTTGTCACACGACATCAGTAAATCGTACCCGTCAGTGGGACGGGTCGCTAGTTAAGATCATCATCATCTCCATGTTCAGTGAGTCGCAGATGGAAAAAAGGTCGCGTCTCACAAGACCAGAAGTTCAACAACACAACAATTCTATGAATATTATTGTATATAATTCCAGATGCGAACGTCCACCTGTCAATATCCGTCACTGATGATCATCACTCAGTAAAGATAATATCGGCGCAGATTTTAGACATGAATGAAAATCCAATGAAAAGCCAGGTGCCTCTAACAAAGATCTCTAAAGATTTTTACGTAACGGCTCCATTTGTTGCACCATCGCAACGGTTCAAAATCGCCGTAAGTACCAACAGTCTATTATTTTGTTATGACACCATGCGCTACAGCAAACCATTAAAGGTGCAGATGAGACGTCTACACGGTGATGAATAGTACCTAAACTGGAAACAAAATGAAGGAAAATTGCTGCTAATATCCTTTGCAACGCACTGTTTTATGATTGAAAGCATCAGCACTATTGTTATTGTTACATTAATTGTATGGTGTGATTCACGTGTTTGTTTCGGGATTCCCGTAGTCGGAAAATCCTGAAACAAACACCTAAGTCTAAAATTATTACACAAAAATAATAGTTTAAAAAACTAAAAAACACGCTTTAAAAACCAAACTAAAAAAGGAGAAAATAATTTAATTCAATTAAAAAGCGTGGGGTGCTTTTTGAGGTATTTTTATAATCAATTAATGTCAAGCACCCCACGCTTTTTAATTAAATTAAATTATTTTCTCCTTTTTTAGTTTGGTTTTTAAAGCGTGTTTTTTAGTTTTTTAAACTATTATTTATTTTCTATTTTTTAGTTCTGCTAACTACAAAAACGTGTTTTTTTTTTCTCTTTTTTTTATTATTGAATTGTCATCGGTCCTCGACAAGTTTACAAAGTTTCAATGAAATCTGACCGTTTAAAGTGGGTCAAAATCGCGCTCAAAGGAGTCGTTTACATACAAACAAACAAACAAACAAACAAACAAACAAACCAACAAACAAACAAACATACAAGTGAAGCTAATATAAAGCGTGTAAAAAAAGAACCATTTTTAGTACAATATTACTTAGGTCTGTTTGTTTGCTTGGTTTTTTTTTTTTGGTGGCCATCGATAACACTATTATATTTTTAAAGTCTACATAAAACACATTATTTTTTACTAAGACGTCACTGTCGAGAACAATTTGGGTTCGGAGATATACAGGGTGTAAGGGGAACGCTTCCGAAGCCAGAACGTAGGTTTTATGACACCGTAACATTATGAACACCGACAGTTTATAATCTATCTCAGGAGAATACGAAGCACCTGTCGGAACATTGTTAACTGCCAAAACCATTTACAATTTAACGCACTATTTTTCGATAGTTTATAATCTGGCCGTGACATACCGACAAATTTTGAACTGGTGTCAAAGTTGCATGCGACGGATAGTACCTTCCGCTATTACTAAATAGCCAAGTAACTGCTACAAACTTGGAAGTAGCGCTTGCCGGCCGCTGCCGCGGCACCGCTCGCTTCGCTCGATTGGCTCGCGCGCGATTGGTCGCAGTTCTTACCCAATCTATTCGGTCGGGGTGCCATGGTAAGCAGTATGGTACAGTTTACAATTTATCGACAGATTATAATCTCGCGAGATAGATTATAAACTAACGGTGTTCACAATCATACGGTGACATATACAACCTAAATGCAAACGGATACCTTAAACTGGTTATGTTGCATCAAAATAAAACGTTTGACGCTTCTGTAATGTTTCTACTTATTTTATTTTGGCGGCACTTTACAAAGGATGCCTAAAGTTAAAGTCGCCGTCTGGACTTGGGGTCGAGCGCGGTTATGCGTGAGCCTACCAGCTGATTTTTATTTTTGAATACATTGCTTGCTAAAGTTGTAAAAAAAGGTTTTTAAATGTGCTTAATATCCAATGATGTATCATTTAACTGTTGTCACAGCATGGTGTACAATAAAATAGGTAAAAATAGTAAAGAAAATAAAAGATTTTGTTGTGGTACTGTATCCAGAATCACCTGTCTTCGTTTTCGGAAGCGTATCCCGTACACACTGTATATTTACCAGGGTAGAACGTTGGCGCCACCGGCGGGAATTTTTTTTTATTATTTTGGTAGTATTTGACGCTCTTTCAGGTAAAAACCTGTGATAGCCTAGCACGATACTACTAGGACAGGTTTCTACAAATCCTATAAGATGCCTTTGTTTTATTTTATTGTAAGCCATACCATGCCGATTACAGAAGGGATTTTTTTTTCTATGGAAAATCATCAAATAACTTCTCCTGCCCTGGGTGGAGCAGGAGGGCGTGTCAGACTTTTACTTACTAAAACTAACCCGGGTTCCCTCAGTTGCCTGTGTGCCAGGGGCCGTGGTATTTCTTTCGAACAACTCGCATCCCTGGCAGGCATCGGCCCGTGCAGACCCCACCAGTTGGTGCTGACATCTCTTTGAGGCGCGCGTGGAACACAACGCGCTGTCGACCCGGGCTTGGTCCTTACCGGACAGCGAGCTACCCATTACTCGCCGTCCGCAAGCCCGCGCCTACGGTGGCCGGGAATCAGCCCGGGACTCCTGACGCCCAGGGCGTCTCCCGCGGTGACTACGGCCGTGAGGGCGCATATACTGCCTCTCCCTCACTTGGGCCGCCCCCTCTTTGCGAGCATTACTGCTTCGTAGAAGGAGGTGACGGCTACCCATGCACTCTCTCTCGTTCCGTACCATGGCCTGGACCAGGGGGCCTACTCTCTAAGCACGAAATCCGTAATCTCGGCCAAGTTACGGGCGTTTCCTACTCCCTATCACTTACAGACCTATGATTAGTTTGGGGCCCTAACTAATAATGAATTACTACACAATTTAACAGTTGTCCCTACGCCCTATATGGTTTTACCCGTCCAAAAAAGCTAATTAATCAGCTGTAGGAGTCAATTTGAAGTTTCCAACTATTTTCGGACGGACCCGTATTTTCGTTGACGGAGTTAGAGAGTAGCCCCCCTGGGCCGGACGCGAGAGATCGACGCCGCCGATTACAGAAGGGCTAGTTTACATATAATATCAAGTGACGTATATGTCAGGCGTGATAACTGAGCTCAAAATAGCGTTAATATAATCTTACGGGATCTTACATTTAAGTAAATATCGTTGAATGTGTTTATTCGGAAATTCATAACAGCGTTGTCGCCGTATAAAGACATGTTTGTACTATTACCACCACTCAAATAAAAAAAAATTGCTGGCCGACCTTGTTTTTTATCCTTAATCCATTTAAATAGTTCTACTCTCAGAATAAGAGAAATCCCAAGAAATCTATCATTCCGTACAACCAAGTAACACCAACCCTATTTTGTTTGTTTTAGGTGAACGGAATAGTAAGAGCTACGGGCAAAGCTATAAAAAGGATTGCGAAAATCCCCATCACACCCTCAGAACCGCCAAAAGGTAAGTAGTTAAGATTAGTATAATACACAAAGTACGAGACTCACAAAAGACGAGAATCAAATCAAATTCCCTTAGAACAACTGATAGCATTCCCCCTAGATCATAATAAAAGATTCTTCAAAAATCTAAAGATACCGTTTTAGTTCTCTTTACCACCAGCCCACTAATTCTGTAAAAATCTTAAGCTTAAAGTAAGCCGTCATTCCACCCGATGCCAGGGATTTACACTATTATCAGCTCACTTCACCTAAGTTTTCACGATGAGATCTTCACGGTATAGACCCGCTGCCCTTGACTCGGTTTTTGTGGTCCTTTTTCAACATTCTCCTTCCTAGTTTTTGGTGATGACTGAACTAAGTTTAGTTTACATTCCTCAATGAAGTTTGAAATTGTTTATCTCCTGAGGGCTCGATTAAAAACTAATAATAATAAACTTAAATAACATTTATATCACTGGCTTCTGAAATGAAGTACAGGTACTTCTAACCTACCTCTGGAGTCAGGGTTTCACATTTTTCTATAAACTGTGTTTAAGACAATAAAAAACATGTTTATTTTTAGTTTTACCGACTAATACAAAGCCGACCGTCGAAATAGCAGAAGGCAAGGCGATAGAAATAGACTACAATAGCACGATGAAGTTAACTTGCAAAGTGGTGGCGTTCCCAGAACCTAAAATAACGTGGGTTAATAAGAAAGGAGGTCTTATGCCCTCTAAGGTAACATCAATATTACATTGGATTTTATTATTTGTTACTTAAAATTTCATAATAAAATCCATTTATTATGAAATATTATTTAACGCACGTTATTGTAAGCAAGCGCTATTGCTGAGCATAATGTCTTGGGTTCGATTCTCAGGTCGGGCAAAGTGTTTTTGGGTTTTTCTATCTACAATTTTTCAGTAATAGCCCGGAGTCTGGATTTGTGCTCGGTAGATGGCAATATGCTCGCCCCTTATTACACGGGACTAAGACATAACTGCCGAAATGTGGGTGTACAATAGGTACACCACTGTCCAACACTTTGGAGAACGAAGGCGTGATGTTATGTTATCTGTTTACTGCCAATTTAAATCTTATGCCATTAACTTACAGATGTCACTCCAAGAATATCCATATAAATACATAAGTTATATGGATATATCATACGCATCGAAAGGAGACAGATATAAGTGTTATGCCGTCAACAACAAGGGTAGCGATGCGACCACTATCAATGTTGTTGTAAAAGAACCTTTTACTGTTAGATCTGCCCCTTCAGGTAAGCCAATTTAATTTAATTCCTCCATTCGAAGGTTTCTTTTCCGCATACCCTACATCATTGATACACAAAGAACCAAGATGCACAGTCTCGAACAAACAAAAGTAACAATCAAAACTATCCCCAAACGAAAGTGGTTATAGTTATGATAAAACATTTTTTTTGCAAATTCAACCTTACAAGCATGACTTAAAGTAGTTTTTACAAAGCAATGTACAAAACGACTGACGATATTATTTGACACCTATATTACCAACCTATTATTTGGCACATTGCGCCCTATTTATGCGGACGTTTTTAAGACGCGCGCTGATTAATCTTGGGTTTTTTATATATCAATGCCCACATAGTTAAAAAAATCCAGTTGCTACGATTTTATTATTTTATGGAAGTGCGTTTTTTACTTCATATTTTGTTATGAGGATTTTCTATACTAATACTTACTTTTATTGTTGATAGGAATAACAAAATTGACCTACGGTACAGAAGGCACCATTACTTGCGACGTCACATCGCGACTTCCGATGCATATCCATTGGCACTACGCCAACGAGATGACAGGACAAACTAGAGAGATTGAAACATCTGACAAGTACGAGGTATCTGCAAGTCGCACTCAACTAAAAATAAAAAAGATGGATTTGGATTTAGTTGGCAGATATACTTGCAAAGTTTCCTTGAAAAATAAGAAGGGTGTGGAAAAATCTTTCTCTACACGAGTTAAAATTGATGGTCTAAGTACGTACCGATTCATATTTTCGTACATTTCAGCCAGCACGGACAAAAAAAAACTGCTAACCAAGTCATAACATAATATATTATTAGCTCAATCGTCCAACAAAAATTAACAATATGTGTGTTATTTTTTACTTTTAGTTGCTCCTAAGATACAGGGACGAACTGAAATAAAAATCACCAAGGGTAAAACTGCTATTTTGGAATGCAAGTAAGTAGCAATAATTTATGTCGGTTGTGCTCTGTATACAGGGTCAAATTAAATTAGCTGGCAATACTTTAATCGATCAGCTGCTTTTAAAATTTTTCGAGGAACACATACATCTTTTACGAAATTCCATAAACCAAACATGAAAGTCGTTTGGATACCTTACAGTTAAACTTTTCAAAAGTTTGAACAAAGTTGGAATGATGAAAAAAATAATATAGTTTTTTGATACTCAACACGTGGGTAAAGTACGGCTAGCTAATTTCATTTGACCCTGTATATTATAATTGTGCTCCGTGGTTGTACTTGTGACTTTCAAGTAACACACCAATATAAATTTTTGAAATACTTAGATTGATTTTGGAAGTCTTTATAGATCATGGCTCCAAATAATTGTTTTGTTTAAATTCTTGCAGAGTTGCTAGTGGTGTACCAGCACCAAAAATAACATGGCTATTTGGGGGCAAAACAGGTTCAGAGTTTAGACCTATAGCTGGTTCAGAAAATGTGTTGCGTATAACGAACGTGGAGAGCAAACACGAAGGAAAGTATAAGTGTGTGGCGGAGAACAGCGCAGGCAAAGATGAGCACGTCACGACATTATTTGTTCAAGGTAATTTCAACGTCGTATTTCCATGAAGTTATGGTATACTTACGGCTACTGTTCTTGACTACATGGAACTTATGAACTTCTTGATGTTTACAGATCTTCCAAAGATTACTACAAAAAGCTCCGTGGTATATCAAGCTACTGAGGGGGACGCTCTTCTGAGGATTCCATGCGTAGCAACCGGGGTCCCAAAACCTGTCATCGTTTGGAAGTTAAGCGGTCGTTACATTACTCCAAGTAAGAAGCTAAAACTGTGTGTTTTATCTAGTATCCCACCTCATTTTTAATTAAAACAATTAACCACCTACGATCGACGAATCTGTAAAGGAACTGTGACACAAACATGAGTGAAAGTTACGACGCTACAAATAACAGCCGGGACCAACGGCATAATGTAGTTTTCGAGGCACAGATGAATCTCGATATGTTATCGATGTTCACCAGTCCACGAACCGACCGCAGCAAGCGTAGTTTATTTATTTATTTATTTATGTATTTATTTATTTATTGAGAAGGCACTTCAACGACTTATTCACTACGACAAACACAAACAGGAATCACAAACAGTTTAAGGAATTGTGAAATAAGTCACTTACAGAAGTGCACAGCACTAGCAGAGTAATTAAAATAACACACAAGATATCGTTAGTTAGATTACATGAAAGTTCATTACGTTACGTTACATAGTCCACGAACCGACCGCAGCAAGCGTAGATTAGCCTTCGATCTACCCGTGTAGCTAAAATTATTTAGCCACCAGCTGCTCCTGCTTCTTTCCAATATATATAGGTATATAATTTCAGTCGCGACTTTCTCTTACGTTTCAGGTGCGAAGTATTCCATAGAGGACGGAACGCTCATAATACGTAATCCGAAGGTGGGCGACACGAACTCGTACACGTGCGAGGCGAAGAACGAGGTCGGCGTAGTCAGTGCGACGTTCAAAACGTACATTCGTCGTAAGTACTTTTGGTTATCATGTGCTTAATATTATGAGCCACTTAAGTCCTACATTGTAACTTTGAAAATTGTACCGGAGTCAAATTGTAAAATACATGCTGGCAAATAACAAACCATGGAATGCTATACGGATTCCAACACTTTGGATTTATCACAACACGGTATATGTATCTGCTGCTTAGAGCATCACGCTTTGGGAATTTGCAATGACTCGCAAGATTTCCCGCTACGGACATTATTGTTTATGGGATATTTCGACAACACGCACTTGAAGTACAGTAAGCCAAAGACATTGGCGGCTCTTAAAACTACCTTGCCTAGCCATGAGTTTGGACTAAAAATTAATCGCAGCAAGACCCAGGTGATGATTGTTGACCGTGCCAGGAATAATTCGCCAGAAGTGACCCAAATCGCGAATTGCAACGTGGTCCAATCTTATGTCTATCTTGGGGCTCTAATTTCAAACAATGGCGGGTGCATCGACGAGATCAAACGACGTATGGGCATCACAAGAACAGCGATGGACAAGATGCGGAAAATATGGAGGAATAGAAACATAACTAAAGCCACGAAGACCAGGCTTGTGAGGACGCTTATATTCCCCATATTTCTTTACGCAGCTGAAACGTGGACCTTGCGAGATGTGGAAAGGCAGAAAATAGATGCTCTGGAAATGTGGTGCTGGAGAAGAATGCTTGGGGTTTCGTGGACCGAGTTTCGCACGAACGTCTCGATACTTCAAGAACTCGGTATCAGGCAGCGTCTGTTTTCCATAGTACAATCTCGCATCCTGACATTCTTCGGACATGTTTCCCGGCGTGACAATCAGTCCATAGAACGCCTTGTCGTCCAAGGGAAAGTAGAAGGCACTAGACCGCGCGGAAGGTCACCCACGCGTTGGACTGACCAGATCAAGTCTGCCATTGGAGGTTCGGTTAACGAATGCAGCAGGATGACCTCTAGCAGGCAGCGGTGGCGAAATGTCGTGAAGTGCATCACATCTGCCCCTTCCAATACTGCTACGAGTACGTAACGATCACGATCCCTCTGTCAAGAGCGTACCGGATAAGAAGAAGAAAACTACCTATCAAATAAATACAATCAATCAATAATAATGACATATAAGATAGTACTTTTTATACTTAACCAGAATTTACAGGTCCAAGTGAACTTTGTTTACAAAACGAATCGTTTTCCTTTAAAAAATACTTATTGCCTCGGAAAAATAGGCCATTACTTTTGCTCGCAACGTAAAATAAACTTGCAATTTGTGACATTTGGTGTGTAATTATTTACAGAGGCA
Organism: Antitype chi; assembly: GCA_947359405.1. Taxonomy (NCBI): domain Eukaryota; kingdom Metazoa; phylum Arthropoda; class Insecta; order Lepidoptera; family Noctuidae; genus Antitype; species Antitype chi. The sequence continues at coordinate 11,643,924 of OX375811.1, read as the reverse complement.
CCACGAGTATCAGGAGTTACTGCGAAGAAAGTGAGACTAGGAATGCCGGCTAGTATTGAGTGCACGTAAGTGTTTTAATAATTTCAATGTAGAAAGATAAATACTAAACACCGTGTGCACTACCACAATAATCGACTAATTCAGAATTTTGAGACGAAAATCAGTCTTTATTAAGGTTTTTCCAGAACAAGTGATTAAAGCTCTTTAGTTAGCAATCTTTATCTACCTTGTACATATACTATGTGTTAAATATTATTTTTTAAGGTAGAGACTTGAATTTCAAACAGTAGGCAACTACAATCTGAGTACTTTTTAATGAAATAAAAAATATTATATTATGCTGTTTGGTACTGTACTATTGTCACGTGTATAAAGCTGATTTGTTTTGAACTACAAAGCTTTCTAATAAAAACTGGGTAGAAACTAAGAACTTTAAGGTACTCCCTTAAAAGTTAGGGGGAATTAATTTCGGTTTGCAACAATACCCCTAGAGAGGGGAGAGTGATGAAACTTACACGGGAGAAAATAAAATCATAATTATAAATTTAGGAATCGTTCGGCAGCAGCGGTACGGTCGCAACTTTCGTGTTCAAGGTCGTAGGTTCGAACCCAGACAGGCGGTTTACTTTATATAAATTATTTCACCACCACGGTAAAGGAAAACATCTCGAGGAAACGGGCATGTTCTAGAATCAACAAATTCAAAGACATGTGACATCTCCTAACCCACCCCTCTCACCGAGAAGAGGCTTTTGGCCTAGCAGTGGGAACATTATAAGGAACGTTATAGATTATGGAATTGTTTTAATTTTTCAGGGTCAAAGGTGAACCAAAACCAACAATAAAATGGCAATTTATGGACAAGTCCAGCTCAAAGATGCTACCAATTCCCGGATCCAACAAAGTCCTACATTTTCCAAGGGTAGAAAATAAACACGCGGGGAGCTACAAGTGTGTGGCACAGAACGAATTGGGAAGCGATGAACACATCACAACGTTTATTGTTGAATGTAAGTAACATTCGTTATAATCCTACAAAGACGTTGCGTTAGAAGGTCTCCCACAAAGTGGACCGATGACACTACGAAAGCCGCAGGAATCCGCTGGATACGAGAAGCACAGAACCAGCCCCATTGCCGTTGCTTGGGGGAGGCTTATGTTCCGCAGTGGACGTGTTTCGATGATGATGATGATGATCCAAAAATCATCTAAGTCTACGTCTGTACTCCTGTAAAACAACATAAAATGCTCCTACAGGCGCGCTCATTGTTTGCGAATAAGGACTACACAAGTACCGTAGAATGCCGTATTGGTAATGAAAGTGGTACAAGCTGACCTCTTTTTCTATTGAAACTCCGAACTGCGCTTGACCAGCACAAGGTCAACGTCTTAGCACTGACAAGCAGCCTACTGTACATGTTATGTACCGGGCCTTTTTGGACAAGACTTTTCTGGCTAGATAACGACTATTTAATTTAAGATAGGTCTCCTTCTTTTGTAACCATGGTTTGTGCTTTGTTGTTTGTTCCCACCATGGGCGTCGCTTACCACGTTACCTTTAGTTTTTATGAATTTCGTCTCACAGATACATGCACGGCATGGGCGTCGTTTTTTTTTTGTGATTGTTGTCTCGCAGGTCATTCTACCAGGAGTTGGCTGCTTAACTGGTCTATCCATTAGATGCCTTAATACATTTAGTCCAGTCAAGGCATTATGCATATAAACTAAGCGACTACACGCTTAGGGCACCCCTGTGGGGTAGGTACGGACCTACCCGGACTGGAGTGGAGGCTTAGGACGTAGCTGCGGGAGGGCAGCAAGGGACGGGCTGGATCTGTTCGTTTGCCATACTTCCACTGGGATCAACCTCGAAATCTCTTTTGATTGTCTATTCTTACAACGTATTTCAAACATCTTCTACATTTTTGCTTTGACTTACAACGATCATTAATTTTTTTCTTTGTATAGTCCAAAGTCAAAGTCAAAGTCAAAGCATTTATTTCAAATAGGCACTTAAAAGGCACTTTTGAACGTCAACATTTACATTAAAATAGAATTGATTCTAGTCGCCCCTTCCAAAATGTAGTTTCGTATGGAGAAGAATGGGCAAGAAACTCCACCGTTACTCTTTTAAAATGTTTCAAGTACAATATTTACATTCATTATATGATTATGTGTGAAAACGATGCACCCAGAATAAAATTACCATACCAAAATGGGTAAAAAGAATTAAATTGAAACAATACAGATAAATTAATTCTGTGATAGATACATGGTGTTCACACATTTACAAACATTGTAAAAATAAGTATAGGTATGATTTTCCTACAATATTAACAAGTAATGAGTCAGTGTGTGAGTTAAAATAATTACTGAGTGTAAATCAATGTCATAAATATAATTAATTATATGTACAATTCAATTAGCAACCAGTTTGATTTTGTCTAGACTCTAGATTGTCCTATGGAGCAGGACCAGCATGTTTCCAAGCATTCTTATCTTGGATATAATCCTCTAATTTGTAATACGCTAGTTTACAAAGTTTACTTTTAATGTGAGCTTTAAATTTCCTTTCATATAATTGCAATATATCACAAGGTATTTTGTTGTAACATTTAACACAGTACCCCATAGTAGTCCGATACTGAACTAATCTTATTTTTACAGTTGCACCAGAAATTATGACAAATTCTACAACAGTAGAAGGAATCGAAGGAGATCTAGCTTTAAGGATCCCTTGTGATGTCGTCGGTAATCCAAAACCAGTTATAACATGGAAACTAAAAGGCGCCATAATTACACCAGGTACGTAATTTAGGTGTATACAAAAAATCATTGAGTTATTTTACACTGGGGGTCAATTTGACGAACTAAAATGATCGTAAAATTAATTTGACAAAGTGCTATGCACCCGTAAACTGCTATATTAAATGAAAATTTTATCAAGAGCAGCTGAGGATAGCCGTCTAGGCGAGCTTGACAATTTGTCACAGGAAGTTATTATGATCTTTACACCTTGTTCCTCATGCCTCTATTAGATCATTACAAGTTGTTCAACATATACTATTTATGTTAGACTGTAGTGGCCATCTACATTGCGACATGCAAACTACGCATTAAGCTGTTGTCACGCAAAAATCCTACATCGCGCAAGCAAAGTTTACCACCCAAATTTAAAACGTCCCGACATCAATCGTCCCAAATATTAACCATGCTTTTATAAGACCACACAAGATTGTTCAGCACCTACATAAGTACCACATACAGAAGCCTCAAAGTAGACTGATCAGAACAATATCAAAACCAATGTCGATGGTATGGCTTTAACATCTCCACGTCTCTCCACTCTCCATCTCTCTAACAGTCCACGAACCGACCGCAGCAAGCGTAGATTATTTATTTATTTATTTGTTTATTTATGTATTTATTTATTTATTGAGAAGACACTTCAACGACTTATTCACTACGACAAACACAAACAGTAATCTCAAACAGTTTAAGGAATTGTGAAATTAGTCACTTACAGAAGTGCACAGCACTAGCAGAGTAATTAAAATAACACACAAGATATCGTTAGTTAGATTACATGAAAGTTCATTACGTTACGTTACATAGTCCACGAACCGACCGCAGCAAGCGTAGAGTAGCCTCCGATCTACCCGTGTAGCTATAATTATTTAGCCACCAGCTGCTCCTGCTTCTTTCCAATATATATAGGTATATAATTTCAGTCGCGACTTTCTCTTACGTTTCAGTTGCGAAGTATTCCATAGAGGACGGAACGCTCATAATACGTAATCCGAAGGTGGGCGACACTAACTCGTACACGTGCGAGGCGAAGAACGAGGCCGGCGTAGTCAGTGCGACGTTCAAAACGTACATTCGTCGTAAGTGCTTTTGGTTATCATGTGCTTAATATTATGAGCCACTAAGTCCTACATTGTAACTTTGAAAATTATACCGGAGTCAAATTGTAAAATACATGCTGGCAAATAACAAACCATGGAATGCTATACGGATTCCAACTCAGTTCACTCACTTCACTTTGGATTTATCACAACACGGTATATGTATCCGCTGCTTAGAGCATCACGCTTTGGGAATTTGCAATGACTCGCAAGATCGCCCGATTTCCCGCTACGGACATTATTGTTTATGGGATATTTCGACAACACGCACTTTAAATACAGTAAGCCAAAGACATTAGCGGCTCTTAAAACTACCTATTAAATAAATACAATCAAGCAATAATAATAACATATAAGATAGTACTTTTTATACTTAACCAGAATTTACAGGTCCAAGTGAACTTTGTTTACAAAACGAATCGTTTTCCTTTAAAAAATACTTATTGCCTCGGAAAAATAGGCCATTACTTTTGCTCACAACGTAAAATAAACTTGCAATTTGTGACATTTGGTGTGTAATTATTTACAGAGGCACCACGAGTATCAGGAGTTACTGCGAAGAAAGTGAGACTAGGAATGCCGGCTAGTATTGAGTGCACGTAAGTGTTTTAATAATTTCAATGTTGAAAGATAAATACTAAACACCGTGTGCACTACCACAATAATCGACTAATTCAGAATTTTGAGACGAAAGTCAGTCTTTATTAAGGTTTTTCCAGAACAAGTGATTAAAGCTCTTTAGTTAGCAATCTTTATCTACCTTGTACATATACTATGTGTTAAATATTATGTTTTAAGGTAGAGACTTGAATTTCAAACAGTAGGCAACTACAATCTAAGTACTTTTTAATAAAATTAAAAAAATATTATAATAGGTCTTTACCTATGAAATTGCCGTTTTGTATGAAAAAATTTAAACGAATTTTTTTCATGTATTTTTTATTTGTATTAATCGAAGTAATTACCCATGCAATCAATGCATCTTTGCCATCGCAGTGGCAGTTTATTGATGCCCTTCTTAAAGAAATCAGCTGGACGGGAGGCAACAAATTCTTCAAAGGCATTTTGTACTGCCTCTCGGGTATTGAATTTTTTTCCCGCCAAGAAGTTATCCAAATTCTGGAAAAAGTAGTAGTCTGTAGGCGCAAGGTCTGGTGAGTAGGGCGGATGACGGAGAGCTTCCAACCCCAGTTCTTGCAACTTGGAGACCGTCTGCTGTGCAGTATGAGGTCGCGCGTTGTCGTGCAGGAGCAGCGGAGACGAGCGATTGACCAATGCTGGTTGGAGATGTGCCAGCTTCTCCATCATTGTGTTCAGTTCTTCACAGTACACATCTGCAGTAATGCTCACCCCGTTTGGTAAGAAGCTGTGATGAATCACACCGGCGCTAGACCACCAAACAGTGACCATCACTTTTCTAGGGGTAAGTTTTCGTTTAGGGCATTGTTTAGGTGCTGAACCAGGATCCAACCAACTTGCTGAGCGCTTGCGGTTATCAAACAGAATCCATTTTTCATCGCAGGTAACAATGCGGTTCAAAATTCCTTCATTTGTGTGTCTGTTGAGCAGTGCAAGGCACGTCTCGACGCGTACTTCGCGCTGACGATCATTGAGTTCGTGGGGCACCCATTTGTCAAGCTTTTTTACCTTGCCAATTTGACGCAAATGGACCAATATTGTTTTGACGCTAACGTCGAAAGCTGCTGCTAATTCAGCCGTAGATTGTGTATCATCAGCTTCCACAATCGCCTTTAATTCGTCATTGTCGACCAAAGTCTTCGGACGACCGCGAGGTTCATTTTTCAGGTCGAAATTTCCAGAACGGAAGCGAGCAAACCAATAACAGGTGGTGCGTTGGTTTGTAGTGTTAGCTCCGTAAACGTCGTTGATGTTGCGTGCCGCTTGTGCCGCGTTGCTGCCACGACGGTACTCATATTCCATAATTACTCGAATTTTTAACGTATCCATGATGACGAAAAAGATTGAAATGCGATGAAAATGTAACACTAATCAATAAACAAATGACTACTTTTGGAAAAAAAAATCCATGTTTTTAAAATAAAATTAATTTGAAATTAGAATTCTTACCCAAACAAAAATTATTTTGATTTGAAATGGCCAGTACTGCAAAACGGCAATTTCATAGGTAAAGACCTAATATTATGCTGTTTGGTACTGTACTATTGTCACATGTATAAAACTGATTTGTTTTGAACTACAAAGCTTTCTAATGAAAACTGGGTAGAAACTAAGAACTTTAAGGTACTCCCTTAAAAGTTAGGGGGCATTCATTTCGGTTTGCAACAATACCCCTAGAGAGGGGAGAGTGATGACACTTTCACGGGAGAAAACAAAATCATATTAAAAGTTTAGGAATCGTTCGGCAGCAGCGGTACGGTCGCAACTTACGTATTGAAGGTCGTAGGTTCGAACCCAGACAGGCGGTTTACTTTGTTTAAATTATTTCACCACCACGGTAAAGGAAAACATCTCTAGGGATCCGGCATGTTCTAGAACCAAAAAATTCAAAGACATGTGACATCTCCCAACCCGCACCTCTCACCGAGAAGAGGCTTTTGGCTTAGCAGTGGGAACATTATAAGGAACATTATAGATTATGGAATTGTTTTAATTTTTCAGGGTCAAAGGTGAACCAAAACCAACAATAAAATGGCAATTTATGGACAAGTCCAGCTCAAAGATGCTACCAATTCCCGGATCCAACAAAGTCCTACATTTTCCAAGGGTAGAAAATAAACACGCGGGGAGCTACAAGTGTGTGGCACAGAACGAATTGGGAAGCGATGAACACATCACAACGTTTATTGTTGAATGTAAGTAACATTCGTTATAATCCTACAAAGACGTTGCGTTAGAAGTTCTCCCACAAAGTGGACCGATGACACTACGAAAGCCGCAGGAATCCGCTGGATACGAGAAGCAAAGAACCAGCCCAATTGCCGTTTCTTGGGGGAGGCTTATGTTCCGCAGTGGACGTGTTTCGATGATGATGATGATGATCCAAAAATCATCTAAGTCTACGTCTGTACTCCTGTAAAACAACATAAAATGCTCCTACAGGCGCGCTCATTGTTTGCGAATAAGGACTACACAAGTACCGTAGAAGGCCGTACGTCATTAGTAATGAAAGTGGTACAAGCTGACCTCTTTTTCTATTGAAACCTCGAACTGCGCTTGACCAGCACAAGGTCAACGTCTTAGCACTGACCAGCAGCCTACTGTACATGTTATGTACCTGACCTTTTTGGACAAGACTTTTCTGGCTAGATAAGGACTATTTCATTTAAGATAGGTCTCCTTCTTTTATAACCATGGTTCGTGCTTTGTTGTTTGTTCCCACCATGGGCGTCGCTTACCTTGTTACCTTTAGTTTTTATGAATGTCGTCTCACAGATACATGCACGGCATGGGCGTCGTTTTTTTTTTGTGATTGTTGTCTCGCAGGTCATTCTACCAGAAGCCTACCTTACCTACAACCTACCTGCTTAACTGGTCTATCAATTAGATGCCTTAATACATTAAGTCCAGTCAGGGCATTATGCATATAAACTAAGTGACTACACGCTTAGGGCACCCCTGTGGGGTAGGTACGGGGACCTACCCGGACTGGAGTGGAGGCTTAGGACGTAGCTGCGGGAGGGCAGCAAGGGACGGGCTGGATCTAATCGTTTGCCACACTTCCACTGGGATCAACCTTTAAATCTCTTTTGATCGTCTATTCTTACAACGTTTTTCAACCATCTTCAACATTTTTGCTTTGACTTACAACGATCATTTATTTTTTCTTTTTATAGTCCGATACTGAACTAATCTTATTTTTACAGTTGCACCAGAAATTATGACAAATTCTACAACAGTAGAAGGAATCGAAGGAGATCTAGCTTTAAGGATCCCTTGTGATGTCGTCGGTAATCCAAAACCAGTTATAACATGGAAACTAAAAGGCGCCACAATTACACCCGGTACGTAATTTATGTGTATACAAAAAAACCATTGAGTTATTTTATACTGGGGGTCAATTTGATGACCTAAAATGATCGTAAAATTAATTTGACAAAGTGCTATGCACCCGTAAACTGCTGTATTAAATGAAAATTTTATCAAGAGCAGCTGAGGATAGCCGTCTAGGCGAGCTTGACAATTTGTCACAGGAGGTTAAAAGAACTTTACACCTTGTTCCTCATGCCTCTATTAGATCATTAAAAGTGGTTCAACATATACTATTTATGTTAGACTGTAGTGGCCATCTACATCGCGACATGCAAACTTCGCATTAAGCTGTTGTCACGCAAAAATCCTACATCGCGCAAGCAGAGTTTACCACCCAAAATATAAAACGTCCCGACATCAATCGTCCCAAATATTAACCATGCTTTTATAAGACCTGAAAGTAGATTGATCAGACCAGCAACAAAATCAATGTCGATGGTGTGGCTCTGATAACTTTTTAGCTATTTATATCAAGTTTTTCTTTACTTTAAACCAATATTATTTTACGGCTATATACTTTTGCTTTTCTCTATACTAAAACATCATCTGCCATCTGCCTAGCCTTTCCCAACTATGTTGGGGTTGGCTTCCAGTCTAACTGGATGCAGCAAAATACGAGTATATAACATGGAGCGACTGCCTATCTGACCTCAAAAAACCAGTTACTGGGCAACACTATTCCCCTTGGTAGGACTGATTCTTCTGGGCTTCTGACGATCCGTACCGACTGTCAAAGGTCCACCACGACTGACAGCCAGGATCAACGGCTTAAGGTAGTTTTCAAGGCACGGAGGAGTCTTGATATGTTTGAGAAGGTCACCCATTCACGGACCAACCGCAGCAAGCGTAGCTTAACCTGATCTTTCGAACCTTGTCTTGTTGTATTATTATTATATCGCATATTTCAGATTCGAAGTACTTAATTGAGGGTGGAGCTCTAGTCATTATGAAGCCGACAGAAAAAGACTCTTCAATGTACACGTGTGAAGCTAAGAACATAGTTAGTACAGTGAGCACCACGTTCCAAGCAACAGTTGAAAGTAAGTTAGTTATTGTAACATCACGCCTGTTATACCCGAAGGGCTAGGTGGAGGTGTACCTATAGTAGCCCAACATTTTGCCAGTTAAGTCCCATAAGGGGGCGAGCCTATTGTCATCAACCGGACACAAATCCCGACTGCTGGCTGCTGCTGAGAAATTCCTTAAAGAACAACCTGGGAATCGAAACCAGTTCCTAATGCTGAGCGCTAACGAGGCAATTATGTTATTATGTAACTATTTAACACAAGCAAATGCCCTGTGCATGGAAATGTGGAATGGTTTTGTAAATGGGTGTTACTTTGAAGAGGAAACCCCATTAAAAACCACAGCACGTATAATATATTAACTATAATTTTCTTTTCCGCTGTCTCAACTGCAACGTTTAATTAAAACAAATAATCCGAAATTGGCAATTAGGTATAACTTAGCGCCTTCAGCAATTATTATTTCATCACGACAGACTGTCTTCTTGGAATATAAAAAAAATGTGTATGTTTTTTTCTTCTGCAGAGCTACCCACGAACTTTGGCACAGAACACTTCGTGTACTTATTACAGGGTAAAACGGAAAAAATAAAATGTGATGCGTACAATTCTGCAACACAATCTGTTCAATGGTTTATAGTAAGTATATTCTCATTTCTCTAAGCCCATGATCTCACGGACGTAATAATATTAAAATAATTATTATTTTATTATCAGGCAGCTAAGGCCCATAGACAAAATAAAAAAACATAATCTAAAAAATAATAATAAACTAATACATATTAACAAACTTATTAAAACCATAACAAAAAAAATCGCAAAAAAAAAACATCTGGAATGAAACCGCGGCGGGATTTTGTCGCGCATTAGATCTTCACCGCACTGCATTCTGTTGGATTCTGAAGCCTCGGTTCAACACCAAGAGTTGAAAGTCCAGTGCCCGACAAACTCCCACCGCTATTTTTTTTCGTTCGTGTGGACGTCGACTAACATATATTACAATAGTGGTCATTGATCTACCTACATTTTCTAGCATTTTTTATTTCAAAAACTAAAATAAAATCCATTAATGTCCTAGATCAATATCTGTCGTGGCCTCTATCGTGTTCCAATAATGAAAAATAATACATAGTTTATTGTTTGTGTTCCTACGGATAGATATTAGGGAAAGGGCATTGATCGCTGTTGCCATGCCATAACGCAACAACTAAAGTGAAAATGGTTTTTTTTTGAGGGTAGGAAATCATCAAGTAGTTTCTCCCGCTCTGGGTGGAGCAGGAAGGCGTGTCAGACGTTTACTTACCAAATGCCACCCGTGTTCCCTCAGTTACCCAGTTCACCTCACCTAGCTTCTGACGTTTCATAAGTGCCCGTGCAGGCTTATGTGAAGTAAAATATTATGATTTTCATTTTGATTTTGAGTTGCCTGTATGCCAGGGACGACGGTATCTCTTTCGAACAACCCACACCCCTGGCAGGCATCGGCCCTTGCGGACCCCACCAGTTGTTGCTGACATCTCTGACGGCGCGCGTAGAACACAACGTGACGTCGACCTGGGCAATTTTTTTTGTTAACTTGGAGGAATGCCTACTGCGCTACCACGGGGAGATAGCGTAGTTATTTGGGACTGTAACCCACTAAAACTCCACGGTGTCCTCCAGTGCCGCTTGAGGCGGGAACACGGAAACGCGCATGCCATCCGCGAAACCGCCGCGACTGTCCGTCATCGGACCCTCCTCGTAGGGAAATAACCCCTATCACCGGCGTACCAGGACATATGGCACGCCGTCACCACCCCAGGAACCAAATAGTATAAAGGCGCCAGACGACCCCGTGTCTGGCGCCCTTGGTCCCCCTGCGACGGGTCAGCACAGTGGCCTCGCCGCCTACCATTTTTGGCTGCAGGGGATAGGGAGAGCGGCAACGCTATACCGACACTCCTCTTACCCTGCGGCCCCACTGCGTCAGCCATCAAACAGTAGCAGCCCCGTCCAGGCCACGGAAGAGAAGAGCGTCACTCAAAAGTACCGGCACTCCTCCTCCGCCGCAGCCTGTAACCCTCAGCCGCGATGTCTCCCATTCGACATCACGGCCCGCCTCAGTTGCGATGCACCTAACCGCAACCTACTTTTTGGCCGCTACGTCGTCGTCGGCTTGGAGTCAAAAGTCCTGACGAGTGGCCCGACCTTGGGGTTTCTCTTCGCTTCACCGTGGGAGGGTGACCACGGCTACTGAGACCCCCCGCAACGACAATGCGAGAACCCAGTGGGGGTGAAGTGAAAATGGGTTTGGTGTTTGTTAATTAAACAATTTATAACAGTACCTACCTACAATTTAGTTTACTCTTTTATTATTATTGTTTGATCTAAATAGCTCTAAAACAAGCATCTTCCGGGCACGCTAGATCTATCACAGACCTCATCAATCGCTTTCCATCAGGCGTGATGAGGTCAAAAGCAGGCCATTCAAAAATTTTAAACACTCTGCTTAAAATTGCTTCCAGTGTATTTAGTCTAAAAGTCTTTTAAATAGATTAATCATAACTTGGTAGGCATATTTAATAATAATAACCAGAATTCATTAAAAGTGTCTAACAGGCCTCTGCGATTTGGCTTCGGCCTCTCGAAGGCCCTCCCAAGGTCGAAGACCCACCGGTACCGAGGTATTATGTTAAAGACATTTAAAAAATAACAAGATAGTAATTTCAATATGCAATATTAATAATTTTATAGACAAAAGCACGCCCACGAGCCTTGGACTCTTCGCTGAGCACCACCTCATCGCCGGAACACGAATCATTAGAGACTACAACCGCGTCGAGCAAGGATTATTCCTCGACGCCGCGGCCAATAATTGTAAGTCAGCAGGGGAAAGAAGTACCGAACGACGAAAGGTTTAGTGCAAAACCGGCTCCGAGAGAGGTCCGCGCCGCCGGTGCTTGAGATGAACATAAATTACTAATACAGCTAGCGAAGCACGGTTTCTTATATGTTTTACATAACGTAGCTGTTTTGTAAAACGGCTAGCGGTAATGTGAAACAGGGGATTCGTTAAACAATCTGCGACAGTAAATCTGAATAGTAAACTAGTTATAATAAAAAAATATTGATGTTTACTCAAGTCGCATAAATAGTGCGAAGCAGATGAGGGTCGCTACATATTATGATGTGATTTTTCAACGTCTTGATTGTCTGTTTAAGGTTAAATAAAATATTGTTCTGCTTCCACAGACGAAGAACGCGCACATCACAGAACCGTACATACAAATAGCTAATGCTTCGTACACCGACCACGATGGCAACTATACGTGTCGTGTGAGCGATAAGCATGGAAACACATATACACACACATACATAGTGGACGTTGGTAGTGGACCGGAGTTTCAGTACGACATTAATCCCCTTAACAACTGGCGAGGAGTTATATCACATATCACACAAAACTGTGACATTCGAGACGGCGCGAAACCGAAGCCCGTCGTAAGTTTACATTTTACATTTAAACACTTAAAATGAAAAAGATAAGGGTAGTTAAGTTATGCACAAGTTATTGTATAGGTACCTATTCCAACCTTAAATACATACTGGCAATTATTAGACTAAGTCTCAAAATTCTGAGCTATTAAAATAATGTTTAGACCACGTGAAAATACTATGGGAACACTAAATGTATTATAACTTTCAGGTTGAATGGATGTTGAATGGCAAAGTGTTAACCGACCTAAACTTAGCGGGTGAAGGTCACTATACCTGCAACGTTAGCAACGTGCACAAATCGATACAGAGGAGTTTTGACGTCAAATCTTTGGGCAAGTATTATTTATTTGCTAGTGGATAGAGGTTAAGTCTCCACACAAAAATGATCTATGTGTTCTGCCAACCATATTACAATGGCGACCTAATCAAAATCTTGTCTGAAGGTTATCTGAAAAGAAATTGATATTGATATACTCGACCGCGCACCGCCAGCAGGCGATGATGTGCCGCACCGTGAATCAATGACTCACGTTGCAACTTATAAATCCACAACCTACAGAAAATCAATAAAATCTAGTATATATAAAGTGAACTATGTACCTACATATTCTCAAAGTCAAAGTCAAAAACTTTTATTGCGTACTAAGTGTACAGTGTTGGTGTTATCTGATCTTAGTACTTATGACTTAGCAGCCTTTTACAAGCATTGCAATTTTATCATTTGCCTGCCCTTATCATCTTAAATTAGCATGCATTAAAGATTATTATTATATTATTATTTTCTTTTATATTATAAATTATAGTTAAGACCAGATTAATGTCAATGAATTTAATACAATTATTCAGCAACATTCAAATCATCATTTTCAGGTAGTATAAATTATAATTAAAGTATCATATGAAGTTAAATAGGATAGGATAGACTAAATCTTATTGTTTGTATAGGACAGATCGCCACTTTTGTACATTCGAGAAAAAAAGTTACATTCTAGAAATTCTTTCACTGAGTAGAAACATTTTTGAATTAGGTATAGTTTTAGCCTTTTTTGGAATATTGCTACTGATTTTTCAGTTTTAAACATGTTTGGCAATTTATTATATATTTTTATTGCCATATAATATGGGCTACCACTTAACATTTTTATTCTTGAGGATGGAGCGCATAACCTCTTTTTATGGGAGTGTTGACATTGTACGTATCTTCTACTTTTGTGAACTTGTCGATATTTTTAAAACCAAATACGCAAATGTCAAGTATGTATATTGACGGCAGAGTTAGAATCTCATATTTTATAAACTGGTTTGCAGCTCTCCGTATTATCTATTTGGGCTAGAATTCTTAATAATTTCTTTTGCATTATGAATAGTTCATCTACGTTAACACTATTTCCCCATAGCATGACGCCATATCGCAACCATGAGTATGCGTATGCGTAGTAAGCAGCCATAGCTGTTTGTGTGTTAGTGCTTTGTTTAATTTGAAAAAGAGCGTAGGAGAATCTGGAGAGTTTTGTTTTGATGTGGTCTATGTGTAACTTCCAGTTAATGTGTGTGTCCATATTTCTACCTCATGTATCCATCTAAAAATGATTTTTGTTACAGTATGCTTGATAAGTAGGAACTTGAGAAATGCGGGCATGCCGCTCGTACTAGATGACAGAGGATTTTGGAACAAATTTGAAAACACCGAACATTATACAATTGTGGAGCAAGAAGGAAAAACCACATTTTCTTGTCCAAGCCAAAAAGAGGCAAATACGTTCAAAAACTTCCCGAAAAAGAACAAATTAGAGGCATTTTGTTATAAAGGAGACTCCTTCGTAGTAGAAGACAAAATTTACAAGCTTTCAGACCTGCAGTGCACACAGAACATTCAACCCTCCGTAATCAGAAAGAAAGAGAAATGCTTATCGGAAAACTCCGAATTATTGAGAGTAGGCTACAACGTCCCTGGTTTCTTAGAGGCTTACGAAGTCTGTTTCGATACTGAAAAAAATATGCCCCTATACACACGCATCGTAATGACTGAAACAAACACCAACGGCCTGAGCGCTGGCTACAACTGGCACACATACCCAGGAATAGGCATCAAAAACACTGAGAGAGGATTTACTTGTAAAGACAAGATGTCGTCGTGTTGTTATAGTAAGTCCCAGCTGGTGAATGCAATTGACTTTAACGATGGCCCTGCTAAGAAGAGCTCGTTTATCGATCCTCTTAATGTTATCCCGGTCTGGCTTCCTTGCGATACTTCAAAGGTAAGCGATATTTTATAACTTTGAAATAATAAATAAATACCTACATATCCACAGTTTCTATATGGATCTAACGAGGACATTATAGATCATGATGTTTTTGTATTAGAAGCAATATAATAATTATGTTTACTGTTCCACAAAATACTTGCAAATTTCAAATACCCAGCTAGTTTACTCATATTACTTTTATTTTATAAATATAAAAGGTTTAGCCAATTTCATGAATTTACGATTGGCAATTTTTATGTAGGCCCGCGCTTAAGCATGTCTGAAACGATTTCTTTGATTTCAGCCGTCATGGGAAAAAATTAATAATATGGTGAGAATCGAGCTGCCTCGTTACACAGACCTCGTTACCTGGTCCGGCACGCACACATTGCAAGAGAAAAATGGAGCTATTATACCACGATATTTATGGAAGGTATATACCTGATACTTATTACACCACAACCCCACTACTACACTGCTACCTGCCCACAATTTTACAAGAATATAATTTATTTAGAAATAGAAAAATAAATAAATAACATTAATTGCATGCTGACTGCCTTGTTCGTTTTGTGTCAGATCGGGCAAAAGTGTTATTGGCTTTTTCCACCAGGAATTTCTCAGTCACAGGCCGTAATCTGGATATATGCATGGTTGATGGCTCGTCCCCTATTCATCACCATCATCTACAGTTCGACTTCACCCACTACTGAGCCTCTATTTTCATGTGCCAATCCTCACGCTCCTGTGCCAGCCTCGTCCAGGTTCTACCCGCAATGGCAACAATGTCGTTGCCCATTTTTCTATGGCCCTTTAATACATGGGACCTAAACATATCTGGCGAAACATGGGTATATTATATGAACACCTCTGCCTGAACCTTTGGGGATTACAGACGTGATAGTGATGTTTATTAATTACATGGCTTTGTCATAAATTCCTCATGATGAATTAAATTGCAGGTTGTAAGGCTCGACGAGGATGAAGCCGTGGCCATTGTCTATGTTAACGATCCTAAACCAATAGAAAAGGACATCAAATGCAAGACACAAAACATTTGTGACAAGTATGAAGATTGGTTTACTAGCAACGACAAGTATACTTACTGTTGCTCACTGCCAGAATTCTTTGAATCGTTTGATATTCATGGTACCGACATTGGAGGCAAGTTATTACTTTTGGTTGCGTATACATTACTCATTACAATAAAAAAAAATCGTTTTCATTGTCTGTTCATGTTCAGTTAATTAACAACAGAACGGTTTTTCTTTCTGTATTAGGTTACAGTTTTGGAACGTTGTACAGAACTATTGTACATACGGCTACGCATCAAGCTATAGTTTTCCAGTATAAGCTGATCTCGCATTGTATAGGATTTCCGTACAGTGCGAGATCAGCGTAAACTGGAAATGTATAGTTTGATGTGTAGCCGTGTGTACCTAAAATAAACTCATTAAATTAATATCTTTAATCTTCTGTAGAATAAAAATGTTTTAATTGTTTATGCTGCAAATAATAACATGATATTTCTTTTTTTAGAATCCATGGACGCGGTGCTTGATAAAATAGAAAACAGTACCTAGATAGTTACTAGCTTTCCAGGTTTAATAATAATAATACATATAGAAGAAGAAATATATATTTACGCCTTACCACGATTACATATAAATTTACCTTACAATTTAACAATAGCCAAGTACTTAACTCCATCATTTGTAATACTTTATACACCTTCAACTTATAAGAATGGTATTTAAGTATTAAATAAATATATCAATTACACATTCTCCTGCATTTCTTCTACATTTTGTCACTTCTTTTATGATTATTATTTTATTTTATTATATAACTTGATCAAATTTTATGTTGTGCTTATAAAATATGTATAGAGGTCAAACAAAGTCATTTGCCAAGTGTTGCCTACAACAGGCGATGAGCGCTGATGCCTGAAATATAGATATTTCTTATCTAGTTCAGACACAGATGTTCAAAATCTGCTTATAGAAACAAGTGTCATAAAGTGTATCACCATACTAATAAAATGTTGTATATCTTTTGAACAAATAAATTATACTTATACCTATATACTTACATGTTTGTTTAATTTAACAGAAATTTAAAAGAATGGTAGGTGCCCCAATACTCTCATATGATGTAAGCCTATGAAACCACTATGCACCTTAAAACAACTCAAAAACAAACATCTATCGAATGGTCATAAATATAAACAAGAAATAGAAAAGGGCCGTCTGTACATGGGGTAGTTATTAAGGATATCTAAACTGTTTCAACACAGGCATCATTCCCAACACAGCCTGGGATAACAACTTAAATCTGAAGAGGTATTTGCGGACGGGGCGTCCCAAAATAACTCGCAGACCGGAATGTGGGAGTTCTGAAGGGTCCACACGTCCCAGCAGTAACCCATTTACTAAATTATGATTTTGTTTTGATTGTAACTTCATTTACAGAACACGTTTTATTGAATTCTTTAGAAAAAAAATGTACCTTAGTTTATTTTGGGGTTTTGTGAATTGAAACTAGCTGTAGAATGATTTCCAAGAACATTATTTTTATATACATATTTTCAATTTATTTTGAGTCAGGGGCCTTATTTCATTGGTTTTATCTAAGTCAAACGATACAAATGAGAGACCTGACGCCACAAATAAATGAAAGCGGAGGTATTTATTTGGTAATTAGTAAATACATTGTCTATGCATGAAGCTGAGGTTGCTGTTATTCTTTTCGCTTCATTAAATATACGGCAAAGTAAATTAAATGATTTAAAAATGTAGATAAGCTTACATTTTCCGGTTAATTAACTAGTTTATTATCTTTAAAAAGTTAACCTAATATTTATTTCTTAATGATACAAAATGATGACAAGTTTGGGGTTGATGGTCTATAAACACAAAAGAAAGTATGGCCTTCAACCTCTGCACATGCAGGTAGCATATTAGCGACCAACAGAGTGACCATTATAAACATAATATCAAGGTGCGACCACCTTGTGAAGACCTGTTGTACTCGCTGGCAACTGAAAAATTATTTACCTAGAATAAACAATATTTTATCCGGTTTTAACCAAGTTTCCGCATGGCATGCGCGGCAAAAATGACTTGGGGTCTCAACAGAAAGATAATTAGGACAATACACGTGTCGGTGATGGAGCTTATCGTTATGTATGCAGCGGGTGCGTGGGCCCCCGCAGCTGTGAAATAACTGATGACAAGGAATCAGTTTGACTCACTGCAGAGAGGTTTCACGAAAAGATCGGCACTTATCCTGTCAGCCCAACTCCCCCTAGATCTCCGGGTAATCGAGGCCGCAACCCTTTTCAAGATCAAAAAGGTATATTCCCAAGAGTTCATCACATCAACAACAACAACACAAAACATAATACGCACACCACTCACCACAACGCAAACCACACGCACAAACCTCAACCAACAGCTAGAAGTAGCCAAAACAGCAGAAGATTATATGAAACGAGATTTCGGAATGGTTTCTCTTCCCTTTTAGTTTTTCTTTATGTTTGATTGCATCTGTTATTGAAAATGTACCCATTTCTAGAACATTTTTGGTTTGAAACGCAACATGGCGTGCCATATTCACCTTGCTACATATATTCCTCATTAGCTTTTACCCGCGGCTTCGCTTGCGTTAATATAGAATTTGACAATCAATTCGGGTTGTAGGTACTCTGCTTGTTGTTGGCCCGATGAAATTATGGACTTAGAACGGAACAATATTCCAGGACGCTCATATAACTCAAACTCAAAAACAATTTATTTCAATTAAACCATTTACAGGCACTTTTGAATTATCAAAAAGTCGACGAGTTGGAAAGTTGAAGCTTCCCATTCCAAAATGTAGATCTCTATGGAGAAGAACGGGCAAGAAACTCCAAGGACACTCTTTTTAATCATGTTAGGTATTACAAAATCTTGGGAATATTATTCTTGTTGCTTCTATATGTGAGAACAACGTAAAAAACTACAATTCTAAATATATGATTTAAAATAAGCCATGGAAGTTAGGAGATGACCAGTCTCAACCGACGGCGCCCGTTCACGAACTTGACGCGTGGATCAGCACTATCCAGCTCAACCATTTTGTAGGGAACCGAATGATCCAACACACGTGCCACCATCAGCGAGACATTTAAGTCAATCAATCAATCAATCACTTTATTTTTCTCACCACAATATACATTAATTATTTTACATTGGTCAGATTTGACAAAGATACACAATTCAGGTAAGTATATATTGTGGGAGGCTGGTACCTAAGCTAGGCACGTGGCCTGTGTTTCAGGACACCAGGATCCCACCCCTTTACATTTTCATTTTATAAATTATGTACTAAGCGCGCAGACAGAATGTAGTAAGGAGTCCATACATTTTATAGTTTTACTGTATTATGATTATAATCTAAGTTAAGTATGCGCGACGAATTTTAGTAGATATGTAGTATGGG
Organism: Antitype chi; assembly: GCA_947359405.1. Taxonomy (NCBI): domain Eukaryota; kingdom Metazoa; phylum Arthropoda; class Insecta; order Lepidoptera; family Noctuidae; genus Antitype; species Antitype chi. Next base: position 11,624,775 of record OX375811.1, on the reverse strand, counting down.
TGATTGTGTGGGTGTGTGAGTGTGTGGGTGTGAGAGAGTGTGATTGTGTGTTTAGGTCATTCTAAGGATGTTTTCAGTATCATTATAGTTTAATTTTAGTAGCCAGTCAGTTAGCCTCTTTTTGCATTTATTCTTAGTGAGACTAAATATATGTAACACCTTATGCATTTTATTGTATAAGTAGCCACCTAGATAACAAAAGAAAAACCTTACAAAAATCGTTTTGTGACGTAGATGTTGGCGCTCCACTGGGTCATACCTTCTTTTCCCCCTGAATATCGCTGGATTATAAACCAAGAGAGTATACTGTTTCAGCAAAGTGTGCAATATAAAGAGTTGACGCACTATCAGGACGTTACTTTCTTTGTATAACTGTTCAGTGGGGTAGCGATACAGTCGAAAAGACGACATTTTCAGAATAGCTCTTTGGGTTCTGTCAACTTCTAATACGGTAGTTTTTGAAGCACTACCCCAGGAGGTGATGCATTAGCATATTATAGATTGAGCAAGGGTATAGTACACTGATTTCATCATATTTTTATCGACTACATGTCTCAGCGTTTAGAACACGTATATTAGTTTCCGTAATCTGTTACTAAGAGTGGTTATAATGAATACAATTTTTTGTAATTATTTTAGGCATTCGTTTTGACAAGAATAACATTACTGTCTCATGACCTGTTAGAGCAGAGTGTGCGACTGAAGTAGAAGCTGGTAGTCGAGTTTTCAGTATCACGTAGTCAAGACAAGCTTGTTGTCGCGTAGGTAATGTATGAGTAGGTAACCAGCCATGGGTAGCCAGTAAGTTAAGGTAGGAATGTTTAGCGGAATCCTTGCAATGCTCATGTGTATTCATATTTATGTCTCCCGCAATAATTATGATTTTGTATTTGGATAGTCTACTTAGGGTAGTATTTAGTGAGTTTAGAAAATTATCTAAGTCTTTGTAACCTGGCGGGCGGTATATCGCTAAGAGAACAGTATTTCTATCGATGTTTACTTGAAGACAGTTAGCATCTAAGAATGACGGCTCCTCTGGAACCAGTTGCAGTTTTTTTATGCACATACAGGACTACACCTTCATTTTGTGTATGATTATTGTTGGTAAGGTAATAGTTTTAGTTCGTCAACTCGGGAATATTATGGGTGTTAGGGAGCCAACACTCGGTTAACGCGATTATGTCCCAGTCAATTTAGGCCGAGCAAACTCAAAGCATTTATTTTAAATAAACCAATTACAGGTACTTTTGAATTGTCAAGGTCGGTGAGATATAAAGATGAACCTAGTTTGCCCATTCCAAAGCGTAGGTACCTATGGAGAAGAACGGGCCAAAAAACTCCATGGACACTCTTTTAAAATCATGATTTTGTTACAAACAGTTGGTTACATCATTATGTTGAAATTATCAATGTGAGAACGATGTAAAAAGACGTGCACATTATAAGCGTCCGTAATTAAAACAAAAATAAAATAACAATTTAGAAATTAAAATAAGCCGTGGGAGCTAAGAGATGACCACAGTCCCTACTGCCGGCGCCCGTTCACGAACATGACGTATGGATCAGCACCATTCAGCTCAACCATTTTGAAGGGAACTTAATGATCCAACACACACGCCACCACCAGCGAGACATTTGAGTGAGCATGACATACTCTCAGCTGCCAGGGCACATTCAAGTCAATGAAAGACGTACCCTGTAAATGTTAGCTATACAGGGCGTCCCACGGATATGCCACATAGAGGGAAAGTACCTTGAATATTGTAGATGGAACATTTTACTGAAAGAAGACATTATTTGAATTTAAAAAACAATTTAAACTACATTCATAGATATTTAAATAATTACATGGTTGAACCGGGAATCGAACCCGTTACATGAGAAAAATAATCACCCTGTACCAGCTCTCGGCTATAATGCTTACAAGGGAACAACCTGAATAAGCTTTACACTCCTGCCAAGTTTTCAGCACCCGAATTGTGTAGCACACTATCAAACAGAATTTGAATCATTTTGAAAGACATTGCCTATCAATTGCTTCATTATGTTCGAAAAATATGTCTACGCAATGTTACGCAATTAAGTACCAAGCAGGTTGGGTTCTAGAGGTGACATCATTTAGTTTGTAGGCTTATTAGCCTAAGTCGTTTCCAATTAAATTAATTATAGTTTTTAGGTATTCCCTACTAATGTTTTTGTATGCATGAGATAGGTATTGTTTCATTTAATTGTGGTTTGTACAGTTAATCAAAATGTTCGTTATTAAAACGCAATTATTATGAAATAGGTTTACTGGCACGGCAACCACGTAGGTACCTCAATCAAAATCAAAATCAAAAGTCATTTATTCAAACTAGGCTGAGAGTCAGCTCTTTTTGAACGTCAAAATAAAATTACATAAGACAGTCCCCCCAAAAACGCCCGCCCTTCACCACTTCCTAGTGCTTTAGCTGGGAAGAAGAAGTAGCGGAACAAACTCCCCAGCAGCACAGCTGTCTGTTAAGTTAGAAGAACTTGTTTCTATACAATAATACGTAATAAAAATTACAAAACACAAAAAAAAACATAAAATTTGCCATATGTCAGCTAGCACACGCCAATATACCATCAAAAATTGAAAACTAAAAATAATAGAAAATTAAAATAAAACGTAAACAGAACTTCCAATCTAAATAAATGCCTCTAGGCATAAAGGGCATGCCCGCTTACATATGTAATTCTGCATTATGCAAATATAGCTATAAGTAACTTATAACAAAAGTTAAACTAGGACCTCTGGACTAAAATTATTAAAACCTTAATACAATTAACAATAACAAAACCATGGTCAGCAAGACGACCAGTCACCACGAGCAGCACCCGTTCACGAGCATAACGCAAAGATCAGCCATTGCCCCCCTCGCCATATTTGAGGGAAGGAGGCAACCCGACCCCCGACGCTACCGCAAGCAGTGACATCTAAGGGAGCATGACGAACTTGCTGCCGGTTGCACTGGCAAGAATAATCATGAATTGTCGAGGTCGCTAGCTAACTACATATTGCAATACTACTCATTAAAAAAAAAAAAAAAGAACATTGTAATGAGTAGATTAAGTCATAAATAAATGATAAAAAAAGTAAAACCTGAATTATACAGTCAGATAAAAAAAAAGCAATTATATGAAATAACATAATGATATAACCTGTCAGTGGGTAAGCTAATTCTGGTGAAAGAACACAAACATTGTCTTGAGTTAATCACAGCGACCAACAATTCTTATCATTTAAGTAGTCGTTAATAGAATAGTATGCCTTTGAACAAAGGGTGGATTTTACTTTAGCTTTAAACGCACTAAAATGCAGATCTAGCAAGGAAGAGGGTAGCTTGTTATAGAAGGTTATACCCAGACCTACAAATGAGTTATGAACCTTATGTAGCCGGTGAAAGGGAATACGTAGTTTGTCCTTATTTCTAGTATTAATATTATGAATATCACTATTTTTAGTGTACAAGTCTATATTTTGCCTAATATATAAGATGTTGGCGAAGATGAATTGCGATGCCACCGTAAGAATCCCAACATCTTTTAAAAATTCTCTCAGAGAAACTCTAGAACCTAGTTGGTAAATTGCTCTAACAGCTCGTTTTTGAAGAACAAAAATATTTTGAATGTCAGCGGCTTTGCCCCACAGCAGAATGCCGTAGGACATAACGCTATGAAAATAACTAAAATAAACTAACCGAGCTGTATCAACGTCAGTGTATTGTCTTACTTTCCTGACGGCGTAGGCGGCCGAACTGAGCCTTCCCGCTAGGCTTGATATATGTAATCCCCACTGAAGTTTGGCATCTACTGTTAAGCCTAGAAAAACTGCCGAGTCTACAGTTTCAAGCACCTCATTATCTAAGACGATGTTGGGTCCTAAATTCCTAACATTCGGTAAGGCGAACTTGATACATTTCGTTTTCTTGGCATTGAGAACTAGGTTATTTACGGTAAACCAATCCGTAACCTTTGAGAGTGCACTGTTTACGTCGTCAAAATCTTGTCTGTTCCTGTCTACTTTAAAGATAAGAGAGGTATCATCAGCAAACAGTACAACGTTACAGATATCCTTTAAATAGAATGGCAAGTCATTAATATACACTAAGAATAAGAATGGACCTAGTATTGAGCCTTGAGGTACACCTAACTGAACTGGTCGCCCGGATGATTTCACACCATTAACATCTACACATTGGTGCCTATTTTGCCTATACCTATTGTACCTATCTATCGGCGCGCGTTTATGTTTATTTTAAACTACCGATCGAACTTATTACTTAATTAATCATTTCTATAAATGTTAAAATGGGGAAAAATGTGTTTGCATTTATTCGAAGTTGGATGGTTTAATCAGAAAATTGACATCACCCTATTTAAATGCACAATGAATATTTTTCGCTTTGTAATTTATAAGTTTGCCATCAAAGTCAGCATCAACCCAAATATAAAATAAAAAGTTCTTGGAACAAATCAACTGCGTATTCTGTGGGGTCTACCTTTATAGCAGATTTTTTTATGTCACAATATTATTTTGCATAACAGCGAATAGCATAAACTTCATTTCGCAGAAAATCCTTGGGCACGCACTCATATAGCGTACATTCTAAACTCATAATTTTTAACCGACTTCAAAAAGGAGGAGGTTCTCAATTCGTCGGTACCTTTTTTTTTCTTTTTTTTATGTATGCTCCCCGATTACTCGAAGATGGGAATACTGTCAGTGGGAAAAGTGCCCAAAAGGCTGGCAGCGTTGCCACGTTGGATGGCAATACTGATTCTTTGAGCTAAGAATTGGTCAGCCCTTTGGTCACGTGAAGATTCGACCAACCACTTGGCGATGTCTCAAAATACTCGATGAGCACTCGGACCCCACGGCCCTAGTGTTTCAACCCCAAACGGCTCAAACATATAGCTCCCAATAATGTTGTTATATTAGGTCTTTACCTATGAAATTGCCGTTTTGCAGTACTGGCCATTTCAAATCAAAATAATTTTTGTTTGGGTAAGAATTCTAATTTCAAATTAATTTTATTTTAAAAACATGGATTTTTTTTTCCAAAAGTAGTCATTTGTTTATTGATTAGTGTTACATTTTCATCGCATTTCAATCTTTTTCGTCATCATGGATACGTTAAAAATTCGAGTAATTATGGAATATGAGTACCGTCGTGGCAGCAACGCGGCACAAGCGGCACGCAACATCAACGACGTTTACGGAGCTAACACTACAAACCAACGCACCACCTGTTATTGGTTTGCTCGCTTCCGTTCTGGAAATTTCGACCTGAAAAATGAACCTCGCGGTCGTCCGAAGACTTTGGTCGACAATGACGAATTAAAGGCGATTGTGGAAGCTGATGATACACAATCTACGGCTGAATTAGCAGCAGCTTTCGACGTTAGCGTCAAAACAATATTGGTCCATTTGCGTCAAATTGGCAAGGTAAAAAAGCTTGACAAATGGGTGCCCCACGAACTCAATGATCGTCAGCGCGAAGTACGCGTCGAGACGTGCCTTGCACTGCTCAACAGACACACAAATGAAGGAATTTTGAACCGCATTGTTACCTGCGATGAAAAATGGATTCTGTTTGATAACCGCAAGGGCTCAGCAAGTTGGTTGGATCCTGGTTCAGCACCTAAACAATGCCCTAAACGAAAACTTACCCCTAGAAAAGTGATGGTCACTGTTTGGTGGTCTAGCGCCGGTGTGATTCATCACAGCTTCTTACCAAACGGGGTGAGCATTACTGCAGATGTGTACTGTGAAGAACTGAACACAATGATGGAGAAGCTGGCACATCTCCAACCAGCATTGGTCAATCGCTCGTCTCCGCTGCTCCTGCACGACAACGCGCGACCTCATACTGCACAGCAGACGGTCTCCAAGTTGCAAGAACTGGGGTTGGAAGCTCTCCGTCATCCGCCCTACTCACCAGACCTTGCGCCTACAGACTACTACTTTTTCCAGAATTTGGATAACTTCTTGGCGGGAAAAAAATTCAATACCCGAGAGGCAGTACAAAATGCGTTTGAAGAATTTGTTGCCTCCCGTGCAGCTGATTTCTTTAAGAAGGGCATCAATAAACTGCCACTGCGATGGCAAAGATGCATTGATTGCATGGGTGATTACTTCGATTAATACAAATAAAAAATACATGAAAAAAATTCGTTTAAATTTTTTCATACAAAACGGCAATTTCATAGGTAAAGACCTATTATTTGCGCCGTTTGAGGCTTTCTGCACCTGCAGTAGCCGCACCAGCACAGCCCGCCGTGCTCAGAAGATGGGATGGCGCGAGGGTGTCGACACAGGTAGCATGCCACACCAAAGGTCTACCCAACTTCCAAGGCATTATGGTCATTCCGTCTGGCCTCTTCCCATCGTCGCGTGCCAAGCCATTGGGTTCTAAGACAGCTGGCACCCCGGCGGTGACGAGAGCCAGACGGATGATGTCATTAATGCTGGCGTGCCGTGCCAGCCGACCAGCGCTCTTGCTGCAAGCAAGGCCATGGTGTCCGAGGCAATCAACTGCTTCACCGCACTGACAGCGATGCGTAGCCACGCATGGAGCACCAAGACGCAGACTTGTAGCGAGCCGGAAGGTAGAGTCACCCAGCATAGTACCTACATTAGGTGACGGTAGCGCCTGAAGCTATAATCCCTACTCCTATTCTTCCACAGCCAGTAGGCGGGCGCGCTCAACAGTATTGGTGGACGTATTAATGAGATTATTCCGTATCAACCTGCAGAGCGGCTCATCCCACTGTCTCTGGGAAGATGGGTTCACGGGCTGAACCGTATTCGGACAAGCCATCTTCCAGGCGTTCATGGCATCGGTCAAATACGGCACTTCAGAGTCAACCTGAGAAGGGGCTAAGATTTTTTTAGTTAACTTTTCGGCGCTGTGGACCGAGGACAAGAAAACCGGTAAGCTTACACTAGAAATTTTGCGGACGCCGAGCCCACCAAAACGGATGGGTAGTATGGCTTGCAGCCACGAGCGGTCGTCCAATGCCTCATTTAAAATGGATGTTAAAGTGTTTTGAATAATTTGATCGATTTTGTCTAAAAGGTGTGGTGACTGCTTCCATAAAGGGGAGGAGCGGAGAAAATACATGAAATTTGGACCGAAACACACAGACATATAAAATGTCTGTGCCGAAACAGCAGTATCTGATAAGGGTGAATGCGAAATGTAAATTAATTTTAGAAAGTCTATCTGAAATATCGTTGAAATGTTTAATTTTGTCGTCAATGAAAGGTGAAAAACTGTCTTCTAGAATTGGGGAACCTAGGAGGTGCAGTGAACTTTTTTCCAAAACTGTGATATCTGGGGCGATTAAATTAAATTTGTGTTTAGTCGGTTCTCTGTCGGTATTGTCACTAAGGTAAATTTCGCATTTTGAGTAATTGAAGTCAAGGCCGATGGATTGGAACTGCTGCTTTAAGAATTCAAAATCTTTTAGAACGGTATTTACGTCACCTCCTAGTGTTCCATCATCTAAATACCACACATTAAATTTGGAAATAAGCTGTTGTATTATAGGATGGATAGCCAAACTGAAAATGACTGGCCCGAGAGAATCACGTTGTTGGCATCCGACTGCTGATTCCAAAACGTTGTCTTTATACGAGTATAACAATTTTGATGGATGCCTGTAGCACTGCCACATAAAACGATAAATTTCTGATAACTCTTTTTTTACTTCAGCCAACAAAGTGTCCCTGTTAACGGAGTTGAAAGCATTCTTAACGTCAACCTTGAGGATTACCTCACCTTTACCGGCATTCAAAAAACTAGACAGGGCATGTACGGCAGCCTCGCAGCCCCCTTTGGATCCAAAACCAAGTTTTAGGGGTTGGAACTTATTTTTCAATAATTCGCCATACAATTTACAGCAAATTTTGGCTGCCGTACGCCTGTAGGTGCATCCAACGGCAATGGGTCGAATGCCGCCGTCCCTTTTGTGCTGGGCACATAAGTTGCCCCCGTACAACACATCGACGACGGCATCATTCACACCGCTGTTGAGCATCAAGTTGATTAGAGCCGCAAGCTCCTTCAAAAGCGACTCACCAGCTTCCCCGGCGCCTGAACTCAATAAGTCCTTTAAATGCTGAGGAGTCAAGCCATCAAGGCCACCGGCGGAACCACTTCGGAAGGAGCTCACGGCTGCAAGCAACTGAGAGGCAGTAATATTAAAAGGGGTTGAATCTGGATCGGGAGGGAGGGGAGGGTCGGGAAAGGTGAGATCATCCGCAGGCGCTGGATGTTTACTCTCCAGAGCTGAAAGAGTTTCTGGAGAGTAGGGCGCCACCACATCGCTACTGAACAGTAGCCTGGCCGCTCCCCTGAGGTCACCGTCACTTATTTTGGATTCTACATATGAGCATATGCCTCTTCGTGAAGGGTTATTGAAAACCGGTAATTTTGGATCTAAAATAAGGGTCGAATTGTTGCAGTTATCTTTAATTTGGCTTGTTAATGTTTTTTTAGTTGCCAAACTTTTTTAGACATGTAGAATCCTATAAGAGAGGTGAGTAGTTGCTCCCAGGCGCTATTACAATTCTCCTGGGCTGCAAGGCGGAGACATCGTGCCAAACTTAGAGCAACAAACCGCCTTGCACCCCGGGGAGTTCTCTTTAAGACAGGGGTAGAATTTTTTAAATTTGAAAGTGTTTTCTAAAGGGTTTGGTCTGAATGAATTAAAGTTGTGGCTGGGGGGCACAAGGGTACACTACGAGGTTTGTGAACCTTGTCATAGTGTATCCGTAGCCCACGTTCGCCTTTAAAGAAGCGTGGCTGGGAGCAATGGAGACATCTCACCTGAAAATCGAGCGATGTGGCAGGTTGACTGGCACTAATTCCGGCGTCGCGACAGGCGGCATTTAACATCAGTATAAATTAACTTACCTAAAACAAAACAAAATATCGATACCGTATAAAAAGCACTAAAATTAATCTGTGCACTATTTACACTGATATAAAATCCACAATAAAACACTAAAGTCAAAATAGTTGCAAATTTTTTGATTTTCTGTAGGCCACGTCACTACACTGACGGATGACGGATGCGCCACAGACGCGCAGGCCTAGGGCACCGCAGCGCCACGCGCGCCCGGCGCACCCTCTGCGCCTTGATGACCGGTCCCTGGGAGCCTCGCGTCGTGTGGTGTTGCGTCGTTAAACAGGCGTGGGCGTTGGGAATAGTTTTTCCAAAATATAATTTGCTTGGCGAAAAGGGCATGGAATTAGGAAGTACTAAATATTATAATTATACTAGTTTATTAAATTTTTTACTGTAAGCACCGGAAAATAGGTCTTGGACTTGTTGTGACCTCAGACCAAAAGAGTTGGTGTTTTTTTTTGTCGAGTAGGTGGATTGATTTGAGGATGATGGCACCCTGATGGCGTTAAAGGGCAGTTATTATTATTTAAATAAAATAAATAAATTTTCCTCGACGTGTCAAACTGACACCCAGGGTTTTTTTTTTTCTAAAATAATTATAATAAATTATTTTTATGCCTTAAAAAATATTCGTTTATACAAGATTATGCCAAGTGTGTTATGCCAAATAAATTTTGGAGCATCAAGATAGGTACTGCCAGATAGAGGGCACCCCTTACTGTGAGAGAGTATGGCAGGTGAAAGAAGAGATATAGGTAATGCAAGAGAGTACGGCAGATGAAAGAAGTGATATACTGCTAGGGAGTATGGCAGGTTTTAAAGAAGGGGCATACTGCAAGGTAGTATAGCAGGTAAAAGAAAGGAGTGTAGTAACTACTCATGAAAATATTTCATGCCATTTTAAAGCTGAACACAGTGACCAGTAATCGCTCGTCAGGGCTTTTGCTGCCAAGCCGACGACGTAGCGGCCAAAAAGTAGGATTCGGTGAAGTGCATCGCAACTGAGGCGGGCTGCGATGTCAAATGGGAGGGGTCGCGGTGCAGGAGTGCCAGTGTTTCTGAGTAGCGCTCTTCCCCTTCCGGGGCCTGGACGGGGCCGCCACCTTTTGATGGCAGACGCGGTGGGGCCGCAGAAGAGGAGGAGTGTCGGTATAGCGTAGGCCGTTCTCCCTATCCCCTGCGGCCGAAAAGTGGTAGGCGGCGGGGCAAATGTGCTGACTCGTCGCAGGGGGACCAAGGGTACCAGACACGGGGTCGTTTGGGGCCTTTATGCTATTTGGTTCCTGGGGTGGTCACGGCGTACCATGTGTCCTGGTGCGCCGGTGATGGGGCTCAGGTATAAGAAAAAAACCATAGGATAAGAAATTTCACGACTGTATAAAAGCGGCCGCACAGTAGCTACATTGTGCCAACCTTTTTAAATTTGTAGTACAAGAATTTGTAGTGACGGACAGCCGCGGCGGGTTCGCGGATGGCTTCCGCGTTCCCGTGTTCCCGCCATAAGCGGCACTTTAGGACACCGTGGAATTTTAGTGGGTTAGAGTCCCACATAACTGCGCTATCTCCCCATGGTAGGGCAGTATGCATGAGTATTTCTCCAAGAAAAATAAAATAAAAATAATAGTTTAAAAAACTAAAAAACACGCTTTAAAAACCAAACTAAAAAAGGAGAAAATAATTTAATTCAATTAAAAAGCGTGGGGTGCTTTTTGATGTATTTTTATAATCAATTAATGTCAAGCACCCCACGCTTTTTAATTGAATTCAATTATTTTCTCCTTTTTTAGTTTGGTTTTTAAAGCGTGTTTTAGAGTTTTTTAAACTATTATTTATTTTCTATTTTTTTAGTTCTGGTAACTACCAAAACGTGTTTTTTTTTCCTTTTTTTCATTTTTCTCATTTTTTTTTAAATTATTAAATTGTCATCGGTCCTCGATAAGTTTACAAAGTTTCAATGAAATCTGACCGTTTGAAGTGGGTCAAAATCGCGCTCAAAGGAGTCGGTTACATACAAACAAACAAACTAACAAACAAACATACAAGTGAAGCTAATATAAAGCGTATAAAAAAAAGAAGGCCTATGTCCAGCAGTGGACGTCTTTCAGCTGAAATGATGATGATGATGATGATGAATAAAATAATAAATAATAATAAAGTAAGGATGTCACAGGCATTTGATTATGTAGATCATAATACATATACTAATCAGTTAACTTGACGCATAAGTACGGCATAAGAGGCAATGTTTTAGATAAAATTTCATCCTATTTAACAAATCGAAAACAGATAAGATAACAGTAATAACTAGAGTGAATCCCAAAAAAAGGATCATTCAGCTTCGTGAGGAAATATGTAACATACGGGGTACCTCAAGGCAGAAAGCTAGGGCCGCCATCTTATCTTTTAATATATATAAATCTCGTGTCACAATGTTTGTGCTCAATGGACTCCTAAACCACTTAACCGATTATAATAAAATTCGCACACCATGTGCAGTTCGATCCAACTTGAGAGATAGGATAGTTAAAATCTCAAATTATAGTCGCAATTTTAATTTATTGCTAATTATTTGTCTGTTATTATTTGACAGTCACAATTATCTGTTAACTCCAAATGATTCTAACAGATGTCGATACCTTTCGACTGGGTTGAGTAAGTAATCAATAGATGGCGCTGCTATGGTAAATCTACGAACGTGTCATATAAGCTACATTTTAACAGCATAATTACCACGTGTTGTTGACGCTATAAAATTAATTAAATTTATTTTGTAGTGAACGAAATACCGTATAATTCAATTATTTCCACTTTTTTAATTTTTGGTGTTAGCATAGCCGGCCACGTGTTACTTAGACTGAAGTGTAAATTGAATTCATATTATAATGAAGATAATAGAGTGAAATTAATCCTGTTTTTTACTTATTTGTGCTTCATTGATCAAAACACAATTTCCTACACTTTTTCAACAGTTGTACAATTTTTTTTTTATTGTTTTTATTTAACCTCTATTAAAAAATATTTAGCACTTATTATTTCAATGTGCTATGGTAACAAGTTTTTCAGATTTTTTTTCAATTTAGCCACAGCAACGCGTGGCCGGGTCAGCTAGTCTTAATATATATAAATCTCGTGTCACAATGTTTGTCCTCAATGGACTCCAAAACTACTTAACCGATTATAATAAAATTCGCACACCATGTGCAGTTCGATCCAACTTGAGAGATAGGATAGTTTAAATCTCAAATTATAGTCGCAATTTTAATTTATTGCTAATTATTTGTCTGTTATTATTTGACAGTCACAATTATCTGTTAACTCCAAATGATTCTAACAGATGTCGATACCTTTCGACTGGGTTGAGTAAGTAATCAATAGATGGCGCTGCTATGGTAAATCTACGAACGTGTCATATAAGCTACATTTTAACAGCATAATTACCACGTGTTGTTGACGCTATAAAATTAATTAAATTTATTTTGTAGTGAACGAAATACCGTATAATTCAATTATTTCCACTTTTTAAATTTTTGGTGTTAGCATAGCCGGCCACGTGTTACTTAGACTGAAGTGTAAATTGAATTCATATTATAATGAAGATAATACAGTGAAATTAATCCTGTTTTTTACTTATTTGTGCTTCATTGATCAAAACTTTATAATTTAATTTGAATATATGTATGTAAGTATTATCACATAATTATAAAATTTAATTAAAATGTTAATGCAAAAATGATACACAATTTCCTACACTTTTTCAACAGTTGTACAAATATATTTTTTTTATTGTTTTTATTTAACCTCTATTAAAAAATATTTAGCATTTATTATTTCAATGTGCTATGATAACAAGTTTTTCAGTTTTTTTTTCTTATATTTAAACGATTAAATTAGTATTTCAATTCTTATTGAAATTATTATTTAAACTCTATAATTTAAATATGTAGGTACATGTCAGTATTATCACATAATTATAAAAGTTAATTAGAATGATTTTCAACTTTTTTTTCTCATATTTAAACGATTAATTTATTATTTTCAGTCAAATGCCACGGAAAAAATCTAACCTCAACAACGCGAGCACCAGAGAGGCACGACGCAAACGTGTTGAAAGAGCTCAGCAATTACCAGAACAAATCGAAACAAGAAATGCAGCTCAAAGAATCAGGACTGCAGAAAGTCCAAAAAGCATAGTGGACTCCGTGACTGATGTTCTCTTATTGTTCCTCTTAGATTGTTTACTATAATGTAATATAACAAAAACTTTAGCCACAGCAACGCGTGGCCGGGTCAGCTAGTTGTTTACTATATCAATGACTTGCCAAAGGTAACGAGTCAACCTATGACATTATTTGCAGATGACAGTACAGTGTGAATTGCATGTAAGAACATAAATAATTATAAATTTGACATAAATAATTCACTGACATCTATAATTTCTTGGCTTTCTAATAATAATTTAAAAATAAACTTATCAAAAACAAATATAATGTAGCTACTTTGGACAAAGATTACTTAATCCATTAAATGTGAATTTGATTCATGATAATTTACATTAAAAATGAAGTAACTTATGTCCGTTTTCTCGGGTTAATTATAGACAGTAAACTAAATTGGAAAGAACACATTGACAAACTATGTAAAAAAATCAGCAGTCATTCATATGCTTTGCACCAACTTGCTCCGTCCATCAACACTGATGTGTTGCTCTCGGCTTATTATGGACTTGTTGAAGCGATGCCTACGTGCCATGTTCGGTATCCAAAGTACGGAGAGCTGTAACTTTTTACAAAACCTAAAATACTCACACTTCCGTCTTTTTATATCCTGGAAATAGCCCTTTTTGTCAGAAATACCTAACCCCCATTTATTTCCTCGAATATCGGACATTGTAATACGTAACAGTAGCGTGCCTAGGCACTAGGTATATCTATTCGCAACAGCTCTCGTCTGCGAAAATTCTGGGCTTATGAAGAAAGCTATTTGCATCGCGGGAGGCCGAACTGAGAAATTTTCAGGACCTTGGATGGCACAAAACTCAAAAATCCGCGCATGCAGAAGCAGTACCATGTTTGCAGAAAAAAATTACCATACCAAAATATGAAAAATTATGAAAACATTACGTATGTTCGGAAAAATCTACATCTTTTTAGTAAGACGGGCACAATTTTGACACTAGACCCAAATTAGATCAACTACGTTTCAAATTGTCTTAAGTACCTAGGTGCAGACTCATAGAAGGGGTATTGGCGCTGTTATATGCTTTGCACCAGATTATTCCAACGCAGTAGGCATTTAGCGTTACCTCCCTCCCGGCGTGGCAAGTCGCGCGAACGTGTAGTTTAAATGAACTTGCTGACCCCGGTGTGTAAAACGTTTGCGTCACAGTAAAAAATATATCAGAAGGTACAGTTCACTAACTTTGTTTACGGAATTCGTGTTAATATTTCGGGGGTTTAGTTTTTAGGGAAATATAACTAAAGCAACATAATTTATGTTATAATCTACCTACAACCTACAATAATCTCCAATTCTCCATTTCTTTCATGACTGTTAGAGCGCCTCCGCCCTTCCGCACTCCGCTTACGATTCGGATTTTGGAATTTCTGTCTGATTAGTAAACTAATGGAGTTATTTTTGATTGGAGTTGCGGTATTCTGTAGGTTTGGTTTTCACCAATCACATAGGGTATGTTTTATAACTAACTTATTAACTTATTAATTAGTACAACCAAATTCAAAAATTCGACCCCGGTCTTATAGAGAGTTCCCCGTGGCGCGAGACGGTCTGTTGCATTAAGTTTAGCACATCGTATCCGTCTAGCGACCCAAGAGAACTCACTAAGTGCCTGGGAGCAATTACTCACCTTCCCTTATAGGATTCTGCACGTTCAAAAAGATTCGGCAACTAAAAAAACTTTAACAAACCTAATCAAAGATAATTGCAATAATTCGGCCCTTATTTTAGATCCAAAATTACCTGCATTCAATAACCTGTCTCGTAAAGTTCACACGTGGAATCCAAATTAAGTGAAGGTGACATCAGGGGAGCGGCCAGGATACTGTTCAGTAGCGATGTGGTGGCGCCTTACTCTCTAGAAACACTAACAGTTCTGGAGAGCAAACATCCAGCGCCTGCGGATGGTCTCACCTTCCCCGACCCTCCAGACCTAAATCCAACCTTCTTGAACGTTTCGGCCCCCCAGTTGATTGCAGCCGTGAAGTCCTTCAGAAGTGGTTCCGCTGGCCGTCTTGACGGCCTGACTCCACAACATTTAAAGGATCTTTTGAGTTCAGGCGCCGGTGAGTCGCTTTTGAAGGAGCTTACGGCCCTGATCAACCTCATGCTCACCGGCGGGGTTAACGATGCCGTCATGACCTTAACCCATCAAAATGTGAAATTTATCTCTCTGACGTCACCGACAGACAATTGACCTTAAAAAAATTTAATGAAATAGCCCCACATATCAAAATTCTAGAAAAAAGTTTACTGCACCTCCTAGGTTCCCCAATTTTGGAACACAGCTTTTCTCAATTCATCGACGATAAAATTAAAAATTTCAACGACATTTCGGAAAGACTCTCTAAAATAAATTTACACTCGGCGTTCACCCTGATCAGATACTGTTGTTTTGGCCCAAATTTTAACGCTCTTCCCCTTTATGGAAGCATCCACAGCTCTTGGACAAAATTGACCAAATTATTCGTAGCACTCTATCATCCATTTTAAATGTGGCTTTGGACGACCGAGCGTGGCTTCAAGCCACACTACCCATCCGGTTTGGTGGCCTCGGCGTCCGTAAAATTACAAGTATCAGCTTACCGGCTTTCCTGTCCTCTGTCCACAGCACCGAAAAGTTGACTGGGAAAATTTTAGCCCTTTGCCTGGTTGACTCTGAAGTGACGTGCTTGACCCAGATCGGCCCGTGAACCCATCTTCCCAGAGACAGTGGGATGAGCCGCTCTGCAGGTTCGTACGGAATAAACTAATTAATACGTCCACCAATACTGCTGAGCTTGCTCGCCTTCTTGCTGTGGATGAGTGGGAGTCGGGCCTCTGGCTACAGGCACTACCGTCACCCAACATAAGCACCATGCTGGGTGACTCGACCTTCCGGCTAGCTACTTGCCTGCGTCTTGGCGCTCCATGCGTGGCTCTGCATCGCTGCCAATGCGGTGAAGATGTTGACCGCCTCGGACACCATGGCTTATCCTGCAGTAGGAGCGCAGGCCGAATAGTACGGCATGCCAGCATCAATGACATCATCCATCGTGCTCTTGTCACCGCCGGGGTGCCAGCTGTTTTAGAACCCTATGGCTTGGCACGCGACGATGGGAAGAGACCAGACGGAATGACCATAATGCTTTGGAAGTTAGGTCGGCCTTTGGTGTGGGATGCAACATGTGTCGACAACCTTGCGCCATCCCATCTTCCTAGTACGGCGAATTGTGCTGGGGCGGCTGCTGCAGGTGCGGAAAACCTCAAACGGCGCAAATATTCCAATCTTATTGGAACCTATATATTCGAGCCGTTTGGGGTTGAAACTCTAGGGCCATGGGGTCCGAGTGCCCACTTAGTTTTCCGAGACATTTCCAAGCGATTGGTTGACTCTTCACGTGACCAAAAGGCTGGTCTATATTTCGGTCAAAGAATCAGCATTGCCATACAACGTGGCAATGCTGCCAGCCTTTTGGGCACTCTTCCCGTTGACAACGATGCGGACTTATTTTTTGATGCCGTATGATTATTTTCTTTTTTATATACCTGTACATATTATTACCTATGTTTTGTGTTAATCAAAAAAAAAATAAGTTTGAAATAATAAATACCTACTATTTGAATGGGCTCAACTGGGCTTGGTAATAAAAGAATGTGTTCGGTACCCCGACACCCCGCGCCTTTCCGCCGTCAATCACGCGCATATGTGCTGCGCCGACACTATTCTTACTAACTTATAGTCTACGCGTATAAAGTTTTATTATTTACTAGCTGTGCTCGCGACTTCGATCGCGTGCATGTCGGAAAACAATATTACATGGACCCACATAACTCAAACTACACATAAATCACATAATAGTCTTCACACATTCACAAACACTTCACTCACGTCTCGATCATTTACTTATAATATAAAAGGCAATATAAAATTCTGTAAAAGATTACTAAGTTTTTTGGAGAAATAAATTTACTTATTAATGTATATGCCGTAGCCTCTATCCAGGTACGGTAACATTGAAAACGTTATGTAAGTCATGGCAACCTACTTTACATGGAATGTTTTTGGTGAGTATCATATTCATCGTACGTAGTCCTCGCCATGCGAGTAAAACGTATTCAATCGTAGTAGGTATGTCAATATTTAATTATGGTGCACTGATGACTCTGTATTTGTGAGTCAATTATTCAGAAAGTGACAAAGCTTTTCACGTCAGACGATTTTTATAGATTAACTTAATGACGCTGAACTGGTGACGCATCAAATGAGCATATAAAGTGACTCCAAGTTCCTTGAATTGGAACTTTCAGCCGCCCTATGTCGATTCATTACAAAAAAAAAAATATTCAAAGAAATCGGTGTTGAAGGTTTGTAATTCTCTTGGTAACCAATTAAATAAACCCATGGAAATTGTCAATAATTCAATTATAATAATGACGTTAATCTGGAATTAAAACATTTACTTTAATTACAGACACATGTACAGATTTTTCCTGGTACCTATACAGGTTACCAGGAAAAATCTGTCTATTGAAGAGAACCAAAATAAATTTTTATCATCGTGACAGTGTATAAATTGACTGTCCCTATTACATTCTTTCAGTGTGGTTTGCGCTTTATTAGGAGTCAGGACAGATTTGTTACCAACTCGTAGTAAAAACTCATCCAAAATGTGGGGGCGGATATATCCGCACGCGGTGCTGCTAATATTCGCGAATATTATTTTGCGAGCATCATCAAAGGGGAGTTTAACCTTTCTCATAGATGACACATTCTCTATGACTGACGACATAGAACAAGTTAGAAGTAGTGTGAACCGAATCAGTGATGTTGTATTCAATGAAAAGTCCAGCCTGATCAGCAACATGGTGCTCGTAACGTTCAACGATCCAGGTTTGTTGTTACTTTTATTTTTATTTCCCCAATTATCATCAGTCCAGCCTTTTCCCAACTATGTTGGGGCAGTGCTATGACACTCTATAATTTTGTGCGACGTTGCCAAACCGAACCAAGCGCCTCGTGCGCATTGCGTTCGGCTCTTCTAAGCGTAGCAGCAACAACGCATGTTACGACGATCGGAAAGATACGAATACGATAAGACTCGCGCTCGCGCATGTTTCATTTCATAGTCATACGGCACACATACATAGCGCTGCGTACGTCGAACGTACCTACGTTTACTGCCTATGATTTATCAACTTGTTGTTTGTGTAAAAAATAATTTTATAGGCCGAAAGAAGTTTCAACCTTTCAACTTAAACCGTATTATTATAACTTTGTTACTTTTTAATTAGTCTTATGTAGGTACAGTCGAACATACATCTCTGGATCCAATATTAAAACCTTTCTCATATCTTACGTGCCTCATAAAGGCGCTGTCAAGGTCAATTTTATTGTATCCAGAAACGTGTGTGACAATAACCTTTTTGGAGACGGGAATATTTTGTTTTATAGAGAAAAAAAAAAATGTTTATTGCGGAACTACCTATATATAAGTAACACGTTAGTGATATTGATATTAGAAATATTCGGTCGCAGCTAGTTTGAGTAATTTTTTTACAAGCTTTTATTTAGTTTCACCTGTCCAGGGTCTGTAATGAAATTTTGCAAGTTAAATTTGACCTACCTCCCTATTTCCGATTGAGCTGAAATTATGCATGCATTAATCTGTGGTTGGAGGTCGACTTCCAGTCTAACCGGATGCAGCTAAATACCAGTATTTTACATATTTTAAATATCCACGAATGACAGCCGGAACCCACGCTTTGTAATTTGCGTTCCGAGATGGAAATCAGGATGACAGCTACGAACTGTCATTTTTTTCATCAATACGGAACGCTCGTTAACGCGCTAACAGTGCTCACTCAGTGTTAATACCTATTTAAACCATATAAAACTTGTATACACCACAAATTTCGTCTTCTTATTTGGTTAGGTGCCGACTCTAGCCAGAAGCACTATATCTAAGTTAGCTAAAGATATGAAACGATTCAAAACAAAACAGCACAACTGTAATCTATGACGATTCACGGGAAATCGTAATCGCGCTCACGCCAATTCGGAACGGGTGCGAGCACGCTCAAATCGAAATGATCGTAGCTCGGAACGTAGCCAAGCATAGCTTTACCTGATCAATCGACCCGTGCGGTTTTTATGATTTAGTCACAAGCCCCACCCAATTCCTCACAATATCCCCACACCCAAATCAGTTAAATCCGATCCGAAACACTGCGACTGTCGCGAGGCCTTGAAACAACTACTCTTTTCTTCGTTGTACCCGTTGTACTTTTGGTTCCTGAGGAGTGGCATTATGTAAGAAAAATCAGATATATGTATGCCTACATAATCCTGCCTCTTAATCGCTCCAAAGCCTATATTTTTGCAGACAAATCGTAGTATCAAAGATTGTCTTACTGTAGTAATTGAAAAAGCTTGCAGCTTATCTTGTTTTTTCGCCAACGTCGTCGTGATTCATCCAATCCCATAAGTTGACAGCCAAGCGTCCAGATTCAATGTGAGGCACGACATGAGCTTCATTATACCAAGTATAATTATAACCCCATAAAGTTATTCTCCCGAATTTACTCGACTTAAAAGGTTTTTCATCAGTAAATATAACATTCGACCAATCAAAATCAACATATTGTCGTGCAAAATTAAGCCGAGCTATTTTGTGGTAAGGTTTAAGATCCAATTTAATAGCATGGTGTCTGTAGTGTAGACCAGCACGGTGCAAAGCTCGATGGATCGTCCCAGGGCCCACATCATAAGAAACAGCAAAATGACTAATTGGTGTGAAGCCGTGTTCTTCGTTTTGTCGAACCATATCAGTTATTTACGCGGCGTTTAGTATCGGCCATCGTCGTCCTGAATTTCTTCAATGATCAGTTATTTGCACATCTTCGCCATGACGCCAATCTGAAATCTCACGAGCGATCGAGATTTAATTAGTTCTCGTGATATAGCATAGCAGATAATGCTCAGGCCAACTTCATGGAGAAATATTTTTTCTAATAAATATCAAAATGTAACCAATGCAATTACAGTAATATGTCAAATTTTAAATGAATAAATGATGAGAAGCTTTTCAAAGACCTATTTAATGATACCCCACAGTTCGCCGACGTTTATTTTTTTCTTTTCCACGATGGTGTCTGGTTGTCGCCGTACAGAATTTATATAATGTTTACATACATAAGTTTATGTAAGTCTTGCAAACCCGCCAAGACTTGCATAGCGCTTCCACGATTAAAAAGTTATCGGATGCAATGTAGAGCCAAGCCCCAAACGACTCTATAAAGCCTGACTCTATATTAGATCTGATATTGTTTTGAAAGCGTTATCTAAGTCTTGGCAACTGGCAGGTTGTCTAACGTGAAATGTTTTTGATGGGGTTTAACTTACTTAAGAGGTCGTTTAATTTCAGATGCTCAAGTGAGGACGGTGACCGACAATCGCAATACCTTCAAACGAGCATTAGACGCCGTGTATGCTCACAGTTTTCATAACTACGACTGGTGGGAACCATCAATGAATGGATTACTGCTAGCACTAGATAAAAGTCACAGTCACTCCTTCATTTACGTTTTCACTGATGATGGGGCCAAGGACTACCAAGACGCCCGATATGTGAAAGAAATGTGTCAAAAGAAACAGAGTCAGGTAAAGAGTTTGATTGGGAATATTTAATGAACCTTTCATATAAACATATTTAAAAAAAAATGGTACAATCTTGGAATATTACCAAACTATCTCAGCCACAACGGTCACCTAGAGTGCTGGGACCGTCTAAACATTGTGCCTCATATCATCCTAGTGGTACCTCCTCGGGGCCACAATGCACTTTAACGACTCAGGCCAATACTTTCTTCGTGTTGATGGCGCGGCAGGCTACTAAATTTTGTTGGCCCAAAATTCCGCAGTTTCCGCGGCAGTAGTCGCTATGGCTGTACTTTTTCTTTTATGTTTAAGAGTGCAGTTAACTCATAGGATGTTTGAAAAAATTATAATCATATAAATATTAACTCACGCCCACCTACTTCCTATGGGTAACCTTATTTTTCTTTTCGGTGGAAAATCATCAAATAACTTCTCCCGCTCTGGGTGGAGCAGGAGGGCGTGTCAGACTTTTACTGACTAAAACCCACCCGTGTTCCCTCAGTTGCCCGTGTGTCAGGGGCGACGGTATCTCTTTCGAACAACCCGCACCCCGACAGGCATCGGCCCTTGCGGACCCCACCAGTTGGTGCTGACATCTCTTTGAGGCGCACGTGGAACACAACACGCCGTCGACCCGGGCTTGGTCCTTACCGGACAGCGAGCTAGCCATTACTCGCCGTCCGCAAGCCCGCGCCTACGGTGGCCGGGAATCAACCTGGGATTCCCGACGCCCATGACGTCTCCCGCGGCGATTACGGCCGTGAGGGCGCATATACTGCCTCTCCCTCACGTGCGCCGCCTACCTCTTTGCAAGCATTACTGCTTCGCAGAAGGAGGTGACGGCTAACCATGCACTCTCGCTCCGTACCATGGCCTGAACCAGGGCCGGACGCGAGAGATCGCCGCCGCCGATCGCCTCCACGAGCACATGGCGGTGCTCCGGCCGGGCAGAACTCCACCGTATGCTCCACCGTGTCCTCGGGGCGATCTTTGCAATGGAAACACCCGGGCGTTTCCTCCCGCCTTATGCGAAACAGGAACCTCCCGAAACAACCATGCCCGGTGAGGACCTGCGTCAGGCTGAAGGTGAGGACGCCATGCCACCTCTCAAGCCACTCCTCAAAGAGGGGACTTACCGCCGCTATCGTGGCGTGCCAGGGTTATCCACCCTTGGCAGAAACTACAAAACTTATAAGTATTTTAATAATAATATAGATTATTAGAATGAACATAATACTACGAGTATTATGCAGCATAGATCGTTTTACTTGTTATCTGAGTGAGTTCACAAAAACCACGATGTACATAATGTGTTATGGTAAATAATAAAACTGTAATTATGCCCACACTATTGAATTAGGAAAATCCTGTAATAATAGTGATGATGAAATAATAAATAAATGCTTACAGATAGTATTTGTGCGCACCGGTCGCAGTTATGATTACCATGAAGCTCCAGCCTTCGATGTTTACTTCGACATAGCACAGGCATGCTCTGGGCTTGCGTTCGACGTTAGCAAGACTGCCATCAAAGAGGTACATCAGTATATAAATTTAATATTGACCACAATAAACTAAGATTTTTTTTTTATTAATCGATCTTCTATGTCATTTAATTTAGGTGCTCCGCACAATTGAAGAAACAATAAAAGGCAACAAAACTGTGATTACATCGACGGTAGTAGCAGCCGGTGTTAAAAAAGATATTCCAGTAAGTATTATTTTCATGATATTGTCCATTTGTTGTCTCCTGAGAACTAATCTTACGTATCTTATGGTAATATATACATGGACTAGTTCTTGGACTTACTGCACAGTCTAAAAATACCTCTCTGAATAGTTGTACTGGTGGATAACATCTTGGAAGATATTGCTATGATAAATGATAAATGAATTTATTTCTGTAAGTAGGTTAGTACAAACACTTTTACACGTCAATCATATTTTTTAAACTAGATGAGGTCGGCATTTCCTATCTGACTACTCTGAGAAGAAAGGCCGACACAAACTTAGAGGTTACAGTCTCTTTTAAAGTCCAGACATAATCTTGGTCAGATCATGCGAAGACCATGTGGATTGGTGTCTGAAATGGTCTTCTAAGGAAAGTACCACACAGATTGAGTGGACCTCTCCAATCAGTGCACGCATTCACCAGTAATCATGCAGCTCAACTCAGAACTTGAGGAACTCAAAGATTTGACGAACAATACCATAGAAAGGACATTTGGGTAGGCCGCATAAATTACTCAAACTGCCAGATTAACATTAAAACTAACTGAGAAAGAGATGAAACACAAAACAAAACATGACCCACACAGTCCTCACATTCACAATGATTAAAACAATAATCATATTATACTTCTCAAAGTAAATATTCATTCAATTCAAAGTGTATTTAATAATAATCAAATGTCGAAGAGTATAAGTTTGCAAAAAAAAAAAAACAACATTAATTATGCAAATATTGGAGCAGGTCAATCCCAAGATTTTTTGTCCTCAATAATAATCCAAAGTAAACAATTTGTTGCAAATTACAAAATACGAAACACGTACTTATTACTAGGTACCCATATACGCTATTTAACGGTATAAAAGGCTTTAGGCCCAATTTACGTTTAATGAATGATTTAAATTTATTGAGACTTAGATTTTGAACATGGCTTGGAAGTTTGTTGTAAAAGCGTATACATTGACATCTGAATGACCCACCTAGTTTTTTGAGCCTTGTTGATGGTACAACAAATTTGTGTTTGTTCCTAGTATTTATACTATGGATATCACTGTATTTTTTAGACAATTTAATATTTTTATGGGCATTTAAAAGATTTTCAAAAATATACTGTGAAGGCACAGTCATATCCTTAAATGCATAGCGTATCAAAAATGAAACGGTAACTTTATGACCCTGTTACACGTTCATAATTACTAATCTCCAGACTTGGCTGTATAGTAAGTGATGTCTTGGTGTATTATTTTCAAGTGCGTAAAAAAATAAGGGTGTTGTTTGAGCGAGAGAATAAAACTGTCATTTTCAAATATCGGAGCGTCGTTGGCGCAAACTACTGTAGGTTGAAAAATTCTGTTTGTGATTGAAATTAAATTGAGTGGACTTTTCTTGGTACATAAAATATATTTTATCGGTAAGTATTCATATTTTCTTATTATGTTTATAGTTTTTACTCATGTGTTTGAATTATAAAAAAAAATACAATAAATCAATCGTTTCAAAAATGATACAGTATGCAATAATGGCATGATAATTGATGTGATATTGTAAGCACAACTTTGGTGGTGGTTGGCTGTCTAGAATGGTTTTTATTTGCTTTTTACAGCGATGGCTTCAAAAACATGCACGAATGATCAAATAGAAGATATTCTTCTAAGATTGGAAGCAGGTGATATATCGGAGGATGACTGTGAATCCGAAGGAGATGATTTGGACTTCTATCCCTCGAGAGAAGACCTACTACAAGTATTAGAAGAAGATTATACACCTAGTGATGACATTGGTAATAATGTAGATAGCTCAGATCCTCCTCTAATATGTGATAATGAAAATAATGCCGACTCAGCTTCTTCTGCTACAGACCAGCGCATCCCAATCAGGCAAATGATCTGGAAAAGGCAAAGCTTTCCATTCGACGAAAATAGGATTAAATTTCAGAACAATACTCCGTATTCGTCAGATGTTGTTAATCTTGAAACACCTTTACAGCTTTTTTCATACTTTTTTACCACGGACTTTTTAGACTATATAGTACAAGAAACCAATAAATATAGTATACAGAATAATCCAGCTCGTCCAGATTTAATTACCGTTTCAGAATCGCGACAGTATTTTGGTATTCTCGTATATATTTCTGTCTTCTGATATCCAAGTATACGTTTCTACTGGAACACTAAACATGCTTTTACCCCCATATCAGAAACTATGGCACTAAACAGGTTTGAAAAGATAAGAAGTTTTCTCTATTTCAACGACAATGAAAAGCATATCCGAATAGACCATCCAAATCATCATAGACTCCATAACCTAAGACTAATAATAGACCACCTAAATAATCGATTTGGTTCCATACCTTATGAGCAACGACTAACAAGTCATACTCCTCTCCACGTATGTTGGAGCAGATCCTATTGACACAATCGAGAGGTACGATAAAAAACAAAAGACGGCTGGCTATTTCTTGTCCGAAAGTAATAAAGGAATATAATTCGCATAAGGGTGGGGTCGACCTAATGGACAGCTTTTTAGGTCGATACCGCATTCATATGAAGACAAGGAAATGATATTTGCGAATATTCTATCATATCTTGGATATTTCCATAATAAATTCCTGGGTCCTTTATCTAAAGGTCCATAAACAAAAAGGAGTCAACGCTAAAAATCTTATGGACTTGGCATCATTTCGCGCTGACTTGGCTGAAGCACTATGTAAATATGGAACACGCAAAGAGAATAAGAGGGGAAGGCCTAGTTCAAGTATAGAAGAAGCGATAGCAAGAAAGAAAAAAAATTGTATCATGCCAGCAATGCCATCCAAAGATGTTCGTCAAGGCAAAGTTGGTCATGAACCAATCAAGACAGATACAAGAAGGCGTTGTCAGTATCCTCATTGTAAGCTCTTGAGTTATAAAAAGTGTTCAAAGTGTAATGTGTTTCTTTGATTTAAAAAAAAATTGTTTCGTGTTATTTCATAACAATTGAAACATTATTCATAACAGGGTTCAATTAATATTGTTTGCCTGTAATGCATAGTGTTTCATTTTTGATACAGAAGGTTTTTTAAATAAAAATATATGAAACTATGTACTTTGATTTTTTTTACTATTTTTCTTTAAATGTACCCATTACTCCAAGTCCTATATATTTGTTTTCTGTTGAATAGAAAAAATCATGCATTTAAGGGTTCTCCTTAAATTTCTCTCTGAAAGAGTGTCTCGGAATTAATTTATAAATTGATCTCAGAGCTCTTTTCTGCAACATAAAGATAGTTTGAATCACGGCGGCATTTCCCCACAACAGAATACCATACGACATTACACTATGAAAATAGCTGAAGTACACTAAACGGGCTGTCTCTATATCAGCTAAATTAATTAATAAATTTTTCTAACAGCGTATGCTGCAGAGGTTAGCTTTTTCGACAATTTATCTATATGTGGGCCCCACTGAAGCTTGGCATCTACGGTTAAGCCCAAGAATACAGTGCTATCTTGAGTTTGTACAAGAGAATCGGCACCAGCTAACTAATAAATATTTTTAATAGTACAAAGTTAATACTTACAGTGTTTTATTTTCTGCTAAACTATTATGTACGCACCTGTACGAAACTATTAAATATAATAACGATACTATGCTGGAAAATGTAGAACGTTAGCTCTATATACTGCAGGCCCGCTTTTTCGTAGCCTCTCAAACTTGGTCGGTTTATTCACGTTTTGCGGTTGTTCTAGCATTTTGATTATATCTCTTTAATTATTTAGTGTAATGAGCTGAAATTTTACGCGTGAATACTTGCATTAATACACTAAATATCTGCATATTTTGTATTCTTCTTTTCTAATAAAAAATCCTACAATCGGATGTCAAAAATATAGCGGTCCAGTCGTAGTAAATTATGCCATTGCTCATTAATTACAAAGAGCACATAAACGAAACTTGGCAAGACATTGTAGACCCCTACAAGATACAAATAAACGTTATAAGTTAGGCTCTAGACTTCCTATTTTAAGTACTTGGACCTAATAACCTTATTTTACTTTTACGTGTATATCTTCTGAACGGTATATTTTATAACGGCGCAGCGGCAACTTGATTATCTCCGCAGTGTATTGACACACAAATTTCATTTAAACATACACATTTACCTCTCGTTACACACTAATTATTGAATGAATTTATTTTCTTGTACGACCATTTTTTAAAAAAAGATCCGCTGGGATGACGTAGTCCCAGCGGAAACAGTTTTTGTTGAATAGCTCCTCAATGGTTGGATGCACAAATTTTTATTTACCATACACAATTACACGACGTCATACACTAAATATCTGCTAAACTGAAATTACGAAATTCGACACTTTTCCGCTGGGACTACGCACACGACTTATCCATGTCTCTTAAGGTTTTATCCAGCAGCATCATTGCGGATCACTCTTCGTCACAGTCCCTTTAATTTTGAATATTCATCAATAATAATCATTGTTTCTTTACATTTTCAAACATATGCAGTGATAGATTTTTCATCGGTGCATCCTTTTCAAAAGAAGCTTGCCTCCGTACTTAAAAGAATAACTAGTAAAATGTGGGTGTATTATTATGTAAATCTCTGCCTAGCCCACAGAGCCGTAACGTTAAATGTTTTTATTTTATTTTTCAGTTCACAATAGATGACCAAACTGACTATGCCATCGTCTCCGTGTCCGGCAGAAATGTTCATTTAGAGATAACAGGACCTTCAGCTAATTTAGAAAGAATAATGTGGAACAATAATGGAAAAGTAAGTTTATATATATCAGCGATAAGATGGCAAGTTTTGCCTCTGCATTTGGATTGTCTTCCGTATTGTAGCTCATTTCTATGGCACAGATTATAAATCTTTAAAACACCAGCCGACAAAGTTGGTGTAAAATCTGACTTTCGATGGTGAGTTTGGACAGCAGAAACCACCAGGTGTGTTCAAACAATCACAGAGTGTGATAACACGAGATTTCAGAATGGTTTCTCTTCCCTATTAGTTTATCTTTATGTTTGGTTGCCGCAGGTATAGAAAATTGAAGACATTGTGGGGTTGATATGCAATATGCCATGCCATATAATATTCGCCTTTCTACATAATATATTCCTTATTATCTTTTCAGAATTAAAACCCTTGTTTAATTATAAAACAACATTCAACGATGTTTTTTTATAAATTTCACTGTTTGGGTCACTGATACTTTAACGAGCAAATCAATCCATTAAATTTTACTACCAACTCCTTCTCAATTATTTAATTATTTATAAAATAAGATACATTTTATTCTTAGGTAGTAAAATTGAGTAACGCTAAGCCTGGCACATATGTGGCCACTGTGATGGGCCAGACAAGAACGTCAGTCGTAATCGTCGGTAGAACTGATTTCTTCTTCAGTCATGGCTTCTCAAAGCTCAAACCCAAGTCGATGGGCGATACGTCATTGCAACCAATAGCTGGTGAGTTCAATAATGTTTTCTTTAAATTTCTGTGAATAGTATAAATATAGTTACAGTATATCGCTCAATTATCTTTGACCGATTAGTGCTTCCAAACTACGCAATGGATTTTTATGCGGTTTTTGCCATCATTTTAAGATTTTTAGAAATTCCGGAATATAATAATTCCGGAAATACTATAAAGTACAGAAATCTCGATGTTTTGATCAGTAAATCGTACCCGTCAGTGGGACGCGTTGCTAGTTAAGATCATCATCATCTCCCTAGCCTTTTCCCGACTATGTTTGGGTCGGAAGTTAAGTTAAAATATTTTAATATTCAGTGAGTCACAGATGGAAAAAAGGTTGCGTCTCACAAGACCAGAAGTTCAACAACACAACAATTCTATGAATATTATAATTCCAGATGCGAATGTCCACCTGTCGATATCCGTCACTGACGATCATCACTCAGTAAACATAATATCGGCGCAGATTTTGGACATGAATGAAAATCCAATGAAAAGCCCGGTGCCTCTAACAGAGATCTCTAAAGATTTTTACGTAACGGCTCCGTTTGTTGCACCATCGCAAAGGTTTAAAATCGCCGTAAGTACCAACAGTTTATTATTTTGATATGACACCGTGCGCTGCAACAAATCAATAAAGGTGCAGGTGATAAACTGCCAATATCCTTTGTGACGCACTGTTTTATGATTGAAAGCATCAGCACTATTATTATTGTTACATTAATTGTATGGTGTGACTCACGTGTTTGTTTCGGGATTCCCGTAGTCGGAAAATCCTGAAACAAAATAAACACCTAAGTCTAAAAATTATTGCACAAAAAAAGAAACGTTTTTAGTACAATATTACTTAGGTCTGTTTGCTTGCTTTTTTTTTGGTGGCCATCCATAACACTAACATATTTTTAAAGTCTACTTAAAACAAATTATTTTTTACTATGACGTCACTGTCGAGAACAATTTGGGTTCGGAGATATACAGGGTGTAAGGGGAACGCTTCCGAAGCCAGAACGTAGGTTATATAATTATGACACCGTAACATTTTGAACACCGACAGTTTATAATCTATCTCAAGAGAATACAAAGTACCTTACGAAACATTGTGAACTGCGAAAACCATTTACAATTTAACGCACTATTTTTCGATAGTTTATAATCTGGCCGTGGCAAACCGACAAATTGTGAACTGGTGTCAAAGTTGCATGTGACGGATAGTACCTTCCGCTATTACCAAGTAACTGCTACAAACTTGAAAGTAGCGCTTGCCGGCCGCTGCCGCGGCACCGCTCGCTTCGCAAGATCGGCTCGCGCGCGATTGATCGCAGTTCTAACCTAACCTATTCGGTCGGGGTGCCATTGTAAGCAGTATGGTGAAGTTTACAATTTATCGACAGTTTATAATCTTGCGAGATAGATTATAAACTAACGGTGTTCACAATCATACGGTGACATATACAACCTAAATGCAAACGAATATCAATAAACTTTCGCCTTAAATTGGTTATGTTGAATCAAAATAAAACGTTTGACGCTTCTTTAATGTTTCTACTTATTTTATTTTGGCTGCACTTTACAAAGGATGCCTAAACCTAAAGTCGCCGCCTGGACTTGGGGTCGAGCGCAGTTATGCGTGAGCCTTGTAAATAAAGGGTTTTTAAGTGTGTTTAATATCAAATAATGGTTCATTTAAATGTTGTCACAGCATGGTGTACAAAAAAAAAATAGGTAAAAATTGTAAAGACGTTTTCGGAACCGTTTCCCTTACACCCTGTACATTTATATATCAGGGTAGAACGTCGGCGCCGTACCGGCAGGAAAAATAATATTATAATTTTGGTAGTATTTGACGCGCGTTCAGGTAAAAACCTGTGATAGCCTAGCACGACACTACTAGGACAGGTTTCTACAAATCCTATAAGATGCCTTT
Organism: Antitype chi; assembly: GCA_947359405.1. Lineage (NCBI taxonomy): Eukaryota > Metazoa > Arthropoda > Insecta > Lepidoptera > Noctuidae > Antitype > Antitype chi. Next base: position 11,594,837 of record OX375811.1, on the reverse strand, counting down.
GTTTTATTATATTGTAAGCCATACCATGCCGATTACAGGAGGGCTAGTTTATAAAATTATGTCAAGTGACGTATATGTCAGGTGTGATAACCGTGCTCAAAATAGCGTTTAAATAATCTTACGGGATCTTACATTAAATAAATATCGTTGAATGTATTTGTACGGAAATTCGTTACAGCGTTGTCGCCGTATACAGACATGTTTCTACTATTAACACCACTCAAATAAAAAAAAATTGCTGGCCGACCTTGTTTTTTTTATCCTTAATCCATTTAAATAATTCTACCCTCAGAATAAGAGAAATCCCAAGAAATCTATCATTCCGTACAACCAAGTAACACCAACCCTATTTTGTTTGTTTTAGGTGAACGGAATAGTAAAAGCTACGGGCAAAGCTATAAAAAGGATTGCGAAAATCCCCATCACACCCTCAGAACCGCCAAAAGGTAAGTAGGTTAAGATTACATAGTATAATACACAAAGTACGAAACTTACAAAAGACGAGAATCAAATCAGATTCACGAGTTGCGGGACACCTGACGCACGCAAGCAGCTAGTGATATCAATAAATTTGTGTCCGCACAGTGTTAATCTTAGAACAACTGACAACATTCCCCCTAGATCATAATAAAAGATTCTTCAAAAATCGAAAGACACCGTTTTAGTTCTGTTTACCACCAGCCCACTAATTCTGTAAAAATCTTAAGCTTAAAGTAAGCCGTCATTCCACCCGATGCCAGGGATTTACACTATTATCAGCTCATTTTTTTTTTTTGCGTGGGATATCATCAAATAACTTTTCCCGCTCTGGGTGGAGCAGGAGGGCGTGTCAGACTTTTACTGACTAAAACCCACCCGTGTTCCCTCAGATGCCTGTGTGCCAGGAGCCGCGGTATCTCTTTCGAACAACCTGCACCCCTGGCAGGCATCGGTCCTTGCGGACCGTACCAGTTCGTGCTAACATCTCTTTGAGACGCGCGTGGAACACAACGCGCCGTCGATCCTTGGTCCTTACCGGACAGCGAGCTACCCATTACTCACCGTCCGCAAGCCCGCGCCTACGGTGGCCGGGAATCAACCTGGGATTCCCGAAGCCCAGGGCGTCTCCCGTGGCGGCTACGGCCGTGAGGGCGCATATACTGCCTCTCCCTCACGTGCGCCGCCTCCCTCTTCGCGAGCACTACTGCTTCGCAGAAGAAGGTGACGGCTAACCATGCACTCTCGCTCCGTACCATGGCCTGGACCAGGGCCGGACGCGAGAGATCGCTGCCGCCGATCGCCTCCACGAGGACACGGCGGTGCTCCGCCCGAGCAGACCTCCACCGTACGCTCCACCGTGTCCTCAGGGCGATCTTCGCAATGGAAACACCCGGGTGTTTCCTCCCGCCTTATGCAAAACAGGAACCTCCCGAAACAACCGTGTCCGGTGAGGACCTGCGTCAGGCGGAAGGTGAGGACGCCGTGCCGCCTCTCAAGCCACTCCTCAAAGAGGGGACTTACCGCCGCTATCGTGGCGTGCCCAATTATCTGCTCATTTCACCTAAGTTTTCACGATGAGATCTTCACGGTATAGACCCGCTGCCCTTGACTCGGTTTTTGAGGTCCTTTCAACATTCTCCTTCCTGGTTTTTGGTGATGAGTTCCGACAGAACTATGTTTAGTTTACATTCTTCAATGAAGCTTGAAATTCTTAATCTCCTGAGGGTTCGATCAAAATCAATCAAATCAAAATCAAAATATTTTATTTCACATAAGCCTGCATGGGCACTTATGAAACGTCAGAAGCTAGGTGCACGGTTCCAATTTGTCGTTTCCTATGGAGATGAGCCGGCAAGAAACTCCACGGTTGCTCTTTTAAAAATAATTGGCTTTTACAATATTTTCAAATTACAGTGATAATAGGTATGGGTGGACAGTGCAGGCCAGTCAATAAGTACCAGGTACTTAGAGGAATGAAAATACAGAATAGAAAAACGTCTACAAATCTAGTCTCTAAGGCCTACAACGTTCTCTCATTCACAATATGTAAAAGAATCTACATAAATAAAAAACTTTTTTCAAAAAAAAACAACCGACTTCCAAAAAAACACTACAAAGTGAAAAATAACTTTAATTTCGGAAGTCGGTGTCTTTCGTGCTGTATTTAAATTTTTGCCACCGCCTTCCGAAATTAAAGTTATTTTTCACTTTGTAGTGTTTTTTTGGAAGTCGGTTGTTTTTTTTTGAAAAAAGTTTTTATTTTTCACTTTTTAGTGGTGCACATGTGCTTACCCCTTCACAGCATACCGGCGTGATGTTATGTTATGAACTGGTGTAAGCAATAGACAGAGATGAGATTTCAGCAATCCCAGTCCATTTGCTATCATTTATTGAGGAGTTCCGTTGCCTATCTCCAAAGTTCTTCATCAAATCTTCACCAAATCGAAATGAGACCACTACGAGAAAGAATTCTTCCAAAAATTACCTAAATCGCTTTGAGTGCCTATCAAATTTGAAGAGTTCTCTCTATTTCTCCAGGATCCCATCATCAGATCCTGACTTGATGATCATGGGACCACCTGGGAAGTATACCCTTTCAAACAAAAAAAACAAAATCCAAATCGGTCCAGCCATCTTCGAGTAATCGGGGAACATACATAAAAAAAAATCCTCCTTTTTGAAGTCGGTTAAAAATGAATCTATTTGAACCAAGTGACATGATTTCGATGACAATCACTAATAATAAATAGTCGAAAGTAAAATTGATGTAATAATGTCAAATAATGACGAGAATATGTCAGACATTGTGAAAAATAAAAAATATAAAAATTTACATTGCAATTTGGGAGCACTTAATAGACTTTCATACAGTTTTGCTGTTAATGAGGTACCAGGGAAGCCACATGTGCAGAAGGAATTAATGCCAAACTTCCCTGTCTTCAACGTAGTCTTTTATCTTATAATATGCTTTTTTGATAAGGACACGTTTGTTGTGAGTTTTAAACTTTCCATCGCTAAGTTCTGAAACCGACTTTGGCAACTTGTTATAGAAGCGGATACTATTTATTCGAAATGACTTGCTAGTTTTAGTTAATCTAAATTTTGGAATCACAATTTCATCTTTACTACGTGTATTTATATGATGGAAATCGCATCTTTTTTTGAAAAGACCTAAGCATACAAGATATTTTCTAGAATATAAAGAGAAGGCAGAGTAAGTATATCAATTTCGTTGAATTTGTTTCTAAGAGACTCGCTAGGCCCCATTTTATAGATTGCGCGGATTGCCCTCTTTTGTAAAATAAAAATTGAATCTACGTCCGCTGCCGATCCTCACAGCAGAACGCCATAAGACATAATACTGTGAAAATAAGCAAAGTATACTAACCTAACTGTGGCTACATCAGTCAACTGCCTTATTTTTCTTACTGCGTAAGCAGCTGAGCTTAATCTGCTTGAAAAAGCTCTAATGTGGGTACCCCATTGCAATTTTGAATCTAAAGTAATTCCCAAAAATACAGTTTCCGAAATAGCATCTAGTTTTCTGCCATCAAGTTTTAAATTTAGACCCACTTGGGGTACATTTGGTAGCGCGAACTTAAGACATTTAGCTTTGTTCGCATTGAGTAAAAGATTATTAGCAGCAAACCATTTCGATAGAACAGCTAGGCTTTCGTTGATATGTAAGACATCCGTATCTTTTCTATCTATTCTAAAAATAAGATAAGTGTCATCAGCGAATAAAATTATATCCGAGAAGTTAGCCATCAGATAGGGAAGGTCATTAATATAAACTAGAAATAAAAAAGGGCCAAGAATTGAACCTTGAGGCACGCCCATCCTAACTAGAGACCCCGAGGATGTCACCCCGTTAACGTTTACTTTTTGCTGCCTGTTTGATAAATAGGAAAGTACAAGATCAGCAGCTTGTCCACGAATTCCGTAGTAGTGTAATTTACAGATCAGTGTATTGTGGTCAACGCAGTCAAACGCTTTTGAGAGGTCACAGAAAATGCCAATCGCATCCTGGCAACTCTCCCAGGATTCCAAAATGTGACTGATGAGTTTTACTCTCGCGTCAGTCGTCGACCTACCTTTCGTGAAACCAAATTGTCGACTATGTAAAATCCCATTTGAGTTAAAATGTGACAACATCTGGTCTAGCATGTTTTTTTCATAAATTTTGCTCAATGCTGGAAGCACAGATAAAGGTCTATAATTAGAGGGATCACTCTTACTACCCGATTTGAAAATTGGTACTACTTTACTATGTTTGATCAAAAACTTATAACAATTATACATAAATAACATATGTCACCGGCTACTGAAATAAAGTACATGTACTCTAACCTACCTCTGGAGTCAGGGCTTCACATTTTTCTGTAACCTGTGTTTAAGACGATTAAAAAAATGTTTATTTGTAGTTTTACCGACTAATACAAGGCCGACCGTCGAAATAGCAGAAGGCAAGGCGATAGAAATAGAGTACAATAGCGCGATGAAGTTAACTTGCAAAGTGGTGGCGTTCCCAGAGCCTAAAATCACGTGGGTTAATAACAATGGAGGTCTTATGCCCTCTAAGGTAACATAAATATTACATTGGATTTTATTATTTGTTACATAAAATTTCATAATAACATCCATTTATTATGAAATATTATTTAACGCACATTATTGTAAGCATTATTTGTATACAATGTAGTGGCGACAAAACGACAATAATTTTAACTTCGAATATTTAATGAAAGCAGAGTAGTGATGTCCCAGTGATAACTGCCGCGACTTACGAATTATAGGTCGTAAGTCGCTTATGAATTATAGGTTTCATAGTCCGTCAGGCGCTTAATCTTGGGTAAATTATTTAATTGCAATTTCTCTCAAAACGGTGAATGAAAACATTGTCAGGAAACATGGCATGTCCTAGAACCGAAAATTCGAAGGGTGGTGGATTACGGCCCACTCTCTGTCTCACTGACAGGAGGCCTGTGTCCCATCAGTGGGAACATTTTAAGCTAATGAGGTTAGGTTTGGTTAGAATATGTAATGACGTTTCCAGGCTGTCATTTCCAATAGTTCACCGCTGACTACAATAATAATGTCGGGCGGACTATAGTTTTTTAGTTTTTTTTTTTTTAACTTTTAGTTAATCCTAAGGTACAGGGACGAACTGAAATAAAAATCACCAAGTGTATAACTAAAAAAATGTTTTTTTTTTTTTAAAACAACTGAATTATTATGTATAGTTGGTTTGAAAAGAACCCTTTTTATTTCAATAGTAAGATGTATCTGATGGTTTGAAGATACTCCTGTGTAGTACCTAACGCCAGTGTTTTTATTTATTGTCATATAATCGTCACCACATTGTTTTTCAGGACAAAATCTTGGGTCGAAACCCTCATGATGTGTTGTTGTCACAAGCGCTATTGCTGAGCATAATGTCCTGGGTTCGATTCTCAGGTCGGGTAAAGTGTTTTTGGGTTTTTCTATCTGCAATTTCTCAGTAGTAGCCCGGAGTCTGGATTTGTGTCGGTTGATGGCAATATGCTCGCCCCTTATTACACGGGACTAAGACATAACTAGCGAAATGTGGGTGTACAATAGGTACACCTCTGTCCGACACTTTGGAGAACGAAGGCGTGATGTTATGTTATGTGTTTACTGCCAATTTAAATCTTATGTCATTAACTTACAGATGTCACTCCAAGAATATCCATATAAATACATAAGTTATATGGATATATCAAACGCATCGAAAGGAGACAGCTATAAATGTTATGCCGTCAACAACGTAGGTAGCGATACGACCACTATCAATGTTGTTGTAAAAGAACCTTTTACTGTTAGATCTGCCCCTTCAGGTAAGCCAATTTAATTTAATTCCTCCATTCTAAGGTTTCTTGTCCGTATACCCTACATCATTGATATCCAAAAAAAAATAACAAATTGCAGTCTCGATAAAAAATAACACTCAACATTGTCCCCAATTATATGTCAGTGGTTTTAGTTATGATAAAAACACATATTTTTTTGCAAATTCAACCTTACACGCATGACTTAAAGTGGTTTTTACAAAACAATGTCCAATAGGTCTGACTGAAAGATGACTGACAATACTATTTGACACACATCAAAAAAAGTTTGTGATCACTAGCATAAGCTGTTTTTTTTTTTATTGAACTTTATCAATAACAATTCTATGTTGTGTGTTTTATTTTAATAGAAATACCCTGTTCGAAATTAAAAAATTAAATATTTTTTTATTTTCATAAAAAAGAAATTGAGTTATAAATCATAATGTAATTGTAACAGAAATTTGATAGAAAGAAAAAGACTGTTTAACCAAATTTAAACAATGACTTATTAATAAAAGGTTTATATTCAATATAATATAACTCCTCCTCTGGCTCCAACACCTGCGGTGATCCTCATGGGCATGCTGAGAATCAAGTTATCCAGCATTTATTGAGGTAACCTGTCCCATTCTTGAATAGCGGCTTCCCTGAGCTCTGGCACTGTCTGGGGACGTGGCTGACGGTTCCAAACAGCTCGTTTAAGAGCATCCTAGGGGTGCCCTATTGGGTTTAAGTCAGGCGAGCCGGCAGGCCAGTCTTATCTTGTGATGTCGTATTCTCGGAGAGCAGCATTGACTCGTTGAGCTCGGTGGGCGGGCGCATTATCATCGCCAGTACAAATTGGTGCCCATGGTTAACTCGGAATTGTCTGACAATTACATCAATAGCAACTGTTCTATACATGTCTGCTGTCATGAAGCCTCGATACGGGATCAAAGGCGTTCTAGCTCCAATCATACTACGACCCCAAAAGGACACCAATTTCCCGCCTTGCTGAACTGTTCTAGTGGCAGTTCTTTGCCTTTCATGGTCTCCTAGTCTTCTCCAACACGAACACGTCGGTTATCTGGATGAGTACTGATTCGCGATTCGTCAACGAAGAGACAGTTTTGCCAAATGTTTTCTTCTTCATTTTGCCGAAGCCTAGCCCACTGCAATCTCCGTGGTTGTCGTTGCCAGGAATTCAGAGGAGCTCGCCAAGACCTCCGTACTTGTAATTCAGCCTAGTGCAAGCAATTCCGAATGGTCTGAGTGCTAACTTCAAGCCCAGAGGCAGCCCGAAATTCTGCTTTTATTTTAGTAGCGTTGATTGTTGGGTCACGGGCTGCCAGCAATCTAATATAGCGCTTTTGGGCAGCAGACAAAACAGTTGGGCGACCACTGCGGGGTTGGTCAGCAAAATTACCCATCCCGTGGTACCTCTGCAACGTGGTCATGACACGGGATTGGGATATAGCAATTCTGCGTGCTATTTCTCTCATGGTGTATCCTTCTTCCCTTAAAGTTACTATTCTTGCTTGTAAAACTTCTGGTAATCCTCTTGGCATTTTTTCAATTACAACTTTCCGCGAAAAAGTATTTTAAATCCGTTAAAATTTACTTAATCAGATTTCTCAAATAAAACAGTTCAATTGTTTTTCCATATAAAAAGGCTTTCAGTCCTAGCTTACGCTCAAGCTAGGACTGAAAGCCTTTTTATATGGAAAAACAATTGAACTGTTTTATTTTTTTAGATTCTAAATCTATATTTTTAAATAAAGAATCTAAAAAGAAGAAGAAATCATAATTTAATCTACCGTAAAAAAAAACTACAATTTTTCAAAGTGATCGCAAACTTTTTTTGATGTGTGAAGGTAGGATTGCTAGGTAATATTACCTGCCTACTATTTGGCACATTGCGCCCTATTTATGCGGACGTTTTTGAGACGCGCGCTGATTCATCTTGCGTTTTTTGTATAAAATCCAGTTGCTACGATTGTAGTGTTTTATGGCAGTGCGTTTTTTACTTTATATTTTGTTATGAGGATTTTCCATACTGATACTAACTTTTGTTTGTTGTTGATAGAAATAACAAAATTGACCTACGGTACAGAAGGCACCATTACTTGCGACGTCACATCGCGACTTCCGATGGATATCCATTGGCACTACGCCAACGAGATGACAGGACAAACTAGACAGATTGAAACATCTGACAAGTACGAGGTATCTGCAAGTCGCACTCAACTAAAAATAAAAAAGATGGATTTGGATTTAGTTGGCAGATATACTTGCAAAGTTTCCTTGAAAAATATGAAGGGTGTGGAAAAATCCTTCTCTACACGAGTTAAAATTGATGGTCTAAGTACGTACCGATTCATATTTTCGTGTATTTCAGCCAGCAAGAACAAAACCAACTTCTAACAGTATCTTCTCACTTCTGATACTAGTCATATAATATATTATTAGCTCCATCGTCCAACAAAAATTAAGAATATGTGTGTTATTTTTTACTTTTAGTTGCTCCTAAGATACAGGGACGAACTGAAATAAAAATCACCAAAGGTCAAACTGCTATCTTGGAATGCAAGTAAGTAGCAATAATTTATGTTGGTTGTGCTCTGTATACAGGGTCAAATTAAATTAGCTGGCAATACTTTAATCTATCAGCTGTTTTTTTAAATTTTTCGAGGAACACGTCTTTTACGAAATTCCAAAACCCAAAACATAAAAGTCGTTTAGAAGCCTTAAAGTTGTTCGAAAGAGATACCGCGGCCCCTGGCACACAGGCAACTGAAGGAATACGGGTGGGTGTTAGAGTAAAAGTCTGACACGTCTTCCTGCTCCACCCAGAGCGGGAGAAGTTATTTGATGATTTTCCACACAAAAAAAGCCTTAAACTTTTGAACAAAGTTGGAATGATTAAAAAAAAAAACAAAAAAACGTTTTTTTTTATTTAATTAACTTTCGATATCGATACTCAACACGTGGGTAAAGTATGGCTACCTAATTTAATTTGGCCCTGTATATTATAATTGTGCTCCGTGGTTGTACCTGTGACTTGCAAGTGACACACCAATATAAACTTTTGAAATACCTAGTTTGAATTTGGTAGTTTTTATAGATCCAAATAATTGTTTTTATTAAATTCTTGCAGACTTGCTAGTGGTGTACCAGCACCGAAAATAACATGGCTATTTGGGGGCAAAACAGGTTCAGACTTTACTCCTTTAGCTGGTTCAGAAAATGTGCTGCGTATAACGAACGTGGAGGTAAAACACGAGGGAAAGTATAAGTGTGTGGCGGAGAACAGCGTAGGCAAAGATGAGCACGTCACGACATTATTTGTTCAAGGTAATTTCAACGTCGTATTTCCATGAACTTATGGTATACTTACGGCTACTGTTCTTGACTACATGGAACTTATGAACTTCTTGATATTATTTACCGATCTTTCAACTATTACTACAAAAAGCTCTGTGGTATATCAAGCTACTGAGGGGGACATTCTTTTGAGGATTCCATGCGTAGCAACCGGGGTCCCAAAACCTGTCATCGTTTGGAAGTTTCTTTTTGTGATTGTCGACTTGCACGTCAACCTACCAGCAGTTGGCTGCTTAACTGGTCTATCCATTAGATGCCTTAATACATTAAGTCCAGTCAAGGCATTATGCATATAAACTAAGCGACTACACGCTTAGGGCACCCCTGTGGGGTAGGTACGGACCTACCCGGACTGGAGTGGAGGCTTAGGACGTAGCTGCGGGAGGGCAGCAAGGGACGGGCTGGATCTGATCATTTGCCACACTTCCACTGGGATCAACCTTTAAATCTCTTTTGATCGTCTATTATTACAACGTTTTTCAACCATCTTCAACATTTTTGCTTTGACTTACAACGATCATTTGTTTTTTCTTTTTATAGTCCGATACTGAACTAATCTTATTTTCACAGTTGCACCAGAAATTATGACAAATTCTACAACAGTAGAAGGAATCGAAGGAGATCTAGCTTTAAGGATCCCTTGTGATGTCGTCGGTATTCCAAAACCAGTTATAACATGGAAACTAAAAGGCGCCACAATTACACCCGGTACGTAATTTATGTGTACATACAAAAAATCAATAAATTATTTGATACTGATGGTCAATTTGACGAACTAAAATGATCGTAAAATTAATTTGACAAACTGCTATGCGCCCGTAAACTGCTGTATAAAATGAATGTTTTATCAAGTTACTATAGCTGAGGATAGCTGTTTAGGCGAGCTTGACAATTTGTTACAGGAGGTTAAATTAACTTTACACCTTGTTCCTCATGCCTCTATTAGATCATAAAAGGTTGTTCAACATATACTATTTATGTAAGACTGTAGTGGCCATCTACATTATACCACCCAGAATATAACACGTCCCGACATCAATCTTCCCAAAGATTAATCATGCTTTTATAAGACCATACAAGTTTGTTCAGCACCTACCTAAGTATCACCAACCTATCGGGTAAGCCTGAAAGTAGATTGATCAGAACATTGACAAAACCAATGTCGATGAACAACAATAATTGCTCTAACAACTTTTTAGCTTTTTATATCAAGTTTTTCTTTATTTTAAACCAATATTATTTTAGAGCTATATACTTTTGCTTTTCTCTATACTAAAACATTATCTGCCATCTGCCTAGCCTTTCCCAACTATGTTGTGGTTGGCTTCCAGTCTAACTGGATGCAGCAGAATACGAGTATATTACATGGAGCGACTGCCTATCTGACCTCAAAAAACCAGTTACTGGGCAACACTTTTCCCCTTGGTAGGACTGATTCTTCTGGGCTTCTGACGATCCGTACCGACTGTCAAAGGTCCACCACGACTGACAGCCAGGATCAACGGCTTAAGGTAGTTTTCGAGGCACGGAGGAGTCTTGATATGTTTGAGAAGGTCACCCATTCACGGACCAACCGCAGCAAGCGTCGCTTAACCTGATCTTTCGAACCATGTCTTGTTGTATTATTATTATATCGCATATTTCAGATTCGAAGTACTTAATTGAGGGTGGAGCTTTAGTCATCATGAAGCCGACAGAAAAAGACTCTTCAATGTACACGTGTGAAGCTAAGAACATAGTTAGTACAGTGAGCACCACGTTCCAAGCAACAGTTGAAAGTAAGTTAGTTATTGTAACATCACGCCTGTTATACCCGAAGGGCTAGGTGGAGGTGTACCTATAGTAGCCCAACAATTTGCCAGTTATGTTAAGTCCCATAAGGGGGCGAGCCTATTGTCATCAACCGGGCACAAATCCCGACTGCTGGCTGCTGCTGAGAAATTCCCCATGGAATAACCTAGGAATTGAAACCAGGACCTCATGCTCATCGCTAACGAGGCAATTATGTTATTATGTAACTATTTAACACAAGCAAATGCCCTCTGCATGGAAATGTGGAATGGTTTTGTAAATGGGTGTTACTTTGAAGAGGAAACCCCATTAAAAACCACAGCATGGATATTATTAAAACTATAATTTTCTTTTCCGCTGCCTCAACTGCAACGTTTAATTAAAACAATTAATCCGAAATTGGCAATTAGGTATGCCTACTTAGCGCCTTCAGCAATTATTATTTCATCACGACAGACTGTCTTCTTGGAATATTAAAAAAATGTGTGTGTATTATTTTTCTACAGAGTTACCCACGAACTTTGGCACAGAACACTTCGTGTACTTATTACAGGGTAAAACGGAAAAAATTAAATGTGATGCGTACAGTTCTGCAACACAATCTGTTCAATGGTTTATAGTAAGTATATTCTCATTTCTCTAAGCCCATGCTCTCACGGACGTAATAAAATCGCGGTGGGATTTTGTCGCGCATTTGATCTTCAACGAACTGCATTCTGTTGGATTCTCAAGCCTCGGTTCAACACCGAGAGTTGAAAATCCAGTGCCTGACAAACTCCCGCCGCTATTTTATTTCGTTCGTGTGGACGTCGACTAATATTTATTACAATATTATATTGGTCATTGATCTACCAACATTTTCCAGATTTTTTTATTTCAATAACTAAAATAAAATCCGTTAACGTCCTGGATCAATATCTGTCGTGGCCTTTAATTTGTTCCAGTGAAGAAAAATAATACATAGTTTATTGTTTGTGTTCCTACGGATAGATATTAGGGAAAGGACAATGACCGCTATTGCCATACCATAACGCAACAATTAAACTGAAAATGGGTTTGGTGTTAATTAAGTATACAATTTATAACAGTACCTACAATTTAGTTTATTCTTTTATTATTCTTATTTCATCTAAATAGCTCCAAAACAAGCATCTTCCGGGCACGCTAGATCTATCACAGACCTCATGAATCGCTTTCCATCAGGCGTGATGAGGTCAAGAGCAGACCATTCAATAATTTAAAAACGCTCTGTTTAAAATTGCTGATAGTGAATTTTGTCTAAAAGTCTATTAAATAGATCAATCATAACTTGTTAGGCATACATTAATATTTAATAACAAGAATTCTTTAAAAGTGTCGCTTCGGGGCTTCGGCCCCTCGAACGCCTTCCAAAGATCTAAGACCAACAGGTACCGAGGTATTAGGTCAAAGAAATAAAAAAAAATAAGATAGTCATTTCAATATGCAATATTAATAATTTTATAGACAAAAGCACGCCCACGAGTCGTGTACTCTTCGCTGAGCACCACCTCATCGCCGGAACTTGAATCATCAGAGACTACAACCGCGTCGAGCAAGGATTATTCCTCGACGCCGCGGCCAATAATTGTAAGTCAGCAGGGGAAAGGAGGACTACCGAACGACGAAAGGTTTAGTGCAAAATCGGCTCCGAGAGAGGTCTTCGCCGCGCCTTTGGAGCTTGCGATGAACATAAATGACTAAAACTTAATATAAATTAGCTAGCGAAGCACGGTTTCCTACATGTTTTACATGACGGAGCTTTTTTGTAAAACGGCTAGCGGTAATGTGAAACAGCGGATTCGTCAAACAATCTGCGACGGTAAATCTGAATAGTTGACTATACTTTAAAAACGAAAATATTGATGTTTTCTCCAGTCGCATAAATTGTGCGAAGCAGATGAGGGTCGCTACATATTATGATGTTTTTTCTCAACGTCTTGATTGTATGTTTAAGGTTAAATAAAATATTGTTCTGCTTCCACAGACGAAGAACGCGCACATCACAGAACCGTACATACAAATAGCTAATGCTTCGTACACCGACCACGATGGCAACTATACGTGTCGTGTGAGCGATAAGCATGGAAACACATATACACACACATACGTAGTGGACGTCGGTAGTGCACCAGAGTTTCAGTACGACATTGATCCCCTTAACAACTGGCGAGGAGTTATATCACATATCACACAAAACTGTGACATTCGAGACGGCGCGAAACCAAAGCCCGTCGTAAGTTTACATTTTACATTTAAACGCTTAAAATGAAAAAGATAAGAGTAGTTAAGTTATGCACAAGTTATTGTATAGGTACCTATTCCAACCTTAAATACATACTGCCCCCATGCTTGACCATGCTTGTGCAGACTTTGATTTTCCCTATCATCGACTATGGTGACGTGTGCTACTTCGATTTGAATGCGGTTTTGCTGGATAAGCTCGACAGACTGCTCAATAATTGTATCCGGTTCATTTTCAACCTCAGGAAATATGACCATATGTCGAGCTCAAATGTATGCCCATTCGCCAAAGAAGAGGTTTGCGTGCTTTGACTACGCTTTTCTCCCTTCTCAACTCTCCTACTCCTCCTTCTTACCTTGTGTCTCATTTTCAATATCTATGTTCTTCTCACACTAAGAATCTGCGTTCTTCTAACAATCTGCTTCTACTCTGTCCTTCTCATACTTCTGACTTTGTTAATTCTTCCTTTCATATTCAGTCCATTCTCCTTTGGAATGCACTTCCTCTCGATATCAGGACGGCTACCAGTCGGTGTGCATTTAAGCGGAAATTGCAGAGGTATTTTCTTAACAAATCGCGTAGAGTCGTCTCAACACCTCTATCCCTTGAATTTGTATATGTTACCGGCCATTCCCAATTTCAGGCCAAACTAGTTTGTCCTAGGCTAAACAGAGTTATCCTACGCGTGATATGTCGCAGCCAACTAGCTTAATTAGCCATTTCGTTAACAGCCTTTGGAAGTAACGCTCGCCGGCCGCTGGCGCGGCGCCGCTCGCTGCGCTCGCTCGGCTCGCGCGCTTTTGGTCACAGTTCTAACCTAACCTAACCCATTTAATCGGCGTGCCCCGGCTTAATAAACCAGTTTGGCCTAGGACAAACTAGTTTGGCCTGAAATCGGGTTTGGCCGGTAACAATTATATTTATAAATATATATTTTTTTTAAGTATATATATTATAGTAGATATGTATGCATGTATGTACATTATTAGTTAGCAACCTATTTATGTAATATTGTTCATAATTCATTATGATATATTTTATAGGTTTTTTCATCATTCCTCTCATCCAAAGCACCTGCCATTTAATCTTTGCACCACCCTTGGTTGACTGGTAAAGAATGCCTAAGGCATTAAGTCCGCCTTTGTACCTTTTTTGTGTGCGAGAGTCTCAAAATTCTGAGCTAACGAAATAACGTTTAAACCACGTGAAAATACTATGGGAACACTAAATGTATTATAACTTTCAGGTTGAATGGATGTTGAATGGCAAAGTGTTAACCGACCTAAACTTAGCGGGTGAAGGTCACTATACCTGCAACGTTAGCAACGTGCACAAATCGGTACAGAGGAGTTTTGACGTCAAATCTTTGGGCAAGTATTATTTATTTGCTAGCGGATAGAGGTTAAGTCTCCACGCAAAAATTATCTATGTGTTCTGCCAACCATATTACAATGGCGACCTAATCAAAATATTGTCTGAAGGTTATCTGAAAAGAAGTTGATATTGATATACTCGACCGCGCACCGCCAGCAGGCGATGATATGCCGCACCGTGAATCAATGACTCACGTTGCAACTTATAAATCCACAACCTACAGAAAATCAACAAAATCTAGGATATAAAGTGAACTATGTACCTACACATTCTACCTCATGTATCCATCTAAAAAATGTTTTTTGTTACAGCATGCTTGATAAGTAGGAACTTGAGAAATGCGGACATGGCGCTCGTACTAAATGACAGAGGATTTTGGAATAAATTTGAAAACACCGAACATTATACAATTGTGGAGCAAGAAGAAAAAGTCACATTTTCTTGTCCAAGCCAGAAAGAGGCAAATACGTTCAAAAACTTCCCGAAAAAGAGCAAATTAGAGGCATTTTGTTATAAAGGAGACTCCTTCGTAGTAGAAGACAAAATTTACAAGCTTTCAGACCTGCAGTGCACACAGAGCATTCAACCCTCCGTAATCAGAAAGAAAGTGAAATGCTTATCGGAAACTTCCGAATTATTGAGAGTAGGCTACAACGTCCCTGGTTTCTTAGAGGCTTACGAAGTCTGTTTCGATACTGAAAAAAATATGCCCCTATACACACGCATCGTAATGACTGAAACAAACACCAACGGTCTGAGCGCTGGCTACAACTGGCACACATACCCAGGAATAGGCATCAAAAACACTGAAAGAGGATTTACTTGTAAAGACAAGATGTCTTCGTGTTGTTATAGTAAGTCCCAGCTGGTGAATGCAATTGACTTTAATGATGGCCCTGCTAAGAAGAGCTCGTTCATCGATCCTCTTAATGTTATCCCGGTCTGGCTTCCTTGCGATACTTCAAAGGTAAGCGATATTTTATAACTTTGAAATAATGAATAAATACCTACATATCCACGGTTTCTATAAGGATCTAACGAGAACATTATGGATCATTATATTTTTGTATAGAAGAAATATAATAATTATGTTTACTGTTCCACAAAATACTTGCAAATTTCAAATACCCAGCTAGTTAACTCATAATAATTTTATTTCATAATTTCATGAATTAACGATTGGATTTTTTTTCTTTTTGATTGGAAACGATTTCTATGATTTCAGCCGTCATGGGAAAAAATTAATGATATGGTGAGAGTCGAGCTGCCGCGTTACACAGACCTCGTTACCTGGTCCGGCACGCACACATTGCAAGAGAAACATGGAGCTATTATACCACGATATTTATGGAAGGTATATACCGGAAACATAACACCACAACCCAACTACTGCACTACTACCTGCCCACAATGTTTCAAGAATATTAATTATGTAGAAATAGAACAATAAATTAATAACATTAATTGTATGCTGACAGCCTTGTTCTTCTAGTGGTCGCAAGCGCAAATACTGAGCACGACATCCTGGGTTTAATTCTCAGATCGATCAAAAGTGTCATTGGCCTTTTTCAGCAGGAATTTATCAGGCCGTAGTATGGATATATGCATGGTTGATAGCTCGTCCCCTATTCATCACCATTATCCACAGTGCGACTTCACCCACTACTGAGCCTCTCTTTTCATGTGCCAATCCCCACGCTCCTATGCCAGCCTCATCCAGGTTCTACACGCAATAGCAACAATGTCGTTGCCCATTTATCTTTGGCCCTCTATTCATGTAATAGCCTAACATATCTAGCGAAATGTGGGTGTATTAAATGAACACCGCTGCCTAACCCTTCCGGGATTACAGGCGTGATAATGATGTTTATTAATTACATGGCTTTGTCATAAATTCCTCATGACGAATTAAATTGCAGGTTGTAAGGCTCGACAAGGATGAGGCCGTGGCCATTGTCTATGTTAACGATCCTAAACCAATAGAAAAGGACATCAAATGCAAGAGCCAATACATTTGTGACAAGTATGAAGATTGGTTTACTAGCAACGACAAGTATACTTACTGTTGCTCACTGCCAGAATTCTTTGAATCGTTTGATATTCACGGTACCGACATTGGAGGCAAGTTATTACTTTTGGTTGTGTATACATTACTCAAAAAAGAAATCGTTTTCAATTGTCTGTTTATGTTCACTTAATTAAGAACAGAACGGTTTTTCTTTCTGTATTAGGTTACAGTTTTGAAACCTTTTACAGAACTATTGTACACACGGCTACACATCAAGCTATACATTTCCAGTATAAGCTGATCTCGCATTGTATAGGATTTCCGTACAGCGAGATCAGCGTAAACTGGAAATGTAAAGTTTGATGTGTAGCCGTGTGTACCTAAAATAAAATAATTAAATTAATATCTTTAATCTTCTGTAGAATAAAAATGTTTGAATTGTTTATGCTGCAAATAATAACATCATATTTCTTTTTTTAGAATCTATGGACGCGGTGCTTCATAAAATAGAAAATAGTACTTAGATAGTTTCTAGCTGTCCAGGTATTAAACATAGATAAGAAGAAATATATATTTAGGCCTACCACGATTACATATAAATTCAGGAAGATATCATAAAATATCATTACCCACATTACAAATTACCTTACAGTTTAAAAATACACACCTTCAACTAATATGAATGGTATTTAAATATTCAATAAATATATCAATTACACATTCTCCTGCATTTCCCCTACATTTTGTCACTTCTTTTATTATTATTTTATTTTATTTTGTTAAATAACTTGATCAAATTTTATGTACCTAGTGCTTATAAAATATGTATAGAGGTCAAACAAAGTCATTTGCTAAGTGTCGCCTACAACAGGGGATGAGCGCTGATGTCTGAAATATAGATATTTCTTATCTAGTTCAGATACAGATGTTCAAAATCTGTTGAAAAAACAAGTGTCATAAAGTGTATCACCATACCTACTAATAAAATTATGTATGTTTTTTGAACAAATAAATTATACTTATACCTCATGTTTGTTTAATTTAACAGGGATTTAAAAGAATGGTAGGTGCCCTAATTATCTCATATGATGTAAACCTATGAGACCTCTATGCACCTTAAAACAACTCAAAAACGAATAACAAAAAACATGAATGGTCATAAATATAAACTTGAAATAGAAAAGGGCCCAGATTTGAACCTTGAGGAACCGTGTGTACATGGGGTAGTCAATAAGGATATCTTAAACTGTTTCAACAGAGGCATCATTCCCAACACAGGCTGGGAATGATGCCTCTTAAATCAGTCTGAAGAGGTATTCGCGGAGTCCCAAAATAACTAGCAGACTGCAATGTGGGAGTTCTGAAGGATGCATACGTCTCTCCAGCTTCCAGGGAGAGTTCGTCTAAGGGTTTACGTTATATATTGGGTCCGATAATTAATGAATAACCTGAAATGGGTCATGGTAGAAGTACTGGCCTTTCGGAAAAAAAAAGCAAATAAAATAAAACAAGTGGTACCAAAAATATGTTTTTTACAAATTAGCAGTTATAGATGAGGGGAGAGATTTCGTAACTTCTATTGACATGTTGGTAAAGATACTTTCTAGCATCTCAGTAGAAATAGAAAATAGAAAATAGAAAATATTTAGTGTCCAGGTAATACTGTGTGAAAAAAAATATTGTGTGTAACTTTTACCTGAGTTTACTTTATTTGCTTCGCTTGTTAATTCTTTATGGAGACAGAACACGAAACGCAGAACAACAAGACTTGAACGCAGGAGCCACTTTCACCATCTGTAGATAGTTATCATCGATTAAACCGACACTTCGATGTACTGAGCCTGCAAAACCCAAATCGTGGCAATCCACAATGTTGGGCCTCTTAGGTTATTGGTATTTACTGAAACCAGATGTCAAACGTTAGCTCTCATTGTTACAATACTCAACACCTGGAAACCGGTATTGTTTCCGCCCCTGGAAGCTCACTTCCAAGGGCACTCTTCGCAGGGCTTTAAGGTCAAGCATACCTTTAGATGACCGTGGACATGATTAAGCCATTCGCACCGCATCATTTATCATCATCGAAGGGCTTTAAGGTCAAGCATACCTTTAGATGGCGGTGGACATGATTAGGCCATTTGCACCCCATCATTTATCATCATCGCAGGGCTTTAAGGTCAAGCATACCTTTAGATGACGGTGGACATGATTAAGCCATTCTCACCGCATCATTTATCATCATCGAAGGGCTTTAAGGTCAAGCATACCTTTAGATGACGGTGGACATGATTAAGCCATTCTCACCGCATCATTTATCTATCATACTAATACTAATTGAGATCTCAAGAACCTTCAGTTATAATATACAACTACAACATACAAAGTTAGCAAACCTCATAGGTTCATTATCTAGTATTTCTGTATCCAATTCTCAGTAACACTGGGTTCAGTGAATAACATAAATAAGTACTTCTATACTAAGTTGTTTGTTGATGTCATACGCGTAAACACAAATCGTTATAAAAAGTATTCTATAGTAAGGAATATAATAAAGCATTAAATACTTATGCTCATCAATATGAAACATTATTACTCATAAAGAGATACAAGATAGAAAACATTATTATACTCAGAAATATTAATAATCTTAAAACATTAGATACTCAGCTTTCAATCCAGCGATGCCGCCTCCAACTCCGGAACAAACTCATTTTGATAAACACGCTTCTAACTAAACTTTAGCTAAACACAAACAAGACAAATACGGATTCTTACCGGATGGAATTTACCAAGTTCGCGCGAACTTCTTGCGATGTACCATCGATGTTGCCATTGCATAAGGTTATTGTTGTAATGTTGCCATGTCTAATTATAGTTGTATTTACATTCGCGGATTATATATTGTAAGGTCCGCGACACTGCGTCACCACGACAATACGCCTTCGCACACCGCGCTCAAAACGAGGGACTTCCTGGACAGCACGCTGGTCAAACTCCTGGGTCACCCTCCTTACAGCCCTGATCTAGCACCGTGTGACTTCTTCTTATACCGGAAAATAAAAAAATCAGCTCAAAGCGATTCAGTTTTCGCCGTCGGAAAATGTGCTGTCAGCGTTCGAGCAGGCTGGCGGACTGGAAAAAGTGTTTCGAAAATTGGTTCAGACGCATGAAACTTTGTAAATAGGCTAGTGGAGAGTACTTCGAAAAGATTTAATTAAAAAAATATTTACTTAGAGAACATTTTTTTTTCGCAAAACTTTCTGAGTGTTTTTTTTTTAACGGTAGCTTCTGATTGCATAGCATGCAAAGCTTACAAACTTTGTTATTGACAATTTCTCAGCCTCCACATTGGTGCCGATTCTGTTGTACACCGAACTAAACTAACTAAACTATCACTAAAATTCCTTACTTTTGGCTATGAGAACCTTAAAGCTATTCTGCAAAAAAAAATCTCTAAACTTAAAAAATATTTTGGCACAACTAAAATCGAATTTGACAATCGCGACTCCTGCAGGCTTAGCATAACGCTTTCTATTTCTACTCTACTGATACTGTAGAATAGAAATCGCTTGTCTACATTTCTCGGTGAAAAACTGACAACTGTCTACACGGAAACGTAATTTTTGTCTAGTCTTCCGTCGACAAAACGCTTCTCTACGGTTGTCTTGCTAAGCCTGCAGGTGGTATTTTTTTTTCTTTTGGCTTCGCAATGTGGTACTTGTGTGCCCTACGCAATATTTTTTTTAAGAGCTGAATGAAGCGTGCGCAGAAGGGCAGCCTCGACGTTTTTTATATGGAATTTTTCACTTTTTGTATGAAAAAAAAATTATTACCTACATGTTGAGATTATGGGGCTTATGTGTTTATTAAAGGGGGTCCAAATTATCATCATTTTTGCGATAGGACACACCATTTTCGAGTTATAAGCAAACGAAAAGAAAAAAAAGATTCAATACTGGTTTTGCACCTGAAGTCGAAATGTTGGTGTGAATTTTAGTTCATGACCACTAGTTTTATTCCACACGTTTTTAATCGCGGTTAAAAATAGTCAGATTTAGTTAGAAAAATTAAAATAGTCAAAATTTTTGGTGAAAAACGACAAACTCAGAATAGCAAAACTACCATCTTCACTAAATTAATAATTCAGTGCAATCTTAGTGATGTCAAACTAAATTATAGTTAAGTTGTGTCACTTTAGTCAATTTCAGAATGGGAAATCGTCGTTTGACAGGAATAAACTAAATTTTGGTGATTTTTAGTTTAGTTTAGAGAATTTTGTGTCAACAGAATCGGCACCATTGTTACCACTAGACACAACCTTAAGACTAGCGTTATTTCGTACCGTTGACTTGAATAACAAAAATTTTGTTTTAAAAACTTATTAAATTATTTGTTCCAAACCAGTTTTCAAAAGCTCTTAAGGCAGTATTAATCTTAGATTCTAGACACTAATGCGATCGTTTCGGTAGAAAATTTAATCGATATTATCTGCAGAAACGATCGTATTAGTGTCATCAGCAAAAATAATTATCAATCTAGTCATTTAGGAATAGGATGAAGAAAATTGGGCCCAGAACAGAGCCCTGAAGGACACCTCGGGATACAGTCACTAGGTTGGTTTTACTAGTTTTTCTTCTTCATCCACAACCGACATAAACTGACGTCTATTATGCAAACACGATCTGAATAACTTCAATACATTCTCCCGTATTGCTCCAACTTAGGTCATCACTAGCAAACACGCACTGGTCAGACTTTTGTCTTGAGACACTGCGGTATGTGGGACGAGAAGATATTGCGTAGATTCCTGAACGCTGCCCAGCCGAGTCAGATTCGACGATTGACCTTTTTAACTGGGCAGTTTGTCTTATGGTAAAAGTACTGGTCCACAACTTCTTCATGAGAGTAGGTATTACATGGGAGTTGGCTATGACCTTTGTCTTGACCATTTTAATTTTAAGACCCACTGTTTCGGAAGCTCCACTGAGGTCATCGAGCATTGTATTGAGATCCTCCATAGTCTCAGCCATGATATCTATATCATCGGCAAACCGAAGGTGAGCGATGTACCTACCCGCAATTGATGTTGTAGCTCGCCACTTTCCAGTCTAGAACCTTGACGACATCCTCCAGTGCAGCGGTGAACAGTTTCGGAGAAAAACGTCTCCCTGTCTCACAACTCGCTACAGATGGATAGGATCTGGAGTCGGACTGACAGAGTGCCCTTTTCGTACAGACATTTCAGCACCTCTAAGTACCGATAGTCGATCTGGCACCGTTGAAGGGACTGCAGTACAGCCCATGTCTCGATCGAGTCGAAGGCTTTTTCGTTGTCCACAAACGCTAAACAGAGAGAGTATGTATGTGGTCTACGGTGCTAAAGCTTTATGGAACCCGGCTAGTTCAGGAGGCTTGAAGTTGTCAAATCTGCTCGATTCGTGATGACTCTTGGAAACAGTTTGTAGACATGGCTCAGAAGTGAGACCATTGGCTTTACCACCCCCGAAAACCACGAAAGTGACATTAATGATGGAACATTTAAAAAAATCTTGGCTGCCATCTTGGATTTTCATTTTAACAGCACCATCGGCTATTCGGCTTTAGCACCCTCGAAACTGAAACATAGACTTAACAATTTTTATGATTGCGATACAATATCGAACTTATTTAGTACACAAGGTATACGCGCTGTGCAGCAGGACACTTGTTCAGTGCATAAGGTTGATTTTGGTTTGCCGAGATTTTTTATAAGAAAACAACGTGTAGTTATTATGAAGGTTTATTCGCTACTAAACTAGATCATAGTGGACTGTAAAATACATGTATAGATAGCTACTAATAGACGTATCTATAGGCTCACGACACAACTCGCTAATCTATTTGGACATTCCGCCCGCCAAAGAACATAGTTCTTTAACTATACTTTAACAAAAAAAACTTAAAATAAAACAATGAAAAATTAGAAATACTTATGCATAAACTTAACACATAACAAGTATAAATACAAACTCAAGAAACATTCCTCTCAAAATCTTAATCATAACACAATTTAAACAACCTGCATCGTTGTTATTTGCAGTAAATAAATACATTCAAGCAAAGCAGAACACGTGCGGCTCAGCCGGGATGTACAATTAGGTACATTGATAACAAACAAGTTTTATAAGTAGGTCATTAGTACTGTACCTATAGCTCAACTAAAATACTTAACGAAGCAATTAAAGAGTAGGCTTGGGAGAACTCATCATAGTACATAAATAACATAAATAAATTGGCTTTTTTTTTTTTTAAACTTCATTTGGACATAAAAGGTAGGTAAATAAATTCTGAACTTTAAACAATGTAGGTGATAGGTAAAATAAAAAAAACAAATTTCATTTAGTTAAAATACAAATTTTGCTTACTGGACGCTTATATTCTCCGGTTTTACACTTTAATGATACGACTCGAGTTACATTATCAGGTCCAGGATATTTTTTGATAATTTTACCAAGTAACCATTTAGCTGGCGGTATATTATCTTCTTTTAGAACAACAATATCGCCTATTTCTGGTTCCTCACGTTTAGTGTTCCATTTATACCTTTGATTTAAATTAACTAGGTATTCTTTATACCACTTATTCCAAAAATCTGTTTCAATTTTTTGCGTTAATCGCCATCTATCCAAACCAACAACGTTACAATTAGTGTAATCCTCATCTGTAATATTTATCAATGGTTCGCCTACCAAGAAATGACCTGGTGTCAAGGGTAGAGGGTCGTTTGGGTCATCGCTCAACAAGGAAATTGGTCTCGAGTTTAAACACGCCTCCACTTGCGCCAGGACCGTCGACATTTCCTCGTACGTAAGTGTAATATTTCCTACTACTTTTTTTAAATGTGTCTTAGTTCCGCGCACCGAGGATTCCCACAACCCGCCAAAGTTTGGCGAGTGGGGAGGAATATAATGCCAGGTGGTTCTTTCTAAGGAAAGTAGCTCTGCTATTTCTCCAGGAAGAGAAGATTTTGACCTATTAAACATGTCTCGCATTTGCTTATCGGCACCAACAAAATTAGTGCCATTGTCACTGTATAAATCCTGACAATGGCCTCTACGAGCAGTAAATCGCCTAAACGCAGCAATAAAAGCCTTGGCAGTCATGTCGGTTACTGCTTCTAAATGTACTGCTCGTGTAACCATACACACGAATATACAAATGTAACTTTTGTAAGACTTAGATCCTCGGCCTGGCGAAAATCTGATAAAAACTGGACCACAGTAATCCACACCAGTAGATTTGAATGGCTTACTGGGTTTCAACCTTGCCTCTGGAAGCAGGCCCATTAGAGGAATAGTCTTCCTCGTGGAGTATCTCAAACAAATAGTGCATTCTCTAAAATATTTTTTAACACGTTCCTTAGCACGTAAGATCCAGTACTTGGTTCTAAGTAAATTTAACATAGCCTGAGGGCCACCGTGTAATGTTTTTGTATGAGCATCCGCAATTAAAACCTTGGTAAAATGATGGTTACCAGGCATAATTATCGGGTGCTTCGTGTCATAACACGCGTCCGATTGTGCTATGCGTCCACTTACTCTTAGTGTCCCCTTTTGGTCCAAAAAGGGACAAAGTGATCGTAATTTACTCTTTTTCGGCACACATCCTCCAGTCTTTAATCGTTTTATTTCTAATGAAAACTCGCGCTCTTGTACTTGTTTAATGCATGATATTAAAGTCTCGTTCATTTCACTTGGTGTTATAAATTTAGGTAGGTTAGGCCTATTATCTTTCTTTAATTTATAATTCAAAACTCGTCTACAATAGGATACAATTTTTAATAGCTTATTTAAAGATGAATATTTTGACCAAACAAATTCTTCGTCGACGTCAGAAACGACGGTTAAAGACTGGATTCGTTTCTCTTCGTGTGTGTCTTCAATCAGTTTACTCTCTGTGTTTACTGTAGTTTCTGACAACCAATGCGGTCCTCTCCACCACAATGTATGCTCACTCAACTCTTTGGGCTGCAGACCACGCGAAGCACAATCCGCAGGGTTTGTCTCTGAAGAGACATGACTCCACTGGTGGTAATCCATAATATTTAATATAGTGGACGCTCTGTTGCTAACAAATGTTGCCCATCGACTTGAGCCTCCTTTGAGCCATGCTAACACTATGGTGGAGTCGGTCCATCCATAGAGATGTTCCTTTGGTATCTCCAGAACTTGTGATACTTCACATATAAGCTTGGCTGCTAAGGTGGCGCCACACAATTCAAGTCTGGGTATAGAAATCTCCTTTACGATTGGGGCAACTCTAGTCTTTGCGGACAGTAAATGTACATACACCCTATTTGAACTATCAATCACTCGTATGTAAACTGCTGCCGCAAAGGCTGATTTTGAAGAATCTGAAAATACGTGTAGCTCTCTCTTGCACTCTTGTGTAAAATTTACCCACCTAGGTACCTTTAGATTTTGTAAATCTATTAGCTCTTGTCTGTATTTTAGCCACTCACCATGCAATTCATCCGTCAAACTGTCATCCCACTCAAGACCAGATTTCCATAGTTTCTGAATGAAAATCTTAGCATTAACTATCACTGGGGCAATCCAGCCTAAAGGGTCATACAATCTCGCTACTTCAGATAATACATGTCTTTTAGTGATTAAATCTTTAGGTTCAGGTAAGTATACAACGTATTCAAAATGATCATTCTTCCTATTCCAACTCAAACCTAATACCTTTATTAGATCATTCAGTTTAATAGGTTGCTTATCACTCAACTCAGTTTTCCCAATCTGCTCTAAGAACTTCTCATCATTACTATTCCATTTTTGTAACTGAAAACCACCACTCTTCATTAACTCATTCATCTCCTCATAAATTTGTATTGCCTCACTAACCGTGTCAGAACCGGTCATTAAATCGTCCATATAATAGCATTGTTTTGTTATTCTCGCCGCTAATGGATAATTCTGCTTTTCTAACTCAGCAAGTCTATGCAATACCTTGACAGCTAGGTATGGCGCGCATGCTGTACCGAACGTTAAACGTAACAATTTATAACGTTGTATTGGCTCCGATGGATCAAATCTCCAGACAACTCTCTGAAAATCTGTGTCCTTGTCTGCCACTCTCACCATCCGATACATTTTGACAATATCGGCTACGATACAGATTTTATAATGACGCCATCTCATCAAAATGTGCCTTAAATCTTGTTGTAACCTTGGTCCAACAAGAAGCTCATCATTTAAAGATACACTGTTGTCACCTTTGCTGGATGCGTCAAAGACGACTCTCACTTTAGTAGTGTCTTTGTCTTCTCTCACCACAGCATGGTGAGGAAGATAGACAGCTTTAGACTTCTGTAGCTCACTCTCAGAAACCAGTCTCATGTGGTTCATACTCAAGTACTCACTCATAACTTTACTATATTCTTCTCTTAACTTTGACTCTTTCGATAGCTTTCTCTCTAAATATTCTAACCTCTGTACTGCTCTCTTTTCTGTATTACCATATTGACACTTAGGCTCGTCCGTTGCAAAAGGTAATCTCACTATAAATCTCCCTTCATTATCTCTCACCGTAGTTAAGTCAAAAAACTCCTCACATACTTTCTCACTATTAGACATCTCTTTTCTTACTAAATTAGGCTCATCTTCCATCTCCTAAAACCTTTTAAGTAACTCATCCTCTTTCACCTGAATGTGCATGCTAATGAGATTATCCTTTGATAACGTTCGAGATCCCTTTGACATGCTTCCGGACAAAATCCATCCAAACACTGTATTCTGTGCTATTAAATTACAATCAGGATGCTTCATAACGCCATCAAATAACATTTCGCTATAAACCTCTGCACCTAGCAAAATATCAATCTTACCTGGCGCCGCGTATGTAGGATCAGCTAAAGGAAGATCGTCAATTTCTACCCATTTGGAAGTGTTTACGTTGGTTGACGGAAGTAGTGACGTTAAGGAATGTAACACATATGCGTGAACTAGGATGTAATTAGCTGGATTATGACGTGATTCCAGGCGAAGTGAAACCGTGTTTTTTATCCTCATACGGCCATCTCCCAGCCCTGACACCCAGCCACTTACTGGTTTGCGTACAAGACCTAATAATTGCACAGTAGACTCAGAAACAAATGATGCCTGCGACCCTTGGTCAATTAAAGCACGAATTATTTGTTTAAAACCGTTAGAACGGAATACCTTAACCATAGCTGTCGCAAGTAGTACGCTGTCGGGTTGTAGCTCTCCTCTAGAAAATGTAGCAGTTATGTTTGTGTCACCTCGTGTTGTACTCGCTCTCTCCTGTTGTGGTTCACTCGGTGATACTGCAGCAGCATGCTCCAGGCTACTGGCTGGCTCCTTGTTCTCTCTCTCAAAGTGTAACATCGTATGATGTCTCCTCCCACATTTCTTACAGCTGAATGACTGTCGACACTTAACTACCGTATGATTTGGCGCCAGGCAATTAAAACATAATTTACTCGTTTGAACGAAGTCCTGTCTTTCCTTAGGTGGCATAAGACTAAAACGCTTGCACTGGTTGAGATAATGAACTTCATGACACATCGGACACTCTTGTTTAGCCTTAGGCTTGTTCTCTTTCTCCTTCTCTACTGATGTGTGAAAAGATTTCGATTTTGCAGCAGGCTTAGCTTGGTCCGCGGCACGGTTCCCGTTTGTATTGATCATTTCTAGCGTCCTGAAACGGTACTCTAAATAATCTCTCAATTGTATCCAAGTGGGCAGCTCATCACACATCATACTTATCTGCTGTTCCCATTGTTTAACAGATTCCGTGTCCAATTTTGAAACGACTAAGTGAACGACAGACGCGTTAGCGTAACTGGATTCAGTACTAATGTCCAAGTTTTCCAAAGACTTTAGACAAGTAGACGTTGTATCCAACAAACTCCTAATTGCATTGGCTGACTCGGTTTGAATTTTCTTTGTGCCAAATAAAGTCCTCATAATTGCATTGCAGTTATAACGCTTGTTATTGTATCGCCGAACTAACTGCTTCCATGCTTCCTCATAATTTGCATCAGTCGTCGAAAAATTACTCAATAGATTTAATGCTTCTCCACTCAAATTAGATTTAAGATAATGTAATTTCTGTACCAATGAAATATTCTTATTCTTGTGTATTAATGAGGAAAACATGTCGTAAAAGGTTGCCCAGTCTTCATATTTACCCGCAAAAGTAGGTAATTGTATGCGGGGTAGTTTCACATCACTGCAATTATTGTTCGCGCTAATGGTAACTGCTGGGTTAGATAACTCGGTAACTGGCGGCAAAAACTGTTGCAAAGCTTCTCGCAAACTTGATTTATATTGAACATATAGCTCTTCAAAAATCTCACATTTTCCTTCAGTAAAATATGCTTCCTGCTTAGTTTTTGTTTTTGCAACTACCTCCTTGTGTCCGTCTTTAAAATCTTTAAATAATTGTTCTAACAACTCCAATCTCGTTTCTAAGTACTGACGTTTAATTCTTTCTTTCGGAGTTTTCTTAAAATTTCTCTCAGCTTTCATCAAATTGTCGATCAACTCATCTTGTAACGAAAAAAGTGCTTCCATTGTAGTAACAAATAAACTCGCACAGCAATCCCAGCAAACAACACTCCGATCTATTGGTTTTAGGTAATAAGTTCTCGCAAAGTAGGTTACAGTTTGTTTGACTTTAATCTCTTTAAACACTCACTCAAAGTACTGTTATTTCGTTTTTCACTAATAGTCACATACACATTGTAAACAAGAAACAGTTTATAGTCAATCAAGTTCACTGTAATAACTCGTTTTTTAAAAATGTTTTATAACTTGCACATTAGTAATTAGTAAAACGTGTCACCCGATGACTCCTTATCGCACTCAGGTAATAATCTTTTGTTCGCGCGGGTCGGCCGAGCTCGATGCTCATTAACACACTCCGGTTCGAATACGGACCAAATGTTCAGTGCATAAGGTTGATTTTGGTTTGCCGAGATTTTTTATAAGAAAACAACGTGTAGTTATTATGAAGGTTTATTCGCTACTAAACTAGATCATAGTGGACTGTAAAATACATGTATAGATAGCTACTAATAGACGTATCTATAGGCTCACGACACAACTCGCTAATCTATTTGGACAACACTCGTTAGCATTCGTACTAAAATTTATACTTTCTCGGGTAGAAAAATATAAATTCGATATTGTGGCGTGGCGCTAGATGTCAAAAAGTGTGCGCAGCGTTCCGTTCGGTATGAACTGGCCCTAAGTTCATAGTGTGTTACTAGAAAAAAAATCCCAGTTGTCAATGTTTACTTTACTGGTTGCAACACTAAAATAAAACCTTTTGACTTTGACACAGTGATGCCAATTTAGCCCCTTCGGGGCTAGATCTAGCCCTTTTTCTTCTTGTTCAGCCCGAATATAATGATTTAGCACCTAGCCCATAATCTAGCCCCAAATATTATCTCCCGTCAAAACCATATAAACATAAGTAAATAACGAAACAGCATGAACTTTGAGTCCCTAAATTACATAGGTACCATAAATACGAACTGGCCTTGCAAGGTTTAACCAATCTTACTACACATAAGTAATCCGATAGGATCTCCTTTAAAAAAATTGTATATCAACGTCGTAAGTGCAAAGTGAAACCCTTCAAAAGGAATTAGATGAAGACTGCTATTTAGATCGTAATTTTATGATTCAACATTATGTTATAATCCAGAATGATGTATTTTATGAATAATTTACACAATACTTAATCATGAAAATAATACATTTTTACTAAAGAATTTTTATTTATCATTATTTAGTAATTTAGCCGTTAAAAAATGTGCTAATCTAGCCCTTTTAAGCTTGATTTAGCCTCAAAACCTGACACCCTGCTGGCATCACTGCTTTGACATTTGTTTATACCCACACTCCACAGAGTACTTTATTACTTTTTATTTCTTGCTGTGTGTGAGTGTGTCTGGTGAATTCTGGTGTCTGCATATTTTGCTACAAACGGAAGAGGCGAATAAAACAAAATACACCTACGAAATTATAAGATGATCTTTTAAACATGTCTCGATCAAATTTGCCACCATTCCTACTCCAAGAGCTTCCCGATATTACAGAAAGTATAAATTATCCAATACAAAATGTTCAACGCATAAAGGTTAGTCCAAATATTTTCCACCTATCTTTGGCCTTTGTTCAAAATAATTTGGCTAATTATCTTAAATAGTATAAAGGATTTTTATTTGAAAAACATGCCAATTTATAACAGCTCTCAAAACCTTAGCCAAGTGTTAATTGTCATATCAGATGTAAATAGACACTGTTTTTCATTTAGCTAATCTTATGAAATCATTAAACTTTGGTAACTATTATGTTTTGAAACTAAATCGTATAATTTTGTGGTTTTCCATCGAAAATACATGAGTATTATGATGATTCTAACAAACATTTGAAAGTGGCTCTAAGTATTTTAGTAGGACATCATGTTAGTGGGTGGCAAATAGTTACAATCCTTAGTTTTGAAACCTGATACTATTTTTTTTTATATTCAATGGATGAAGGGATTAGATCTTCACATAAAATCAAAGCATGCCAATCAAAATTCCCACTAATTATAATAAGTATTATTATTTATTATTGTAGTTTCATATTGTTCATAAGTATGCATTATTAATTACATAGTGTACATAAAAAAAATTGAGTGAACCGCTGTTTGCCTATCACTACGTAATCTATATTTTGAAGCTCCATACCGGTTAATAGATTCAGATAATGTGGAATTGCTGTCAGAGTGACTCATCATGATGTCCAGTTTTCTAAATGCCCACCCCACATATACCATACAGGAAAAGTTTTTATTCAGTGCGCAAACTTTAACCATGAATTCAGCATACCATTCTAGACCCCCAGCGAATAAATTTTTCATCGGTTTTGGTTACAGTTTGCGCACTGAACAAAAACTTTTCCTGTATACATATTTTTCTTACATAACAACATCATATAAACATACTCAACATCTAAGTTTTTTTCTCAATGTCTCTGTTGATTGTCTTTGCCTAAAGTAAGTCAACCATCTCCAACATTTCATTTTCCACTTTAACAGAAGGATTTGAGTTGCTGAAGATGTTTTAGCCATATTTAACTTAAGTACCTTAAAAGAGGCATCATAGATGTTTTGAAACATGTTCTAGAGATCATCAAAATTTTCAGAGAAATGCGCTTAAAAAGTCACCTGCAAATGTTAAGTGGGACAGGTAGGCTCCATTGATGTTAATACCACAATAGTCCCAATGTAATCTTTTCATGATATCTTCAAGGACGGCTGTAAAAAGTTTTGTTGAAATGGTTTTGTCCTGTCTCACTCAATTTTATTTAGTTTGTTAAATTAACTGTTTGTTTTTATTACTCTTATTTTATTTTATTCAAAATCATACATTGGTTTTTTACTAAACTTCACCAATATCCGACAACCCTGGTTCTTTTGGGGACCGTAAACCATATAAATTACAGATATTAAATGTATTGGGAGAAGGCAGATAATGATTTAACATTGATTTCTTGTAAAATTTCAGTACACCTGTTTCGACATATCAAAATCTTTGATAGCATTTGGTGCAACCAGTGGAGGCATTTATGTTTTCAACCGAACTCCATGTGAATTTGTGCAACTTATACCCAACAAGGTATGTGAACGTATATTATTTGACAAGGTATTAGTTACATTATAGGTACCGAGTCAAGGAGCAAAAAGTTCAAGCAATTTTCAATTTCATTCCTTCTCCACATAGCTGGCGCTTATCAACATTTGATCTTTCAATTTTAATTCAACATATTGATGCAACGTGTGTCGATACTCTTGCGCCATCCCATCTTCCTGGGTCGGTGTGCTGTGCTGGCGTTGCCGCTGCGGCTGCGGAAAACCTCAAGCGGCGAAAGTATAACAACATTATTGGTAATTATATTTTCGAGCCGTTTGGGGTTGAAACCCTCGGGCCGTGGGGTCCGAGTGCTCATGCTCTCTACAAGAAAATCTCCAAACGGCTGGTTGACACTTCCCGTGACCCAAGGGCTGGTTTTTACTTTGGCCAGAGGCTGAGCATTGCTATACAACGTGGTAATGCCGCCAGTCTCTTGGGTACATTACCAGTCGACAGCGATGTGGATGAGTTTTTTGACGCTTTGTTTTAGTTTATTCGCTGTAGTTATATAGTTTAATTAAAATAAATTACATTCACATCTTAATTGTACATATTGGTAACATATTGACAAATTAATTAATTACAATAATAGAACTTTAGTAACACCACCACCTATCATGCCATTTTCTAGAGACACCTGACAACACTACATGCACTGCGCACCGGTGCCTCATTAGGTGGCCTTTCTAGCGAAAATGCTCAGGAGACTGCTGTCGCTTTCTCGCATCCGACGTAATAATTTTTTACGCATGATCGCAACAAAAGTCATCTGTACGCACTGCTGCAAACAGTTGCAAAAGCAAACAGTGTCCTAAAAACATTGTTGTATTACACTCGTAGGGCATTAAACGTTTATTGCGTGTATCTAGTCCACAAACTACAGGTATGCGCTTCATAGACTTTTGACCGTATTGGAAGTAGACTTATGGGCCGGTACGACTTTGAGTCTTCAAGGACTTTTCCTGGTTTAGGAGCCATTAGGATTTTAGCTGTTCTCCATTGTGGAGGAAAACACATAAACTTGACATGGCGTTGTAAATAAACAGCAGGAAGGTTAGGCCAAAATCCGGAATTTCTGGCAGAATCATACCAATGGGCTTTTTTAGGTTTTATGTTATTTATAGCTCTGATTAGTTCTTGCTTTGTATACGTTATGACGGGGCTCACAATCCAGCAGGATTTCTCTCTGAACTTCTTCTTTGTGCTCTCGGGACCCTTCGTAGGAGTGAGGCTGGATACGCCTTTTAAGTGTTCAGCGAACGTTAAACATTTTTCTTCGTTACTTCGAGCTCAGCAACCGTTGGCTTGCCGAAGTGGCGGAGACACCGTTTTAGGCCGCTTTAGTTTTTCGGTAGCTTTCCACAGTGAGTATTCTGTAGCAGCTGTAGCATCAAGGTTGCACAGCGACGCCTGGACACTATTACTTATATCATTGTCTAGTCTAGACGCTTTTTGAGTTTCTTAACAGCGTGGTTTAGTTTAGTTTTATCATCAGGGCATCTAAATTGTTGCCATTGTTTTCTCAGTCTTCGTTTTTCAGTTATTTTATCCAGTATAAATGGGATATATATTTCTTATTCTTATTTAATTTGCTGGTAAGAGTAGATTGCCAGGCAGCACTTTGGACCGAATTATTAAAAAAATCTATTCCTGCAACTACTCTGTTTTTAAACTGAAGTAAAAAGTGTTAACCATAAGTACATAAATTTTGCACTTTACGAATCTGCGACTCAGCATAATGAGCTGAAGTCAAAAATAACCTTAGGGTTCTTCATATATTTATTTCTAAACCTTCGGGGAAAACAGGCGTGACGTTATCTGTATGAAAAACGGGTTAGGCAGAGGTGAATATCAGTTCACCTCTGCGAAATGTGCGTTTACTTGTTATGGTCCAGTCCCATGTAATTGGGGGGCTAGCCTGTTACCATCAACCAAGTACAAGAACCAGGCAGTTATTGTGTACCATGTCTTGTGGTATTAGTTATTCCGTTCTGTTTATTTTAATGTCCTTTAACGCACTGCTTTCAATTTCCAGGATGGGGCAATCACCCGTGTGGCCATATCCACTGATGAGAGACACATTGGTTTTGCCAACGGTAGAGGTTTGGCTACTGTTGCAGGTTGCAACCAATCCCTTAGCAGCAGTCACTCTACCGTCATATCTAAAGAACACCAAGGGAACGAGATTACCGCCATGATTTGGGGCACCAATCATATGCTGTTCATGGGAGATGATGTGGGGAAAATATCTGTGTTACAGCCGCAGAACTTTATTGTAAGTTCTTTTTAGTGTTTTTGTTTCCTAAGCCCCTCATCATTATCTGCCTAGCCTTTTGCGAAATGTGTTGGGGTTGGCTTCCTTGTCTAACCGGATGCAGCTGAATACCAGTATTCCACATGAAGCGACTGCTTATGAGCTGTGGTAACGGGCGTGACTTACAAGTTGTAGGCCGTGGGTTCGAACCCAGACAGGCGTCTTACTTTGTGTAAATTAATTCCATCACCACTGCTCTCAAAAACGGTGTAGGAAATATCGTGAGGAAACTGGCATGTCCTTACACCAAACATTCGAAGACTTGTGAAATGTACACTGGGCTCGCGTGGTGGAATACAGCCAATCCCCTATCACAGAGAGGAGGCCTGTGTCTCAGCAGTGGGAACATTATAGGCTGATTATGTAACTGCTTCTTTGACTTCCACAACCCAGTTACTGGGTAATACAATAGCCCTTGGCAAGAGGGATTGTCGGGCGTATCATATTATTCTTATCTATACCGTTGGAGGGTGGGGTAAACAGGGGTATATAATTGATACAATAGAACATAATACAATTTGACAGACTGGACGCAACAGCATAGCTATTCACAACCATACGACACGCTTCCGTACCGAATCGAACATCAATCAGTGTTATCATAGGAGTCATATAAACGCTGTTCACAAATCCAAAACCCGATTTTTTTTTCAGTTTTAATCAAATAAACGACCGCTATTCTTCCGATAGCTGTTTGCTGTCGGGGGCAAAGGAAATCAAGTTATAGTAATGTGTCATTTTCGACACGATAGCCTTTCGAATGGTTGTGAATAGCTATGCAGATTAGGTTAGGGATAAACCAAAAGACTACAATGACATGCAGAATGTCGATTTTATATTAAAAGAATAGGTTTGGAGTATAAAGATAATTTACATAACAATGATGCCCCACTTGTTCAGACATGAAAACAATAAGATAATATTCCGGTTTCACGAGTATTTAATATATATTTGTTTCGTTTTTTGTTTATACAAATGTTCTCAAGGACAATTTCACTTTAACTCACGGAATGATTGTGTCAAAATAAGTAATGTCAATAAAATACCTGTAGTGTTTCTTAAGTAAACTATACAATATCAGCTATAGTTAACTAGCAAAATTTTAATGAACTTGATAAAACCTGGCTAAAACATATACTGGAAAAGTTTTTATTCAGTGCGCAAACTTTAACCATGGATTCAGCAAACCATTCTAGACCCCCCAGCGAAGAAATTTGTCGTCGGTTTTACAAAAAAAAAAATCAGCTGTTTCATAGAAAAGTTCCATAGGTACCTACGCGGTCAAAATGTATGAAACAGCTGTTTTTTTTTGTACAACCGCCGAAATTTTTCGTCGGTTAGAATGATATGCTGAATACATGGCATGGCATGGTTACAATTTACACACTGGATAAAAACTTTTCCTGTATAAAAAATTTCCTGTGTTTTTTTTTTTAACTTATTTCATAGATCCAAACATCACATGGAGGACACAATAAGTACTGCACATTATGAGCGATTTAACTATTTAGATCTAGTGGATTTTTTTTGTATTGTATTTAAACAGTAATTCTAGCGGTTTACTGGTCAAATACAGTATAGTCGGCGTCCATAATATCGGGGCGACCAGACTGTTCAAAATGATCTAAACAACTATGATGACGTAGGGGGTCCTATTATGTGCACCCAGATCTGGAACATTATGGGTCTCTATTGTATCTGCTAGAGCTATTGGTCTTACACTGCAACTGATGGAGATAGCCGCCTCCTGCCGAATCCTCATAATATATAAGTTTTCCATTTTTTTTTCAGGCCAAAACAATGTTCCAGAGTTCATCATTAACTATAATGAGTTTGGATTCTCGAATTTGTCAACTGGATATGAAATCATGCATGCTCCTTGTGTCCACCCTTACAAGGTGTTATGTATGTGATACGTCTCGAGAACAGTACCGACAGATAGGCCAGAAACTCCGAGACGGAGAGTATGGTGCCTGCTTCGTCAACAAAGAAACGAATACCGAGCAACATACAACCAACCCAACACAAGATTTTACAGAAGTCAGAAAATATAACATAGTCAGCGATGAGTCCGGTTTCGCTGTAGGCAAAGACCTGGAGAATACATTAATATTCTGTGCAAGACCATCTTCTAGAGTATGGGAAGCCACAATAGATGGAACTGTTATACGGACTCATCAGTTCAAACAAGTACTTGCAAAGAAACCAATGACACTTATCTCAAATGAATCTTACCAGAATGAGAAAGTATCCATAGATGAAGTCGTCACTGACGCTGAAGGACAGTCGGTGAATTTCCCCAAAATCGTTGCAACAAACGGTGCCATATTTTCGTTTAGAAAGAATGCTTTGTATTTCTTAAATATTTATGATGTTGATCATACAATTTGGTTTGACAACTATAAAGATATTGTCGATTGTAAAGTGTATCATGACATGCTGTATGTATGGCTGTCTAACGGCTCTCTAGTGAACTTGAAATACATGAAAGTAGACACGTTCTTAGTTAAGTGTTATGTTGAAGAGAAATATGTGCTGTGTGCAGAACTGTGTGCCTTTTTTAGTGATTATTTGCTGGCGAATAATTTGTCACCGAAATTGCATATTTTAGTGAGCTTGAAAGATAAATTACACAATGAAGATTTACTGAACAGCATTAAAGATATTCTAGATAAGTTTGACGGTTTAAAAGCTAATGATGCTACTCAAATGAAATCTGGCATATA
The DNA here is from genome assembly GCA_947359405.1 of Antitype chi. NCBI lineage: Eukaryota > Metazoa > Arthropoda > Insecta > Lepidoptera > Noctuidae > Antitype > Antitype chi. The sequence continues at coordinate 11,558,472 of OX375811.1, read as the reverse complement.
TATAGTTGACAACGCATATCACGCGCAGTCATCGTTACTAGAGAGCGAAACAAAACTAAATGAAGATTTCAAATTCAGCTCTCTGCCACCGGAAGCAATGCAGACGTTAAAAGATCTGAGTTTGAGTGTATCTGATAGATTAAATAATAGCAAAAAGAAGCTAAAGGAAAAATGGGAGGACTTTGAAGGGAAAATGAAACACCTTAGCGTTGATAAGCACCAGGAAGTAAAAGACACACCAATCATAGAAAGAAAAGAGACACAAGATCTTATAAAACAAATTGCGGCAGATGAAACACTTGAGCAAACACCACTTGTATTTGATAATGAAATCATTTACAAAGAATCTAGTCAAAAGGCCATAGAAGTAGACAATAATAGTTTAGAAAGAGATAAAGTGAACAAAAGCTTGTATCAATATTATAAATTAAGCATAGTTGGTAAGGAAACAGATCGATCGAATTTAGTTGCTACTATCGAAAATTATGCCTGTGATATTAGTCAGATCTACACCCTTATGTTACAATTAGAAAGTTATTGTATAAATATAGGAGCTTTCGATGAATCTAAATTTGTACCTAATAATATTTTTCTTAGTTACCTTAATGAATCACAAAAAAAAGAGGAATTGCTTGATTTTATTATCAAAGATGAAACATTGTACAAATACTTTGTAGATTCATGTATTTCTGTGAATATGAAAAGCCAGAAACTGTCAAACATTGGCTGCGATTGTGGGTTCCCTCTGCCGTACTCTAGAACTCATCAAGCACCAATATTTTCTGAGCTTATAGACGAATTTATAGAGAAACAATGGTCAAGTCAAACGAGGAACCAATGTTACGATATATGTAAACGAATGCCTTACTTGTGGAGGAAGATTCTATATTTGAGGAGAAACGAAGACTTGTTGAATATATTGAGGATATTACTGCAAATGTTGGATGAAGGTTTACTACATTCTTTTCTGCCCCAGTTTACTCTAGAAACTTGGGAACGCACTGTGCAGTTGTACGCTACGCTACATGCGAATATATGTTTAAATTGTTCAAAGAAATTCGACCACATCTCTGTGAGGGATACTTTGAGTTGGGACGATATCGGGGCACTTATGATCAAGTCTGTCGGTGGTAAAAATGCTATAAAAGTGATGGAGAAATACGCGAGCCTCATAGACGAAGGAGCACTCTCTGAGAAGTTCTACCACACATGTCTGATGGTGAATATGTATGAGAAATATGACGCCACTATTACTGGACAGTTGACGGACACCTTATATAGTTGTTATAACTTTGAAGACTCCAAGATAGAGGTAAGGACATCATTTTTATGACTAGTGGTTTGCTTAGAGCATCTTTAGAATATTTCATCATTAGTGGCATTTTGTTCGCTTCCAGAATTATATTCTTAAAATTACCTTTTCATGCTGCCTCCTTACAAAATATTGCTCTAATATTATTATATTGGTTTCCGATTCAATCAATTGACAGCCTATAGTTGTGCTACAACACCTGGTTCTCCGCAGTTCTCGCACCGTCCCACCGTCTCGTCCTGTAATCGAATTTAAAACAGTTGGATCTGATTTGGTGAGATCGGAAGGTCCCAACCGTACTACTTCCTAAATTGTCGCAACCCAATGTAATTCTACGTCATGACTGAGTCGTCTGTCCGATTTAGAATTCAATTTAGTCTTCCAACTTCCTAATTAGAGTGTCCCTAGTTAGACTTTGTGTAATACGCACTTTACTGAGAAAATACTGGTAGAGAATGACATTATTAATAAATACTGTAAGTAATGCTCTTCTTCTCATTTTCAGGTGTGCAGACTTCTGCGCAGCACCTTAAATGGAATACCCAAGAACACTGCGTTACCAATAATTGCGGCAGCGAAGTCCAAACATTGGGGCCTGAGACCTCTTACTGCGACCAAATCTACCGGAGAAAACGAATCTACTGAAGAGTACATAATAGACGTATCGATATTCCATATATTACGTAGTTTATCATCTATCAATAATAACGTAACAGATTGCGTATTATGTGGGTTGCCACTACAAAATACTGTTCTAATCAAAGATGGCGGACTCTGGGTTTTTAAGTGTGGCCATACTTTTCACGGCGCGTGTTTAGATTTGAACAAAGTAAAACTATGTCCTTCGTGTTCGCCTGTTAAATGAAGTTTATAAATATAGGGACAGGCGTAGCCAATGAGCACAATTAATTTATTTTGTATTTGATTTGTTTTAAGGCTTGTTATGAACTTTTTAGTATAACATACAAAGTGGCAGGCACATCGACCCGCAAATTGCTGGTCGATTTTTCGTCAGTTATTAAAAAAATAATCGCTGTTCCATTCATTTTGACCGCGTAGGTATTGCACATTTGTATGAAACGGCATGTTTTTATTCTAATAACTGAGGTAAAATTTCAACGCAGCGGGGCCCAGAATCATTTACCATGGATTCTGGGGCCCAGAACCATGTACCATGAATTCGGGTTACGCGTCGGTGTCCCTGCCACCTTGTAAACAGCCAGTGTTATTTCTTTTTGCCTTTTGGGAGTGTTTTTGGAGTAAATTTTGTTTGCAGCTTATGATATTATATTATTATGAAATGATGGAGTACCATATTGCGATCTCTCTCAGGTTTGAAAAAGGATGTGAATCCTATCATATACAGCTTTTTTACCAGTACTTTATTTTACCATAGTTTAACAACACGAATACATTTTTGTATTATTATTTTCGTGTATAATAATTTTTAAACATAACTTTTTGTAAAACCAAAATGCTACACGCACTATACACTGTCTATCGAAATCGCAAATTCTTCTGTTAAAGAAGCATATTTTATCAAGATCATGTTATAAAGACTGTATTACTGAACGTCGAAGTTTAAAATATTGATGTACTGTATTCTTATTCGCGATGAACGGAACTTTGAAACGACTGTCAGACTGATTTGAAGTTCAATTATGACAGCCGTTTCGAAGTTTCGTACATCGCGATTATGATGAACATTAACGGTCTTATTCATAAAAAAGCTTATCGAAGGTTTAAGACATTCATTAGTTAAACTGCTCGATAAGCTTAAATAAAAAACCTTTGATAAAATGTTGTATTTATAAACGTTCTCTAACTAATAATATATGTCGTTTATAAATCAAAATATTGCCATTTTAATGAAGTCATCCAACAAATTGTGAACAATCGAATCGTCAAACGAAAATGTCTGCCTACTCACCAATAGTTGACCATAGACATTTTTACGTATTAGTAATCATTTAATTGTCTACAGTTTCGACACTCTTGACGCGGTGACGTCATTGCTAATTAAATTTGACAAATAATTTGAAATTGTAACTGTCATTATTGCTTGAAAATTATTATTTGGTGACACAATATTTGTACGTCAAATGGTCAAATGTCATTTTCTTTGTAATCAATGAGCTGCTTTAGAGTCTGCCATTTTTTCCTTAAAACTATAGTAGGGTTCTGGCTTCTTTAACTTTAAAAAGTGCTATTCATAAACGCACTTTTTGACAACCAGACTTAGCAAGGTTTTAGATGTTCGATAACACTTTATGAATATGACCGTATGAATACAGTACATGGATATTTTAAACTTCGAAGTTCAGTAATATAGTCTGTTATTGTAAAGAGTACTCATTTATTTATTTATATTGCTTACTTCTAATACAATGTTTTAAACTGTCAAGTGTCAAGTAATTAACACAATTACTTTTCTATTGTTATCAGACTCAATGAGTCTGCCTAACAGACGAGTGGTCAATACAGTTTTGACGTTTAAACATCTTTTAGCTTAAATGAACGTTTCTAAATAAACCCCATAATAATTATAAAACGACATATTTGTAAAAATTATACATATATTTTGAGCTTGTTCTTAGTCTCGACCGCGACCATGTCGAATATGTAAATTATGCTAAAACAATAGAAATATTGATGATATTTTAATAATCTCATGTTAGTAATAAGGTACCCATAAATTATAGTAAAACCAAAAATAACTTGTATCCTATTGTAACTATGTACTTAAAAAATGTTGTATTAGATCGACTAACTGGCCTTTACATTAGGCTAAATGAAGTGCTTTATTTTTGAATAGTTAGCATAGTGAAAGAGAATTTTTAGACACAAACGAATTTGAATAAAGAGTTATTCAAATTCGTTTATGTCTAAAAATCACACATTCTACCTATTATAAAAATGTTGAACCTTATCAAGGTTTTGTGTTTTACAGCACGGTTGGCGCAGTGGTTAAGCGATTGACTGCTGCGCTGCGTGTCGCGGGTTCGATCCCCGCACGGAACAAATATTTGTATGACCTACAAGTAGTTGTTCCGGGTCTGGCTGTTTGTGTATGTGAGTTTAAATGTTTGTAAACGCACCCACAATACAGGAGAAATTCCTAGTGTGGGGCAACGTTTTTTTTTAAAAAAAAAAAACTTAAAGAATCGCCTATCTTTTGAGGGAGTGAAGTTACCAGTCAAATCTTGCCATTGTAAAAAAAACATAGATGCTTAGTTGCGTATATGCTTTTCTTTGTTCAATTCGATACACCGGTTGGCAGAAATTATCAGGATTTTGTAGCACATTGGTCCTGCGCCTGATCTCTCTCCGGCCGCGTCGGATTGCCATGCCTTCAGACTATGAGTGAGGGAAAATGAGTGCCAGTGTGTCTTCGCACACACTTGTGCACTATAATATCTTACGTGCCCAAGGCTAGTCTCCGTTGAGATTAGCCGCCATGGGCGAAATAGGGTCTGGAGGACTACTATATTGTTACCAGTTACGATTAACGTTGGTTTGTTTTTTACAAAATAGTGTGCAGTTTGTGGTTTGTGTATAGATTAATGGATGACTTCATTTGATAAATCTGTACGTTTCAGGGGCCTTCTATTTTAGTTTTAATGTTACCAAACAAGCAATGATTCAACTTTTCCTGTCGTGTGGGAATCAGTTCCAGCTCCTTTCCAACATTTTCTTGAATATAGCTCCTTTGAGAACCGTTGTCAAACAACGCTCTAACAGGTAGAACTCGTTCTCCATTTCGCACGTTGATCATCACATTGTAATACGGTGTTTTTTTTTTGAGGGTGGCAACTCGTCAAATTATTTCTCCCGTTCTGGGTGGAGCAGGAGGGCATGTCAGACTTTTACTGACTAAAACCCTCCCGTGTTCCCTCAGTTGCCTGTATGCCAGGGGCCACGGAATCTCTTTCGAACAACCCGCACCCCTGGCAGGCATCGGCCCTTGCACGCCCCACCAATTGGTGCTGACATCTCTTTGAGGTGACGGCTACCCATGCACTCTCGCTCCGTACCATGGCCTGGACCAGGGCCGGACGCGAGAGATCGCTGCCACCGATCGCCTCCATGAGGACACGGTGGTGCTCCTCTCGAGCCGGGCAGATCTCCATCGTGTCCTAAGGGCGATCTTCATAGTGGAAAAACCCGGGCGTTTTCTCCCGCCTTATGCGAAACGGGAACCTCCCGAAACAGCCGTGTCCGGTGAGGAATTATGCTCTGCATGCTTTTGGATGATGTCCAAGCTTCAGACATATGGGACATGCCTTTATCTTCCTTGCAATTTCTATTCTTTCTTCCACGGTGAAGTTGTGCAGCTTATAACAATCAGCGCTTGAGCGATTAATTTTATTGCACCATACGCAGTTATTCTTGGGTTGTATTTTTTTAATAATAATAATATGTGCTATAAGGCAGCTAGCGGTGGCCTCTTAGCCATTAGAATCTGTTTGAGCCAGATTTCTTGTTAATTCAACTCTTTGTGAGCTCTCTATCTCCGCTTTTGAAAAACTCATTAGGCTAACAAGGACTTCCTCTGGGTTCTTGGTCTTTAAATACCCCTTCTGTCACTTCCAAATCTTTAAAATATCAAGGGGTAGAGCAGACTCTATAAGAGGAAAGATGAATGCTTGGTACTTACTGATGCCGAGTCTTTCCAAGGCTCTTAAGTTCGTATTCAGTTTATCGTATAGCTCCACAAGGTTAGATTTTCCTTTTAAAACTAATGCAAGTAGTTCTCGAACATAAACCTCTATTTAGCAATTCTTCTCGCGCATACCTGTGTTTGAGCTCCTCTATGCACTTTTTATATGTGTTCCCTGATGGAGGGTAGCTCATTACTAATGAGTAGACGTCGGTTCCAATTTCAATACTCAGCTTTTTAAAGCACTATTTATAGTACATTTTATCAACATCATCCAACCCTGAGTCCCTGTCTATTTTTGAAAACTGACCCCAAAAACATAACCAATTACGAATATCACCATCGATTTTTTAAAAAAAATTCTCGGGCAGCTTGAAATATCTATTTTATGTGTTCTCCGCTTGTGCTCGTCTTAGCAGTTTTATTTAAAATGATCTCGTATTTAGTTTTTTAACAATAAATCTTTTGCTATATTCTTCCACTGTCAAGATCTCTTTCGATTTGTGCCTCCGTTCTTTCATTATCTAATATTTCGTCTTTTATCTTTGAATCTAAATGTGAAAATCGTGTGTTCATGTCATATAATTTGTTAAACTCACTTTTTCATTCGGTCATCATCCCTTCACCGGTTTTGAAAATTTCTTCGATGGTGTTGGCCGCGATCGTGATAAGCCTTCGCAGAATGCTTCTCTCTTTGTTGTATTTATTAATTCTTTTGTTTGCGAGGATGTCGAAGGACATTTCGCAGCGGCGTCCATCTTGTGTTGGTGGCGCGTGTGACCGGCCGGTTAAATTTCACAAAGACAAACCCTAATTTTCACGGTCACCAGATGTCTAGCAAGCTCACGTATGCCCAGCTTCGTTGATCTGGAGTGGTGATGTTGTCCACAACAGTGATCATGTTAACTTCATTCAATGTAATTCCAATAACAATATGATAAGTCGCGGTGAAGGTCAATTGAAGATCATCAATGAATCTGTAGACGAAAATCAGTTTACGTCAATCGTGTTACAAAATTGTGGTAAATTCACGCTACTGGTGTCACTAATAGGACATGGAAAGAAATACGCAGCTTAGTATGGTGCTACTGTTAAAATTGTGTAGTTCTCTGTGGTAGCGTTCTAAAGTTTTGGCGTAATCATTGGAAAAGGCTCGAATTTATGTATGTTATTATGTGTGTGTATTTTAGCTTAGCGTCAAGGCCACTATATACACTGCATTTAGCAAATGTAAAGTCCTGTAAATGACGTAGCTATGTAGTGAAAACATGCTGTACATAATCGTAAAGAATATTTTTGTATATGCGAAGAAGTGTAGCCATATCATGTATTTTTTTTTTATTCTGATACTCGATGTATTTTGAAATCTATGAATGTATGAACAATATTGTAACTACATATTTATTTCTTAATAAAATTAACTATCCGGTCAAATTAATTGTTTTTACTATAATTAAATGTACGTGTGTGTATGCTTGAGGGTGTGTGTATACGACATGTACAACCAAGGAATCATAATTTGAAGCAGTTGTACTTTACCACCTGTTAGGCAGCTCTTTGTGCTAAACTGTACGTTGCGCAGACATACCTACTTCTTTACAGCTGGATCATGATCGCTTGAAAAAAAGTAGGTCTACGGATGTGTGCCCTATAGAGAGGCACAGAACAAAACTTGCGGGACCTCATTTTAGAATCCTTGGTAGTCGTATTTACAACTTAGTGAACAAACAATGTAACATCTACACGGCCAATAAATGACATGTCCAGGTTGAGCCCTCTGGTATCGATAAGTGTTCATGATTTAAGGTTTTACAATAAGATTTTAAAATTAAGATCTAAATTACTATGGATTTATTAATTCAATATTACTTGCCTAACATAATTCTCAAAAAAACAATACCCAACCACAGCGTCCGCCATGCCGCCGCTTGCCATTTTGAATATAGGAAGTACTAAAACGTTTTTGACGTTCCATTTAAATCTCGTAATTACATTTTGTGAACAATAACTATAAGCCGTTTATTTTAGATCAAAGGAATTTATCAAAGTACGAGTAATTGCGTATAAATATAAATATTCAAGGTTACTAAGTCACTGAAAAACAAATAGCGTCGGTTACGACGGTATTACAACTAATATCCTAAAACTAGTAGCAAACAATATTGCTCCAGTGCTAAGCCATATAATCAGTATATGCATAGAAAATGGACACTTCCCAAGTAAGCTAAAAATTTCAGTAATTAAACTACTACACAAAAAGGTGATAAAATAACCATCTCAAATTACCGCCCAATAGCTTTAATTTCAATACTGTCTAAAGTGTTTGAAAAGGTTATCTATAATTCCCTATATTCTTTTCTTGAATCTAATAATATACTTGCCGATGAACAATATGGATTTCGGAAAACTAGAACTATAAACAAAGCTGTATAAGAGTTATTCTCTAAAATTGGTCTAAATGTTGACAAAAAAATACCTATTGCAACTCTGCCTACTAAAGGATTTGTCAAAAGCATTCGATCATGTAGACCATTATATATTATTAAGCAAGTTAGAGCGCTATGGCATTATAGGCAACATATTAAAATTAATGGAAACATACTTATCAGGCAGAAAACAAATCACTGTCATAAATAGGATTTGCCCAAAGACAAAAACAAAAATTGCGTACACGTCTTCAACCAGGTTAACAAAATCAAATCAAATCAAATTTATTCGTAAATGTAGGTTTCATTACAATAGGATGTTATAGTAAGATAGTCAGTTCGCTACATTTTACTCGAAAGCATATCTACAAATAATAAGAATGTTAGTTTTGTCGAAACCACAGACACATTTAAAATAAAATAACTCAATTACTTACATACTAACACACAATTGCCAATGTCGACATAATAATAATCTAAATGTAAGGACAAAAACATAAGATAGTGCAACTTAGAACGTATACACACAGAAACAGCCATTTTAACAACATCTAAAGAAACTAATGAGGATAAAATGTGGGATTCCTCAAGGAAGTGTCCTTGGGCCCTTGCTATTAATTATCTATATAAACGATTTACCACAATGCATTGATCATCAAACTATTTTATTTGCCGATGATAGCACAGTACGTGTTTTTTTTTTTTGGGTGGGAAATCATCAAATAACTTCTCCCGTTCTGAATGGAGCAGGCGGGCGTGTCTGACTTTTACTGACTAAAACCCACCCGTGCTCCCTCAGTTGCCTGTGTGCCAGGGGCCGCGGTACCTCTTTCGAACAACCCGCACTCTTGGCAGGCATCGGCCCTTGCGGACCCTACCAGTTGGTGCTGACATGTCTTTGAGGCGCGCGTGGAACACAACGCGCCGTCGACCCGGGCTTGGTCCTTACGGGACAGCGAGCTACCTATTACTCGCCGTCCGCAAGCCCGCGCCTACGGTGGCTGGGAATCAGCCTGGGATTCCCGATGCCCACGGCGTCTCCCGCGGCGACTACGGCCGTGAGGGCTTATATACTGCCTCTCCCTCACGTGCGCCGCCTCCCTCTTCGCGAGCATTACTGCTTCGCAGAAGGAGGTGACTGCTAACCATGCACTCTCGCTCCGTACCATGGCCTGGACCTGGGCCGGACGCGAGAGATCGCCGCCGCCGATCACCTCCACGAGGACACGGCGGTGCTCCGCCCAAGCCGGGCAGACCGCCACCGTATGCTCCACCGTGTCCTCAGGGCGATCTTCGCAGTGGAAACACCCGGGCGTTTCCTCCCGCCTTACGCGAAACAGAAACCTCCCGATTTTTTTCCATGCCTCAAGGCAGAGCCTACTATTTATACTGTATTTAGCATATGTAAAGTCCTGTAAATGATGTACCTATGTCGTGAAAACATGCTTTACCTAGATAATTATAAAGAATATTTTTGTGTATGCAAGGAAGTGTATCCATATCAGGTTTTTTACACGCTTTATATTAGCTTCACTTGTATGTTTGTTTGTTTGTATGTAACCGACTCCTTTGAGCGCCATTTTGACCCACTTTAAACGGTCAGATTTCATTGAAACTTTGTAAACTTGTCGAGGACCGATGACAATTCAATAATTTAAAAAAAAATTGAGAACAAAAACACGTTTTTGTAGTTAGCAGAACTAAAAAATAGAAAATATATAATAGTTTAAAAAACTAAAAAACACGCTTTAAAAACCAAACTAAAAAAGGAGAAAATAATTTAATTCAATTAAAAAGCGTGGGGTGCTTGACATTAATTGATTATAAAAATACCTCAAAAAGCACCCCACGCTTTTTAATTGAATTAAATTATTTTCTCCTTTTTTAGTTTTTTTAATTTCTGGTGCTCGATGTGTTTTGAAATCTATGAATGTATGAATAATATTGTGAGGCCTAGTTGATTCTTCTGTACGCATTGCTCTCCGGATGAACTTGGACAACACCCAGGTTATGTTCAACGATCAGGTCACTCTGGGACCAATTGCTGGCAATGGCAGTGCTCTCAAAGTTGTTCCAGAATACATTTACCTCGGGTAAACTCTGCAGTTTGGTAAGAACAACTTTGAGAATGAAGCTAACAGAAGAATTCAGCTGGGCTGGGTCGCGTTTGGGAAGCTTCGTCAAGTTTTCTCGTCGCGTATTCCGCAGAATCTAAATTCAGCTTGGCTGGACAGCGTTTGGGAAGCTTCGTCAATTCTTCTCGTCGCGTATTCCGCAGAGTCTAAAGTCTTCAATCAGTGCATCCTGCCTGTTATGACTTAAGGAGCCGAAACGTGGACACTCCCGGTACGGCTGGTCCATAAATTCAAGGTCGCTCAGCGAGCTATGAAACGAGCTATGCTCGGAGTATCTCAGAGGGAAACAATCCGGAATGAGGTGATCTGGCAGAGAACCAAAGTTGTCGACATAGCTCACAGAATTTGCAAGCTGAAATGGCAATAGGCCGGCCACTTTAGCCGTAGAACAGATGACCGTTGGGGTAGACGTGTGCTTGAGTGGAGACCGCGAATCGGCAAACGTAAGGTAGGACGCCCTCAGGCTAGGTGGAGCAACGATCTTCGCCGGGTGGCTGGTAGCAGCTGGATGAGAGTTGCCAAAAATCGAGTTGAATGACGTGCAATTGGAGAGGCCTATGTCCAGCTGTGGACTGCTGTAGGCTGATGATGATGAACAATAATGTATCTACCTAATTTATTCTTAATTAAACTTACTCGGTCAAATTAATTGCTATTATTTACTAAATTATAAGTAGGTGCGTGTGAGGGGCTTGTGGATAAGTAATAACAGCCACACGGATCAATGGATCAGGTTAAGCTACGCTTGCTGCGGTTGGTCCCTGGATGGGTGACAATCTTTACATACCAAGTCCTCTCCGTGCCTCGGAAAGCACGTTAAGCCGTTGGGTCCCGGCTGTCATTTGTAGATCTTAGACGTTCGTTACGGGTAGTCAGAATGGGTATCTTATTACTCAGTTGTGGGGTGGGTTGTGGCGGTTAGTTAGGCAATCGCTTCATGTAATATGCTGGTATTCAGCTGCATCCGGTTAGACTGGAAGCCGACCCCAATATAGTTGGGAATTGGCTAGGCAGATGAATTATAAGTACGTGTGTGTGTGTGTGTGTGTGTGTATACGCCAAGTACAGTCAAGGAATTATCATTTTAAGCACTTTAGGGTTAATATTAATAATAAGGTGCAACCCTTACTATCTTTCAGGTTACGTATTGCCAATATTTTGGACGAAAATACATGATCCTGCTACTGTCACTCTTTGACCGTAGGTACCTATCTACCGATCTCATGTTTCGGAACACTCGAAGTTTTCAGGGGTGGAAATTATCATCTTCTTCCACTAGACTGTTGACAGTCCTGCATATAGGGCGTAAAAAATAAAACAAACCAATATTTTTTATTATTTATTTTTTAATATACTTTTGGGTTTTGGCACAATTTTAAACAATGTGTCCTGGTTTACACTAGGTAATAAAACCTAAACTCTATGTACTTACACATTGGAAACATTTTCGAATGCTAAGTAAAACGGCATGCTAAAATGGAAATCTCAACAAATAATTGTGAAAATAGTTCAAAAAAACTATTAAAAATAACAACGTTCGTTTTTAAGTACGTAAAATATCAGTTGTGAATCAACATTGTGATGTTTACAATTAAAGTAGGTAGGTACTCTTTATGGCAAGATGCGTGGATATTACCAAACAAATTGTTTCGTTACATCTGTTTCCTGTTTCAATAAATAAAAATTAAACTCGTCCGAGATCCTAACTCATACAATGGAGACACCAACATTAAGTATCGTTCATTAAATAACCACAATTACTAACGTTTACATCAAAATATACGCGTATTTACATGAGTTCAACATAAAAAATAAATAATTTAACGACACTGTTCTAAACCCTTACACATTTACTATGAATACACACTACTTATAAACATTAATTCACATACACAGTAAGTTTTATTTATTCATACTAATGCTACTTCACGTCAATTACTGGCATACAGCTTTTATTAAAGAAAAGAGAGGGAAAAACAAAAACAAGATTTATTTAATTAGAAAAATAAATAACAAAAATTCAAAAATGGCAATTAACGTCATTGAACAATTTTTTTAAGTTTTTCTCGAAATAGGTATCTATACAAGTTTGTTTACTAAGAGCTATATAAAAATGTAGATAATATTATGCGATACTACTGCTTAGTTACTATTATCTACTTATATAAATTGCACGATTCGATAAAGCGAATATTTGTTTATATTAATAATAGTTTAAGGGCGTTACATCACTTGATTTGAGAAAGTAGATACTTATTAACATTTAAGATTTGACTAATAAAATGTCCCATAAGTTCTATTCCAAAATTAATGTTCTAGAAGGGTATATAGTGAGAATTTTCTTAGTTGTACCCTCAAAGTTAAAAAAATAAAATCAGCGAAGGTAAATTTAAAAAGCTGCGTTACATAACATTACAGTACCTAATCATTTTCATAAAGACCCATTTGCTACTCTTATTAATATTATTTAATATCCAATTAAGTACTTGAAAGATTAATTTAGTAAGGTGATGTAAGCCCTAAATTATCCCACATTATGTCGGTGGGGTTTAACAAATCAATAAAAAGGAAATGTCTTTATGTATTAGCAAATTGACAATTTCACAATTGACCAATCATTTTTATTAAAAAATACTGTCAGGAACAAAAGATTTGATCTGTATCGGCACCAAAATTTTGACAGTATAAAAACAATATTCCCTTGCCTACATTTTACAAACTGGTGTATAATTTTCATTAATTTCGTTTATGATTTATAAAAACGATTTTAAATGTCATTGGCTATGTTGATTATTCCTTTAACATTAGGTGTTAAAACTGCTTATTATAAAGGGTCTAATACCAATCTCAACTAGTTAAGTCTATGAGTATTTAATCATAACCATTATGCATATAGATCTCACTGAATTTAAATAAAAACAGTTCCCGTGTTCAAAACACTTAAATTTTCAAGCAATCCGCTTCAAATTTTTGGCTTGATACATTTAAATTGCTTAGTTGTCTAAAGCAGCTACAATACAAATAGAACCTCGCACTAAGTTTATACATGGCCACGCGATAGTCAAGATCCAAAGTACTCATTACGACTAACACTAACACCTAATCTCTGAATCTTACACTAAAACCTTTAGCCAAACATTCAAATAAAACTTAATGTTATCTATCTACAAAGGGAATTTTACTTACTTATTTATTTACAAAGAATCCACTTGAACCCGGTTATATCAGGCCAGAATCCACTTGAACCCGGTTATATCAGGCTAGAATCTACTTTATTATGTTGATTTAAAATGATTTACATATTTATTTTATGTATGCAGATGCGTAGATATTTACATTTTCTTTTTCTAATTATCTATGTGTTGGTTTAATACAACATTTGGCACAATTACTTTTACAAAAGGAATTATCTATTTGTGCCAAAAATCTACAATTCTAGTTGAAACATTGTTAGATTATAGGTCGAACCTAAAAAGGGCGTTATTTACATAACAGGAGAACTATACACCCGCATAATACTTATGAATTAAAGAGTAATTTAAGACATTTTTACTAATTATATTTTCCAATTTCTTAGTACAATTTAGAAAACGGATCGCTCCTTATAAAGTCTCACACATTTGAACCGTATAAATAAGCTACTGTACTAAGATTTTTTGAATTTGGGTTTTCATAACTTTTCTCTAAAAGTCTAAACAAATATTTCACTGGGAAAATCACTGCGTAAGCACACATCAAATATACGGGCGAAAGTGTCCAAAGTTAGAAGTTTCTTAATTCACTAATGGAATAATCTCATTATTAATAATCAGTATTTTGTAAACGAGAGATCCAATTTGAGACACTGGCAAAAACTCACAAAATAATATAGCTACCGTCTATACGTGTGCCTCCCTCTTTGTACAGTCACGACACGAGGGGGCGGGTTTAAGGGCAACACTAGAGATTCCTGCTCCAAGTCTTTATGAATTGTAATCCAGAGTGTCCTAGTATTCTAGAACTGTCCGCGGTATTACCAGGGGTGGTGAGAGGGGGGCAAGGACAGGGGCGCGGCGTGCGGGTAGGGCCAGCCGCGCGCCGTACCTCAATCGTCCTCGCGCGGCGACAGCGGCGGGGAGAACCCGGGGTTCATGTAGTTGCCCCCGTTGGGGGGCGGCGACGAGTTGGAGGGCCCGGGGGACGCGAGCGCGGGCGGCAGGAAGCCCAGCTCGCTGCCGCCGTCGCGACACCACAGCTGGCGCATCTCCTGCCGGCGCGTGCGCATCAGGTTTTTGTACTCGGATATCCGCATCTTCTTGCCGTCAACTATGCATGTCCTTTTTGGTCTTGGTCGGTATCTGGAAGTGTAATGGAAAATATATTAGTTTTATTCTGGATACAATACAAAATTATAATTTTACAGAAATATTAAAGTTTCGACTGCCTCGTTGGTCTAGTGGTTGTAAGCGCTACTGCTGAGCTTGAGGTCCTGGGTTCGATTCCCAGGTCGGGCAAGATAATATTGGGTTTTGTAATCTGGAATTTCTCAGTAGCAGCCCGGAGTCTGGATTTGTGCCCAGTTGATGGCAATATGCTCGCCCACTGTTACATGGGACTTAACATAACTGGTGAAATATGGATGTACTATAGATACACCTCTGCCCAACACTTCGGGGACAAAAGGCGTGATGTTATGTTACAAACGTATAAACCTTGGCTGGGGAAGAGAATAATTAATCTTCCATTTTGGTGGTCCCTATAAATATATCTAGTGAAATTGCTGTAGGTAATCGATGTTGTTTGCAGCTGAATTCCAGGCAAAGTAGGTAACCATATTTGTAGATTTGGAGGTGTTTACAGGAGATGGAACATTGTAAGTACAGGAATATAATGCAGAAGTAAGTAATTTACCTATAATCAGGGTGCTTCTCCATATGCTGTTTGGACAGTCTCGACTGCTCCTCATAGTAGGGTTGCTTCTCAGCATTGGACATCGCCTTCCACCTGGCTCCGAGGATCTTGGATATGTTAGAGTTGTGCATGTCTGGACACGCCTTCAGGATCTTCCTGCGCTCATCCTTGGCCCACACCATGAACGCGTTCATTGGTCGCTTGATGTGCGGCTTGCCGGTCTCGTCGCGACGTGGTTGGCGGACCAGCTTCGCTTTCTCTGCATCCTCGGATGGTGATTGGCTCCATGATGATGCTGGAATGTTTAGAACGGTTATTAGTACATGCTCTTGAGTTTTGCACAACTAAAGTTGCAACGAGGGTTAGGATATAATCACATAATAATGATTTAGTAATGGTAGTTTATGGGGCAGATCAAATACCTAGTACTAATTTACTCTTAAATAAAAGTAGGGACGGTATACACCGCGTATTACCTAAAGCTTACATTAAGTGGTCCGTGGTTCAGGACAAACATGTTGACCATTTTCCTGATATAGGGTAAAAAGTTGCCCCAGGGGTATAGTTGCCTCGATTTTAATGACTCTAGTTTCGCGGATGAATCGCATGCTATTTTATTAATCTACCGAAAGATTCTCCAACTACCACTAAGTTGACCGTGTCGCATGTCTCTGTGCATGGGAAGGCAAAATTCGATCCAAGGTTTTGCCGGATAGATGTCCTGTTTCTTGGGGGGGGGGGGGTGTGTATCTATCCTAAACGTAATATATATGGATTAGGCAACTATCCCCAATGTGGGATAGATGTCACAAAATAAACAGGTACGCCAAAATCGCTAAAATTCTGCGTTTTGTACTGTGAGATATAAAGTGATTCAAAAAGTATGGCAACTATCCGCCTTTTACTCTAGGTATCTACCCAATCTCTACTTCGTAACTTGAAGAAGTTGTCTGTTCTTTGACATCTCTAAAAACAACTCAATTTACGACCCACGCGATATCAATGCATCTAATCTGTCAATGAAATATAATCCGCTTGAGTGATACCCCACCCTACATGCTTTACAGCAGTGTAAAGAAATTCCGACGCCTTATAAAATTATGGAAATATAACAGAAATGTAAATAAGATATGAAACGGCCTGTCGCACAGTTGTTTGAGAACACAATCGGACGCCGCGCTTAGCTCAGCTATAAATTATCGCGAACGATGGATGTCGGCCGTAAAACAATCGTTAAACTGGGATTGTGTGTCTATTTCAAACGTTTCCATTTATATCGAGACAGTTAAAATTCTATTTGGCATTTTTATACTTATATTCGTTTTACTACTTACTATCGTACTTTTCGTACCTAAGGTAGGTCCCAGTGACAGAGTGACACATTGACGCGCAAACTGAATTCAGCACATAATTCTAGACCACTACCTAGTGTAGAATTTTTGTTGGTTCAAATAAATCGGCCTTTTTCATTTAAGGTGAACCTAATCGACATTTTTTCCATACAAACTTCGGGAGTGTATTACTCCCCTGTTTGACAATGTACCTACATCAAAAATTAAACATGGTATCTGTCTCATTATTAATATTGTCTATCGAGAAACCATTATAAAATTAGGAACCAACAAAGATTCGTTTTTCTCGCTCATTAAACCTAACTTTGAGCGTGTTTAAGTAACAACAGAAGTGTAAAATCTCCAAAACCAAGTCAGTATCGACAAAGCTCAAATATCGAATACTCAATAAAGTTTATTGGTAATTGATTTATGCAGTGGATTTTTCATAAAACCCGATCTTCCGAAGGACATTTCTTAATTTATTACGCGCCTGTTTTACTATAAATGATCCTGTATCTCACTCAATTACGTTGTGCGTGTAGACCGACGCTTCTAACTGCACATCATTGATACCTCAATTGATACTACCTCTGCCGGACACGATGCCTGATTCTCATCAGGTATCGTGGGGCCTGGCTAAAAAAAACACGCAGCTGTCTCCAGCTGCGTGTTTTTTTTAGCCAGGCCCACCAGTGAGTTCGAGCCCGTGACTAGATTCCCCTTAAATGACCGACGAAAAATTTCAACCCAGCACCCTAATTGCGTAACTCACGATTAATCATAATCTGTTTCGTTTTGAAACAGATGGCTAAACCATTGCTTCATATGTTAGAAAAATATGTCTAATCAGCAACGTGAATAACGCAATGAATATTGTTGAACTGTCAAAATGAAACCGATTATGATTAATCGCGTGTTACGCAATTAGGGTGCAGGTTCAGAATCAAGTACTGAATCCATGGCATCGGGTTGCGCATCGACGTGATGGCACCCTGTACATTTTCGTTGCAGGTTAAACCGTAAAATCTGTTGGAGTGGTCTACGGCCGTCTACGTTATATTTAAAGCTCCAATAGTCGTATGCTAGTAGAATATTAATTCTATTGAGTTGTCTTGTTCAACTTACCTACTAGCTATTGTTCTATCGTTGTTGAGCCAAAAAACTGGCTAAGGAATTAAACTGAATAAGTATGAACTGGAAAATAGTGAAACCGCTTTGAACGACAGTTCTCTGACAAGGGTCAGTAATCCACAACAAAGATAATACTGTCAGTTCTTTCATTGGTGAAATTCGCCCATAATTGTTCCGCCATTTTTTTTTATAAATGCTTTTTGCTTCAATTGTTTGGAGATCCTACCTACCTACTTATCAAAATTCCTAAATTACCCTAGGCTGATAAATTGACAGTTTTTTCCTAATAACAGTTTTTTTTAATGTGATAATTTAACAAATTTTGAAACGGTCACATGTGGTTAGGTCTTAATAGAATCGAACGCCTACAAACCCGTCGTAAACTAAACTGTTGAAGAAGCAGTCTTTAAAAATGACGTTCACTGCCTTGTTTGTCATTAACAAGAGTTGAGGGATTATAATTAATAGGTAGGTAGCCATCTATAGCAGAGTCGTGTGTTTGTATTTCTGATGAATTCATTAGAATAGATTATTGAAGACAAGATACACATAGGCTACGTTAAACCAGTATCTATTTGCCCTTAAAGTGACAGCTTTCTAGTTGAATAAATTATAAAATATAGCAATTGATTGGATATTTATAGGGTATTCGTACAAGACTGACCTAATTTCTTGACTAAATTCTTACAACTTTCGCGGTGATAAGTTGTTGGCTTCATCAAACAGACTCTTTAATAGTTTTTTATTGAATTGTAGCTCTTTTACTATCACCAATACATAATAAACGCTCGCAGTTGCTGTGTGGCGTTTAATTAGCATAGTAACATCAGCACCCTAATTGCGTAACTCACGATTCATCATAATTTATTTCGTTTTGAAACAAATAGCT
The DNA here is from genome assembly GCA_947359405.1 of Antitype chi. NCBI lineage: Eukaryota > Metazoa > Arthropoda > Insecta > Lepidoptera > Noctuidae > Antitype > Antitype chi. The sequence goes on along the minus strand of OX375811.1, from coordinate 11,539,695 downwards.
AAACCATTGCTTCATATGTTCGAAAAATGTGTCTGCTCAACAACGTAAATAACGCAATGAATATTGTTGAACTGTAAAAATGAAACTGATTATGATTAATCGCGTGTTCCGCAATTAGGGTGCAGGTTTTTCAGAGTTCATTCTTTTGATCGTCTGTCACGAAATCTAGGGTTAGTAATACTTAATTGAGTTGAATTAATGAGTGTAGATATTGAAAACTGTTTAGCAGGTAGGTACCTACCCAAATATTTATAAAAACTAACCTACTGACTAAAGAGTGTCTAAAGAATGACCAAGCGTTGTAGTGGAGCGTAAGCTGAATATGTTAGGATTGTTCTTAAGAATTTTAGAATGTAGATTTAAGAAGTCGTATTTCTTATTTTGTCGTTCAAGTTTTCACGGTTCTTGTGTTAAACGATAATTCATTGGTGTTTAATTTTGTTGATGGAAATGCTTTAGTTAAGGTTTAGTAGGCTACCATAGACGTTGAAGGTAGTTTAGGTGATGTGATATTTTGTTAAATATTGTATTTTTAACTATAAAAGGCGAGAAGAATGAAAACGTCTATTTACCTAATTGATTGAAGTAAAGTGTCTAACTGTCAAAGTAGGTACAGTTACGGACAGTTGTGTTAAAATACTAGCAGATAAGTGCACTTCGCTACAATTCTAAAATCACCAGACTTCACTAGACAGCAATATTGAGTGAATTACGTCACGAGTGTCGCGCACATTAAATTTCGCACTAATCAAATTCCGAAACGATTATTGCGACCGCATCCCCCCCCACCCCCACACGTCCAGCTATGTGGGTCACACTGGAAAATGTCCGGCTAACATTTGAGCTGACGGATTCGCTACCAAGTGTCCACTCGATTAATAAGCCACCGCGGAAACATGCCGCACTCAAAGCGCGGGACATTCCTCGAATTAATTTGAAGCGCTGTTAGATAATTTATAACATCCTAGCGCGCCTGATACGAGCGCGATACACTTCTAATGTCACCGCCGATGAGGACACTCTCGCGCACAGAACTCTTACGCCCTTATTTTTTTGGTCATCACAATTTTAAATCCCGTGTCGCGCTATGACGTCAATCCCATTTTATTTTAGTCCCCGTTACGCGGCTGTCACGCTAACAACTAGTATTAATGACGTTCGCCTGAAATGACGGCAATAATTAGCCGCTCGTGACAGGTCAAGTACGGCACAGTTGGTGATTCAGATACGGTTACAGGCCATTTCGTTTTATAGTGTAAGTCATTATGTGTTTTATCTAGGAATTCGCGTGACGTTATGACTTAAAATATTATGTTACAGCTGTCATATTTATTGTAACATGAAAGTTGTGGAAATTATTTATATTCCTGTTTATACATTAAGAAAAGCAGGAAAATTTTAACTGCCTCCATCAGCTTAGAATTTGCATTATAATGAACTAGGCCTTGGAGATCAAAATCTGCAGAGAGCGTGCGATATAAATTCTTTAATTATAGCACTCATAGATAAGCTCTAGCAGGTTCTTGTTTGAAGTTGAATCGGCAAGCTAACACACAATGTATGTAAACTTTCGTGTTTATGATATTAATTTTTACAATGACTAGTGTGCGCGAGTGTCCAGCGAAGCGGGCGGGACGTTGCAGTGAGCGGAAGTTTGTGTCTCCAGCGCCATCTATTTCACGTTTCACACGATTCTCTTGTTTTAAAGGAAACGAAACGACACTTGCGATTTTGTAACCAATTCGGTTTGGGATCGCGCCAACTATTTAAAGTAGATATTGGTTTTATTGTACACCATCTTACACAATTATTTATATGTATGAATTATTAAAGTTTATCTAATGTGTATAATTAATGTCCCCAGTTCCTTGGCTAAATAAATGCTTATCCCAAAAAAACGCATAGAATATTTTTTGCTTCAATGGCATCTCGCAGGTCAACCTAGGCTGTCGAGTGCTTAAACGGACTTGAACCCAAATATAGAATTAAAATCTGTGGTACCTACTCATGGCAGGCATTCTATTGTTTCTCAGTGAACTAAAAATGCACTTGAAAAGATTCTCTTAACTTTTAAAATAATTGGAATGCCTTCAACCATTATCCTCGACGTGGAATGTCATCAAATCGCTGGGGGACGCAATAAAAACGAAACTTTATATACTTTGTAACATAAAACTTGGGCTCGTAAGATTTACAGATGAGTTCCAAGATTACCGGTGATAATTAATATTTCTAAAGTAATTTACGTATCTCTCAATTTTGTCAGACTTGCATCCTACACGAGATGTCTCGGATAGAGTCACTGATGAACTAGATTTTAGTTTACAAGTTAATCGGTAAATCCTGTTATGCAATCCTATGAATTTCCGGGTTGATACTAGTAAGTATTTCTGATACTGAGGTAGCCTATCTATCCGGAAGGTAGTGATAAGAATGTTAATCATGATCATGTTTACCTAATTAATATACACTATACACTTACCTATCGCAACAGTATTTATATATAGATCAACTACTCTTGCCCGCGGCTCCGCCCGCCTAGATGACGGTTATCGCGTAAAAAGTAGCTTATGTCCTTCTCCAGATCCCAGGCTATATCTCTGCCTAATTTCATGACGATCGCTTCAGCGGTTTAGGCGTGAAAGCGTAACAGACAGACAAAGTTACTTTCGCATTTAAAATATTAGTAGGGAAGTGGGGATTAGTAGCGATTGGGTGATAGATTGACCTTAATAGGTGTTATTCAAAGCTAATTAGTTCTTAGTAGGTACCTGAATAGAAGTTAGACTGAACAAATTATTTTGTGTTACAAACTGTTAAATTATTTGGCGATTTCAGATGTCGACGTTATGATGGAATTTCGATGGTAGACATTGAAATTTTCTTATGTTTATGCCATTTTTCAGCACCCTAATTGCGTAACACACGATTAATCATAAACTGTTTCATTTTGACAGTTCAAAAATATTCATTGCGTTATTAGCGTTGTTGAAGCCGACACATTTTTCGAACATATGAGGCAATGGTTTAGCAAATCGTGCGTTACGCAATTAGGGTGCTGGACAGTGTCAAGATGTTTGTTGAAAAAAAAATTGATTCGCGACCGACTCTTTCATAAAAAAGTCATTCAATGGAATTAGAGGGTTGTATTGATGATATTAATCATAATGATTCTGTAATATCGTATAATCATATTTTAATCAACAAACTACCTGGCACTGACCTGCAAATTGCAAAACGTAAAAAAAATGAAATACAATACGATCGTTTCCACCTTTTTTTTTTGTTGGGTGGGAAGTCATCTAATAACTTCTCCCGCTCTGGGTGGAGCAGGAGGTCGTGTCAGACTTTTACTGACTAAAACCCACCCGTGTTCCCTCAGCTGCCTGTGTGCCAGGGGCCACGGTATCTCTTTCGAACAACCCGCACTCTCGGCAGCCATCGCCCCTTGCGGACCTCACCAGTTGGTGGTGACATCTCTTTGAGGCGCGCGTGCAACACAACGAGCCGTCGACCCGAGCTTGGTCCTTTCCGGACAGCGAGCTACCCATTACTCGCCGCCCGCGCCTACGATGGCCGGGAATCAGCCTGGGATTCATGACGTCCAGGGCATCTCCTGCGGCGACTAAGGCCGTGAGGGCGCATATACAGCCTCTCCCTCACGTGCGCCGCCTCCTTCTTCGCGAGCATTACTGCTTCGCAGAAGGAGGTGACGGCTACCCATGCACTCTCGTTCCGTGAGCGTGAGTCGACATTTTTTTTTCCATACAAATTTCGGGAGTATATTACTCCACTGTTCGACAATGTAAATCAAAAATTAAACACAGTATGTTTTTGTGTCATTATTAATATTGTCTGTGTGGAAACAGAATAAATACTAAAATAAAAAGCCACTAAAAAGTGATGAGCCAACAAAGATTCGTTTTTCTTGCTAATTTAACCTAACTTTGGCCGTGTTTAAGTAATAAAAGAATTGTAAAATCTCCAAAACCAAGTCGGTACAGACAAAGCTCAATTACTGAAAAGTTCAATAAACTTTATTAATAATTGATTTATGCAGTGACTTTTTCATAAAACCCGATCTTCCGAAGGACTTTTCTTAATTTTTTACGCGCCTGTTTTACTTTAGATGATTCTGTATCTCACTTAATAACATTGTGCGTGTAGACAAGCGTCTAACTGCTCATCACTGATACTACCTCTGTCGAACAAGATGCCTGGTGAGACAGCGTGCTTTTAGTCAGGCCCACCAGTGAGTTCGAGCCCGCGACTAGTGTCCCCTTAAGAGCTTTTGTCAAAATATGGAGCTTAAATGTTTATAGGCCATATCAGGCAAGCATTATTAATTTATTATTTACCAGCAGCGCAGTGGTTTCGCCCGCGTGGAGGTCGAAAACTATTCCATGGGAGCTTACTATCGGGACAAAACGTACCCTGTGTATTATTCCAGGTTACAAACTACATTTGTGCCAAATTTCATCCTAATCGTTTCAGCCATTTTTGCGTGATTGAGTAACAAACATCCAAACATCTAACATACAAACTTTCACGTTTATAATATTAGTAGGATTTATTTAATTCAAGAAAACATACAGTTACACAAACATATTAATAAACAGGTAGTGAGAAAAAAAATAGCCTAAAAAATAAAAATAAAACACGCTTTAAAAACCAAACTAAAAAACCAGAAAATAATTTCAAAAAGCATATCAAGCACCCTACGCTTTTATGAAATTATTTACTGCTTTTTTATTTTGGTTTTTAAAGCGTGTTTAAAAAAAAAACTTTTATTTTTTTTAGCTCTGCTAACTACAAAAGCGTGATTTTTGAGATTATTTTAATTTTATTTTTTTAAATTATTGAATTGTCATCGGACCTCGATAAGTCTACAAAGTTTAAATGAAATCTGACCGTTCGAAGTAGGTCAAAATCAAGTCCAAAGGAGTCGGTTACAAACAAACATACTTACAAACATACAGGTGAAGCTAATAAAAGCGTCTTAAAAAGAGAAAACAAGCATATGTGTAGCTCATGGTATTAAAGACTTGACAAGGCTTTCAATAATCACCTAGGCAGGTACAAACACTGTTAGCAATAAATTCGAGTAGGAAAACGCGATGAATCGCATGGCCTACATTTCAGTCGATATTTACCGGAGTGTAACTGTTTTACGGTGTAAGACGTATTAATTATATTTAGCAATTAAATGCGAAACATCAAAATGTTTGGCGGCGACACGGGACATTTCTTCATTCTAACATTTGCCGACTATTTATCTAAAACTATTCCTTGTTTATTTTGGTTCCTAACATTTCGTAAGTACACGCAGATTTTGATATTAAATTGATTCTGATTTACATAATTTCTAGTATTTGAGTTATAAAAGGAGTGGTCGTGGCTAAATGTTAACAGTCGCACGGATCAATCAAACGTTAAGCTTCCCTTGCTGCGGTTGATTTGTTGATGGGTGACAATCCATTACATGTTGACTCGAAAAGCACGTTAAGCCGTTGGTCCCGGTGGTGATTGGTAGTTCCATTGATTGTGATTATAAAAGGATGACATACTTGAATAGGGTTTGTAAAAAAAAAATTGAGATGGACAGTTTTAAACAATGAGAAATTCAAATGTGCCAAAAAAAGTGTTTTCTATTGTAAAAAAAAATATGATGTTTTGTCAAAAAATCGCCTGCAACAGTTACTTATCCATCAGAAAACTACATTTAAAAGCACCTTTGATCGATGGTTATTAAAAAAATAATCAGAACACCCAAGATTTATTGTTATCGTAAATTGTAACGGGGACCATATTGTGACGGATTCATTAATTAATTGATAATTGATGCAAAATTTTAGGTGCTGTCTTCTTAGGTGCTCATCTATGTATATCTATGCGTGTTAAAATTAAAGTCGCTTGTTGTGTCTGTCTGTGTGACCGCGTTGTTCTTCTAAACTCCGAAATGAATTTTTATGCGGTTTTCACCATAATTTAGAGAATTTATCCCGAAAGGTCTACGTGTAAGGTAAAAGCCGGATAGTTGCCACGCTTTTGAAATCACTTTATATCTCTCAGCATAAAAAGCAAAATACTTTATTCGTAACACTGGTGTATAATTTGGTTTTTTATTAATAAATTTATTAAAAAAAAAAGTTTTTTAAAGATATCTGTGTTGTTATCATGTTCTTTTTATGTTATGTCATCTTTTTATATGTACATGTTCCTGTGACAAATAAATCGATTTTTCTTTCTTAATAATAGCTCTATATTTTGTCAATCTATCCCACATAGGGGATAGTTGCCTAATCCATATAAATTACGTTTAGGATAGATACCCCGCCGAGAAAAAGGACATCTATCTCGCAAAAACTTTGATGGTATTTTGCCTTCCCATGCAATCGCACAGAGACATGCGACATGTTCAACTTAGTGGTAAATGGAGAGTCTTTTTTTTAATGTAATTCACAAAACTACATCAGTTTTGTGAATTAAATTTAAAAAAAAATCACAAATGCAATAAAATCAGCTACAAAACAATATTTTTGATTGACATCTACTAGATCATGTGAATCTTGCATGCATATTATTTTGTAAAACACTTTCTTTAAAAAATATAATGCCTACAGGTCTTTCGATAGATTAATAAAATAGCATGCGATTCATCCGAAAAACTAGAGTAATTACAATCGGGGCAACTATACCCGTGGGGCAACTATCCCTATAATATATCAATATTAAACTAAAACATAATAAATAAATCTTGTTGTTTCGCCAAGTCCTAAAAACCGGCCGAAGAAAGGGCGGGTCGCTAGTTATCTATATAATTATCTTTATCCTAATGCCTGGGTCTATAAAAAACTAGTTATGTAAATGAAAGTCTATTATCATCTTTCTGTTGATGTTTAAGTTATTCGAGCAGTTTTATTGAATGAATTATGGGGTCAGAGGTACAGAATTTGCGGAATTTATTTCAACTAGATAAAACCAGCTGTGTTTTTTTAATGGACAGCTGGGCCAATAGTTACCATTAAGTTTGTTGGCAACCTAGGTTTTAAAGCTCGCTAGTGGCGATTCAGTAAGTATTTTAGTGTCGCAGAATGACTATTGCTAATGTCATCATGACTGACACAAGAAGATTAACTAATGGTGATAGTTATCTAACTCAGCTTTTAGCAGTTACTGTTCGGGTAATATAATAGTTGTGATAGAATAGAATATAATAACGTATAAAGTCTTCAGTATTTAGCGGGTTGCTAAGCGCTGGTTTTCAGTTTAAACCTTTAACTTGAAAAAAGAGGTATGCTTAGAATTATTTAGCAACAAAGGAGTAATAAACTAAATGATAATTATATGAATGAATTAGAAAAAAAAAACATTTTTTCATTTGAGGACAGGACCTACTGAACGACATCTTTCATAATAATTTTAATTTAAAATTTTACATTTTTGTGGGACAAAAATCTTTTGTGACAATCTTTCCTCTTTCTAGGTTGAAACTCGTTACATTTTTTACACGTATCATCTACGCACGAAAGCTATTAGTAGGTACTCCAGTGACATAGATCCACAGTTCATCCAGAATCCGAGTTTAGGTAACAAGTGAATCAGATAATAACGATGACGTCATTAGCACGTCATTAGCGCGACATTCCGCAAAAAATATTAGAACGGTCTAATCAAATAATTTATTAGCCACAGAACACATTGAGCAGGTTTAATGGGATCTAAGGCTAATGGACAACCGCTTTCTGGAGACGGAGTAAGTACCTAGGTAGTTGTTGGATAGCTGATATTGCAGCAATGATTTTATATAAAAATTCTCTGTTAAAAGTGAGCATGAGCCAACTTTAAGGCTAATTTCCCACCAGAGGTGTGCGATAAAGCAGATGTCTGAGGAAAGAAAATGTCTGCCAATAATATTGCTTTATATCCAAAATTGAGCAACACTATTGGTAGATTTTTTCCTCGCTCACCCCTCTATTGCTTCGCATGTATTATTTATTTATTTAAACTTCTCGCACACAAAAATGTGCAAAGGTGCCTAAATTGCCTAACTTGGTTATTAGCAATAAAAAGTCATGATACTCACTGTTGCACGGAGCATTATATTCTTCCTCCTTCGGCATATTGTACTGGCTCTCTTCCATAGGAGGGTAGGGCACGAACCGCGGCATCATCATCTGCGGCGCGGGTGACGGTGAGCGCTGCTTGCTCAGGTTGAGCGGAGTGTCAGGGTCCTGGGGGGGAGGCGAGCGAGCGCTGGCAGTGAGCTGAGCGAGCTGAGCCGTCGCTGACCATTGGTTTGTTTGCATTGCCTAAAAATTTTAAATGGAATATAAATTGTTGTTCGATTTAGTTTGCATAGATAGAGTTAGAACATCTGAGTGAGCTAATGTAACTATAAGATAGTGGTTTGCTTTGCCTGTATTTGCTTTGCTAGAGAAGGATCAAAAATAATATAATCATCATTTGCTTAGCCTTTTTTCAACAATGTTGGGGTCGGCTTCCTGTCTAACCCGATGCAGCTAAATACCAGCATTTTACATGGAGCGACTGCCTATCTGACTTCCATAACTCAGTTACTGGGTAATACGATACCCCTTGGTGAGACTGGTTGTCAGAATTTCGGGCTTCTGACGACCCGTAAACGACTGATAAAGATCCACGAATGACAGCCGAGACCAACGGCTTAACGTGTTTTCCGAGGCACGGAGGGGGCTTGGTATGTAAAGATGCTCACCCATCCACGGCCCTACCGTGGCAAGCGCAGCTTAACCTGATCGACCGACCTGTGTTGTTATTACTTAGCTACAAGCCCCTCTTTTGTCAATAGATGGCTGCAGTATACCTAAGTAATCCCATATCGTCACAAAAAATTATGTAAGTAAGAAAAGCTAGAAAAGTTAAGCATAAATCTTAATAATTCAATAATCAATATAAAATCATGAAAGTATAGCTTATGATAAAAATATTAACGCGAGAACTGGATCTAGATTAATGCGTCACACATAAAATTTAATTGAAGAAACAACAATGATCACTATCATCAATGATATAATAGTAAAAGCAACTTGCGTCAATGAAGTCAATGATGACGTTAATAGTCAAAAACTGGATGTTCTCAGCAACACAGGATTTGACGCATCTAATTATAATTTTACATAACAAACACCGGTTGCTGTAGGTAATTCGTTTGAGAACAGCTTTCGATTTAATATCATGTCTTCTGATAATATTTATAGTGGTAATATCAATTGCATTAAGGTATCGAAATTAAATAAAACGTTTGGCAAATATACTTGTCGACAATTTTTGTTGGCGTTGGAATGTTAAGATAATGATAGACTTCAAAGCGCTGAAGTGTGAGGGGCGTTGAAATATTGGCTTATGAATCTATACGTCTGAAATTGTTTAGAGCTGAATTCATTTTCATCACATTCATGGCCGATTTTTTTAGTCGTAACTACTGAAACACTTTGTAGCGAAACAGAACCTCTAAAATCACGTGAGAGTAGCTTTGAGAACCAGGGCCCCGAAGAGAAATAGACCCAGAGTTATCTGTAAGATAACACCAAAAAGCAAGCCAAGGTAGCAAGAGATAATAATAATAGGCGACCCTTAATTTAGTTTGCAGTCACATTTACCACATATTTACTCATTCGTCAAGAAATTGGCATGCAAACCAAGATGATCGAAGAACTTTCATTAGACAGTCCTAGCCAAAAGGTAAACACAATGTCAATTATTGCTGTTATTGAACATAGGAAATAAGTTAATACATAGCTATATATCGCGATGGTCGCTTGCCAAATCAATTTGTTCCATACATTTTCATCCTCGTAGTAACTATGTATTACATTTACAATTTGGTCGAGTTTTAAAGTTGAGGCGTCAGATATTTTGGCGACTATGCATATAGTTCGTTGGTGGTCTTGTGGGTCTTTGGCCATCTTTTTCTGTATTAAAACTTGCTCTGCTTTCTTTAATCATTTAACGTCTAGGATTATAGTATCCTGAAATTCCACTATAGGTACCACATTCAGCTGAGGTGTATAAAGAAAAACTTTTAGCATCCACAGTGTGACATTATCATTATTCACTTAAAACTTTCCTTTCAAATGTACGTTCACTATCTTCATTATCATCATTCGGCTAAAAGGCGTCAACTGCTAGGCACTCCTACAAGCATGGCTTCAACAACTGGTCTTCTCTTTCGGCATCCAACGGATCCACACTAGGCCGTCGCGTCGTCTGTTTACCTATACACTTGCACTAGGCATTTCTATTATATACTAAAGATACTCACGTTTTGTTGCTGCTGCGGGGGCCGCATCTGCTCCAGCAAGGGCAGTAGTCCCAGCGGAGGGCCGGGGTACATGCCGTGCCCACGCCGTACCATCTCCTGTCGACGCAGCTGCTCCTGTTGTAACCGCTGCAGTTCCAGCTCAGCGGTCACGTTGCCGATATTCTGTGACAAGGACATGAGATGCTGTTAGTTTTGGATCACTTTAAAATGAAAAACAAAAATAGAACCAACATGCGAATTTGTATGTCACAAACAAGAGTTTATCGATTCTGAAAATTGGTTTTATTTTGGGTACTCGTTCAATTTTTCGTAAGTCACCTTAAGGTCGTGAAGAACAGCAAATTGTACGTAATAGTTGTTATTGAAACGAGAATAAAAGAACCGCAATTCCATTTGCGTCATGTAAAATTTTGACTGTCGCGTCATTAATAAAATAACTTTATATGCACTAACAAAAGACACCGCGCACCGGCGGCTCCATTCGCGCCACGTTTTAAGCTTCGCAACTTTCTGCTATCAGTCTTAACGAGTCTCTCGACGCGATATTTGTTCCACACAATATATTGCACACTTAAGCACTTCCCAACACAAAGAATAAGCTAAAATGTGTGCACAAATCAACCGGCGGGACGGTCACTAAATCACGGCGACCATAAAGCGAATTCCCAAAAAAAAGTACACCAATTAATTGCTTGGGAGTCGTGACGAATAACACAATATACATTTTATCGGCTCTTCATTAAGACAGTATTGAATTGTTAATGGTTGTACAGAGTAAGACGTTATAAGGTGACGAAATCAAAACAACTCGACGATGTAAGTTTCCGGATGAACGACGACGCTAAATATGAAAAGGATTTGCAATTTTAAAAGTTTCCTGCAAACGTATATATGCGCTCCTGACAGTGGGAACACATTTAAGTGAATCACTGTCGGTGCCTCGGTGGAGATAAAAAAGAAAAAGCGCTAATGGAAGACAAAAGCGAATGCATAAATAAACGTGACATAATCGTGCGAATAAAAAGAGCGACAGAGTGTAATAGGCGTCCCTTCGGCGATACCGCGATACATCGAGCGCCACCGGTAATCGAGCAAGTTTTTCCATCGGCCTGACAAATTGCCGTCATAACCGAACGGATTAAACTTTTTATTAAAAACAACAAACTGAGCATAATGTATGGGCGTAATCGGCAAGGGACAGATGTTCCCGAATAACGTACGCGATTTATCTAATGTAAAAAGACTTTTATTTAATAGCTCTGCGGAGATGTCCTAGCAATTGGCGCTTATATTTTACAGCGAACCGTCGTTTTGGCATTTCGACCGTATTTTGATAGCATTATTAATGTTAGAGATGATATAAAAATGCGATTTTTGATAGAGGTGACCAGCTGTGGCGTCACAATTTATTGTTGCAGGACACAGGTGGGTCACTTCGTCATAAATATGATATGGAAGCGAAACAGCCAAGATGGAGTAGCGTCGTTATACTGATTGAAACAATGGAACCGGTGCCAATGAAAATAGGTGGGTGTGATTTGGCGAGGAGCACCGCCCGATGTTCTGTCAATACTGATGACGATGGATATAAATGGAAGCGAAAACATAATTGTGTTATTGTGTCCTTGTCGCTTATATGTTAATAACGATTTCCTTTTCCTATATTTCTTCGTTTAACGAAATGTAGACAGTTAATCATATAAATATTATTAATGATATCTCTTTATTAGTTGCCCTTCTCCCAAAGTTTACAAGAGACCTTGACATAAAACGAGAAAAGATCTAAGGAATAGTAGCACTGTTAGATGTTCAAATGATGCGTGTTTAATAAGATACCAACATATTTGAAATTCATCAAAAACATAAAGTTCTATCAGATGTCAACACATTTAATAATACATAACCTGCAAGATTTATTGAATACGCGGTTAAAGCTACAAATCCCCATAAAGCTATTGTCAATGAAACAGACGTACAAACCCCTAATGATTTATACGAAACCGCGGATTAGCTTGAAAGCGTACATCAAAAACAATATAATTGAAGAATATATAGTGGACAAAGAGATCACAGATGAACACCGGACATACCATGACATAATTTATAATGTGGGCGCCGATATCAAAATAGTAATCCCACTTTTTAAATACGCGACTAACGATATTGACCCTTAGGTGGTTGGATTAAGAGTTGATGATGTTATATGAAAAGATTAAGTGAGAATACACGGAAAGCTGTATAATGAAACAGACGTCACATTGACGTAAGAGATGCAGATCTTTGGGTGAAATCATAATATTTACTGTCACAGGCCGACGTGTTCTCATTTCTAGATAGATTATTCGGGTAATAGATTTAGGTTTTCGGTAGTTTTCCTAGCGACTGAGATTTATCTATTGAAGCTGTTAAAGTAACATACTATTTTTGTGTAAGCCTTATCAAGCAGGTCGAATCTCATGATTTATGAATGCGTGGCTGTCGCCATAGCTATACCTAGTAAAACATACTTATAGTGATGTTCAACATATTATTTGCTGACAGTAGTTTCAAGTAGGTAGCAAAGTTTTCTTAATTTGGGCTGATCGATCACCGGATTACTTTAATCGTCAGCTTAATGTTAATATTTGATGACCTTATAAGGAAACGATACAAAATTAATGACGATTTCGATCATTCTTGAAAACACACTAACAGGCTGTATGGTGACCCATCCTATTAGTGGCTTGTCTATCCACTTGCCGATCCACAACAAACGAATAATTTATTTATTCTGTGACCCTAAACTGTTAATAATTTGAATAATGCAATATAAAAAGGGCTTGCATGATTTGAAGGGTGTGCGGGATAAGGGCGTTACAGACAGTGCAACGCGATGATATATCAAAATGAATCGCTAATGCATGTCTAAGAACAAGAAATGAGTAGAGTTGCATCTAACATATTATGTATTTTTTTTGCATTGTCGATGGTAAAAAAATTAGGAGAAAGTGATTTTGACACATAGGTAATTAGTAAGTGGCTTTCTTTTGTAACTTAAAAAACCGAAAACTAGTAACTACTTTTGGTTAATGTAAAAAGCGTATCTATTAAAATGTGCAATTAGTGCTTTCACTTGTAAATCTTTTTCTGAACATGACATAATAGCTGACGACTGATAAAAAATTTAAACTGCATCCAACACAACTCCACCCTTATCACCTATTCTGTTCTGTTTTCGTTTAATTGTGGTTTAATATCGAGATGTAGTTTATACAATATGTGATAGTTACAAATTCACTTTCAACTTAAAATTAATTATCGATCTTCTGTTTGATTTATATTCGATCTGGGCATAAATCAAATTTACGCACTTGTAAATTTCACTTTACGTACTTTTTGCAACAAGTTGCATAGCCATGTGCTCTTTTCCAATATATACCGTTCTGATAGTTAAACTGACGATTTAGTCGCAGACGACGTTAATTCAATACTTGATGACAAAGATACGAGAACTGTTTTAACACCTTCAATAGAAAAGATAAATCCCGCAAGAAAACAGGCATGCTCACACATACTAATTAGCTCAGAGCTAAAACAGGCGCCTCTAATTTTATAGTAACCATAACTTGGAAAGCGCAGGTATCAAACAAAGAGACTGGTTTAAAATATGACAATAACGAAGCACGAATAAGTAAAACATTATGACGTCCCCCAATTAAACTGCCAGGGGGCACATAAGCAGTATACCCGGCGTTCCCCGCAGGAGTTCGCTTATCGCATGTTTTATCCCCGATGCGCATGAGTCGCAGTTTCGCGAATGCACTGATCTTATCTAATGTCCGCGGTGATTATGCATTTTGCATAATGGAATCGATGAGTGCTTTGTTTTGTTCAGACCCTGTTTTATATTTATAGCGTTAATATTTTATTATGTTTATTGTGGTTAGTTTGCAGAAATTCGTTAACGAGAGGTTGTTGCCACTGGGAAAAGGTTTTACGATAATGACACCTTATTATTTTGGCATAAAAAAAAATTGTGTCAGGTTTTTTAACTCTCTCGTTATCGCGAGGAGTAACAACAAAACTACTTATGAAAGAAGTCAAAATCTCCCTAACATTGAACCCTCCACAATAGGTACTCATTCTCAATAAACATGAAAGTCAAAATATTAAGGGTTCGCCCACTTCTGGCGTTGAATTGTTATTAAATCACACAATACTTGACGGTTGTAGGCGCTAACAGTGGCAGCCCTGTAGAGTGGTTCCGAGGAGAGGCAGCCCTGCGGTTTCTTCAAATTAGCGCAGTGATTGGTATCGGACGACGGTCGGGCACGTGGCGGCCGGAATTAGGTGCCTACCTATTGCGATTTCGTGTTGCTTTACTGAAAGAAACTCTATTAACTCGTTGTGCTGGTATTGTGTGCCATTGTGATTTGAAGGATGAAATGAAAAACTCACTTTTTCATTTGTTTCTTTTTCTTTTCTTGTGAAGTAGAGCCTATATCTTAGGTTCTCGTTTGTTAGTTTACGGGTTACATACCCCACTGTAATACAGTAGGTATCAACTAGTACTGGGGGTATTGTGACTGCTACTTGTGGCTTTTAGTATATATTATAATGTCAGCAGTATCATAAGGTAACACATTGTGCACAAACCAATAATTAAATAAATAAACACACAAATGATACGACGACGAGAGTTTAACATCGTTATCCCCTAGATATGCTTTGCAGTGGACACAGAGAAACTTATTTAAGTACATTAGGATATTTCAGCCCATGTTCAGGACAAAATTCCCATTCTTCCTTCATAAACTAAAATTACCTGAAGTTTGAGCGGGTATAACAAAGAAAGCCATTATAATATTAACATAACAGTTTCATTTGAAGTCACCTCTAACTCTATAGTTTACAACAGCATCACCTTCCATTATTTTACAGCTTCCCTTCGACTTGGGATATATCAAACAAGCGTGGGGCAGTAAATCAAGAAATTAAGCTATTACGGCCACATCACAGTCGGCGCTCCTTTTGACTTGAACGTTTTTTTAATACAAGAACAATTTTTAGACATCCGGACGACAACGCACGGAAAGTAACGACTTTATAATTTGAAACATGTTTTTGTTATCGATTATGTTAGAGAAAGCGTTTTGGGAGGTTTTTGTTAAGTTACCTTAGGTACTGTTTTTTGAAACAAATTTTGGAGTGTGTTGTTAAATGTGGGAGAACAGAACCCTAATTGCGTAACTCACGATTAATCACAATCTGTTTCGTTTTGAAACAGATAGCTAAACCATTGCTTCATATGTTCGAAAAATGTGTCTGCTCAACAACGTAAATACCGCAATGAATATTGTTGAACTGTCAAAATGAAACCGATTATGATTAATCGCGTGTTACGCAATTAGGGTGCAGGAGGACTGTAGATTGTTATGCTATTGCTATGATTATTTCTGGAATAAGTTTTACTGAGCATTATCTGAGCATACATAACAAAAAAACTTGTCGTTTTTCTACTATCGCCATCATCTGCATAGGCTTTACCCAACTGTGTAGGGGTCGGCTTTCAGTCAAACAGGACGCAGCTAAATACCAGTATTTTAATTGGAGTGACTGCCTCTGACCTCCACAACCTCATTACTGTTGTCAGACTTTCGGGTTTCTGATGACCCGTAACGACTGTCAAAGATCCACGAATAACAACATAACGTGTAATTCTGGGCCACAAAAGGGCTTGGTATGTAACGATGGTCACCCATCCACGGACCAACCGCGGCAAGCATAGCTTAACCTGATCGACCGACCTGTGTGGCTGTTATTTCTTAGCTACTGTATGTCTGTGAAACTGAACACAATTGTTAGATAAAAACAAATTACCTACGTAAATATACTTAGTTCATCATTCCACTAATGATTTAATTTCAAAACCACAACAATTTTACAAGTATTTATATCTCTCACCCCACTTTAAAATAATACAACAATAACTACCCAAAAATAACTTAAAAAACATACCCTAATAAACTGAACATACCCAAAAAATTACCACTTCAAGCAACATGATGTAAGTTCAAATACGTATAAAACAAAAGCGGGTCGCGCGTCCAGCCAACCGATGTCAGTCCCACGAGACCTTTACAGACAAACATCTATAACACCCCCCTCTTTTGCCTCACCCCCCTGTCTTGCCTCATGCCTCTTGCTAGCCCCGGATGCTCGTCCCACTTGAGCTTTTCTTTTATTCCTTGCCTACTCTTATGTTTATTTTTGTTTTCCGTTAGCCGGCGGAAATAATGGCGTTAGGATGTTGTGGATTTGCCTACTTTGGTAGGGTTTTGTTTTATGAATGGTTTTCATTTGTCAGAAAAAAAAATTTATTTGTCTTTCTTTAAAATCATACCAGTCAAAGAACGATTGGATTACGACTGTAATTGGCGTATAATCCACTGTTGGGACATAGGCGTCCTCTTGGTGAGGGAAAATTAGTTCAATAGAATATCGGGTGGTTCGTTTTTGAATGATTTGTATATACCTGCATGAACTCAAAAGATGAAAGATACTTGACTCTTTTCAGAATATTTGACCTTCCCTATACCTACAACAGATCTGAGAAAAAAACATCATACATAATTATTATGACACGACGATGCGACCGGTGTCAAGTACATACGCCATTTCTGGAGCTGCAATAATTTATACTCTCCCTAAAATGTGGGTCATGAATAAATCAAAACAATTACATAACATAAATGTAAATACCTAAACGGTATCTTTTTTTTTCAGTTATCCTTTACGGTATTTTAGTGAAAAAAAAAAATTAAATGCGAATTCCGCATGAAGCTCCACATTATTCTTCCGTATTCCCAAGATGACCTTTTGTAGGCGATAGAGTTTTGGAGTGGCGTCATTATTCTGTTCTCATTCAATTCTATATTTTACCACATTTTATATTAAAAAAGAAAACAAATGAGCATCGTGCATTGAGAACAAACCAGCCCCGCAGAATGTACATTAATTAAGAGCCTTCCTGTTTTCAATTACGTATTTTTCGTTTCGACGATTCATACTTATGTAAGTAAGTGATCCTATTGAGATAGAAAGTATATATACTTGTAACTTCTTTAGGAAGATGAGGTTACAATGGATTTTTTTTTTTTTTAACTGTTTCATAGCAAAACTTCTAAAGATTTTCGTAGTGAATCCTTTTTAGGGCTGATTTTTCAATAGTCCGATAACTTTTATCTAAAGAATAAATCTGACAGTTTGACATATTTACCACACAAAAGTTGTCAAACCGCAATGTTTATTACTCACATATAAGTTATCTGACTATTGAAAAATCAGCCCATGTATCCAGGTCCTAGTATCCTAGTAATATTATAAATGTGTAAGTTTGTATGTTTGGATGTTTATTACTCAATCACGCAAAAACGACTGAACGGATATGGATGAATTTGGGCACATAGATAGCTTTAACACATAGGATGCTTTTTATCCCGGTACCACGATCCCGAGGGACAATTTCCGATCATCACGCGAGCGAAGCCGCTGGAAAAATATAGTGTCGTATAATTTCGTTTTCATTGCTGTTTAACCATCTACGAGCACAATTATATTTCTCAATAACGAGGAATCAGCCACTATCAAGAAATGAACTCACTTCGAACCTCATTATTAGGTAGTTATTTGTTTAGTATTAATTCGTTAGTAGTTTCATATAAGTTTAAAATAACTTTTTAAATGTAGTAAACAACAAGCACATCTCGCCATCAAACTGCAAAGTTTGGCGAGCAAATTTGTAAAAGCTTAAATTTTTTATTGTTTTGTAAAAGAAAAAAAAAGAAAATTAAAGTTAGAGCAACACACCCATTACTTACCATACACAATAGTGTGTTTTTTAATAAAAAACAACGTTAAGATCTCATCAAGAAAAAAATAACACCCTCAAACGAACCGACATTACACCACCAAGCCACACGACAGTGCAAATTGAAAATCATTGTCTACAAAATCTTAACGGCTTAACAACTAAAGCATATACCACACTACACCTACTATAAAGCTTTGTGCACATCAATGGCTGATGCCACAAAAGTGCGAAACCTTACCGCGGTCGAGAGAAAAGATTAATAAAGCTTAGAACACACTCAACACCTGTCCTTTGTCGCTAATGGACCGCCTCTAATCTCCAGGGAAATGGTGCGGTGAGGAAAAATAAGAAAATATAGTTTATTTTTATGTTATTATGTTAGTACCTACAATGTGTGGGTTATATTGTTCTAGGGCTTTTGTTTCTATGTTATTCAGTAATCTATTGTACTGGTCTGGTTCTTTATCTGTTTGAAATAAGGTATATTTGAAATCAAATCTCAATAGATTAGGTGGAATGCCAGATATTGGCATTTCCAGTAAAAAAATATATTAGTGAAAAAGTTCCATAGCTGAACTACGCGCTGGCTACTTGTTAACCAACCTAGGTACATATTTTTCTAGAGTTCAATTCTTAATACATCATGGAAAAATGTTGTTTACGATGCTAAAAGCATCTATCATAAATAAATCTAGTCAAACTTTAGTAGCCACAAACTCAAGGAGCTAGCCCTCTCCAGACTTGCCAAACAAGAAGCGTCCAAAAATTAAAAGTTACATTCCGGTTCCAACCGGTTTGAGCTGGAAATAATTGGAGGAGACTCGAGCTAACCACCCGGATGGGGGTAACAAGCGAGTTATCCGGGTAAAAAGGCAAGACCGGGTAACAAGCCGGGCGAAATGCAGTAACGAGGATGCAACCGAGCTTCTCTTAAGAAGTATGGCGTTGTGGCGTCAAATATTGGTGGGAGAGTTGGGTCAAATGTTGGCTAGCTTGTTGGCTGGATGTTTGTGCAAAGTTATGTGAGTGAAATTGTGGAAATTCGGAGAATATTTTGAAAAGTGAACCTATTAAGTTTTCACTATGTTGTGTATATTTTTACCTATTCTAAGGTATAGAAGTCCGTATCAGGATAAAGTCAGTCTTGGTAACGACTACTATGTAGGTACTCGTATATTCCTATCTACAATGAAGTTTATAGCCGACTCATCCTCAACACAGTTGCCAATTATGAAGACGTTATTACTCTCTTTGTAAACAAAACACTCATCAGAGAGAGACATTCATTATTTCGTGATTTCAATCTGCTTATCCTTTTCACAACTATGTACCTATGTTTGGGTCGCCTTCCAGTCTAACCGTATGCAGCTGAATACTAGCATTCCAGCTCCACAACCCAGTTACTGGGTAACACGTTACTCCTTGGTAAGACTTGTTGTCAATATTTTGAGCTTCCGACGACCAACAGTACGAAAGACAGCCGGGACCAATGGCTTTACCTGTTTTCTGAGGCACGGAGGGGTCTCGTACATGTAATGGATGATCACCCATCCACGAACTAACCGCGACAAGCGAAGCTTAACCTTCGATCGACTCATGCGCCTGTTTTCATTTAGCAACGAGATTAATTATTTTCGTGATCTCTGCTTCTTTAATCAGCACACATAAGATATAGTATTGTAATTATTTATCTAGTAACTAACTAGTAACTACTTCATAAAAATAACATAGTCGTCCCAAATACAAAATTTCTAAGAAGTTGAGTACGTCAAAAAATACTTCATCTCTGTATACATACAATTAATCATGAACATTTCAGAAAAAAAAAATATTATTACCAACATAATTATAATACTTGTTTGAAAGAACGAGGCGGAACTATTTCTAAGAATTCATCTTTTACAAAGTGTGGGTACATACGTTTTATTAAATTAAAGTTCCCTGTAATATTGAATACTGAGAGATTCTTTAATGAGGTTAGTCTAGTTACAGGAAAATGCTGAAAAGATTTAGGGTAGTTCACACTGATTTGAAAACTGAATTTTGGTAACATAATCCAACTAATATTGTAAATGTGAAAATCTGTAGGTATGTTTGGTTATTTGTTACTCAATCACCCAAAAACGGCTGAACAGAATTAGATGAAATTTGGCACACAGATAGATTATAACCTGGATTCACACATAGGATACTTTTTATCCCGGTAATACGTTCCCGTGGGATAATTTTCGACCTACACGCGGGCGAACCCGCTGACAAAAGCTAGTTACTAATAAGATAGTGGTCACACAGCGGTCGCAACTCAACCATATTTCATTTAAAACATGTATTTCTAAAGAATTCCGATATAACATTAGCTTTCTGCACTCCATAAAAAAAAAAAACAACCGACTTTCAAAAAAACACTACAAATTGAAAAATAACTTTAATTTCGGAAGGCGGTGACAAAAAATTAAAATACAGCTCCAAAGACACTGACTTCCGAAATTAAAATAATTGTTCAATTTGTAGTGTTTTTTTGGAAGTCGGTTGTTTTTTTTTGGAAAAAGATTTTTTTTTCACTTTTTCGTGGTTCACATGTGCTTACCCCTTCACAGCATACCGGCGTGATGTTATGTTATAAACTGGTGTAAGCAATAGACAGACATGAGATTTCAGCAATCCCAGTCCATTTGCTATCATTTATTGAGGAGTTCCGTTGCCTATCTCCAAAGTTCTTCATCAGATCTTCACCAAATTGAAATGAGACCACTCCGAGAAACTACGCTTCCAAAAAATACCTTAATCGCTTCGTGTGCCTATAAAATCTGAAGAGTTCTCTCTATTTCTCCAGGATCCCATCATCAGATCCTGATTTGATGATCATGGAACCAACTGGGAAGTATACTCTTTCAAACAAAAAAAAATCTAAATCGGTCCAGCCATCTTCGAGTAATCAGGGAACATTCATAAAAAATTGAAAAAAAGGTTCCGACGAATTGAGAACATCCTCCTTTTTGGTGTCGGTTAATAAACAAACACATAAAAAAACACAAACAAAACAAAAAAACCATATAAACTCATAAAAAAACAAAAAAGAAAACACAAACAAACATCAAACACTCACACTCACTCTCACTCTCATTATAAACTTTAACAGTGACAAATTTACTCCTCCGTCCGAGTAATTTTCGTAAAATAGGGTAAAGTTTTTGCTTCATGTATTAAGATATAGATAAGTCTGGTCCCGTATCGACATGGGTCGTGAAAAAACAGCAAATTCTAGCTTAAAATCAATCCGCACAAAAATAAAAAAAAACTTACTAGATAATACCAGAAAATCGAACTCATGTTATCACTTTATTGTATAAAACTCAAAACGTGCCAACTGCCTAGTAGGTATTTCTGCAGTTGTCAATTATTTAAAAGTGTCGATTCGCCCGTTTTGGGCAAGTAAATTAGTGCAAATCGACTAATAACCCCTAATGCGTTGGTGGGTAAACATGTTGGCTAGTCAGCAATGTTGTATGGGATTACTGCCCAAAGTGCGCCTGAAAATGTCATACCCTGAGTACAATGCCATACCTCTTGACTAAAACTGTTAGGGTGGGCTAAATGTATGAAGAAACTAAGTAACTAAAAACCTACACTATAAACAAAACAATACAAAAATGTAAATACGTTTATTAAACGTCGGTCGTTTTATCCGCGGTCCGTTGACTGACACGAACACAATGATTCGTCAAACCCGTCAAACTGACGGCCGTCATTCGGCGGCTGAGCGTGCGTCAGTCTTTTATTTATTGTTTATTAAAACGATAATAATGGCTTCGATGATTGCCACGCTGGCTCTTAGACTATCAATAGCTTACTTTGTAGTTTTAGATGAGATGAACAGTAGTTGCTAATTTGATGGATAAAAGATGGATAGGTGCAGAAAAAAATGGATACAAAGAAAGATCATTTTGGAAAAATATAATAGAATCCTAGTTTTTGTAGGAAATTTATTTAACGATGGTAATACCGAATCCTAATTTGAATTTCGTACGTCGTTTTCAGGTGACCAGTTAAAATCAGCGCCGTGCTGTGGGTCCCGTAGCACAGCATCATGCTGACTGGAAGCCGAACGCACTCGATGCGTTTGATCGAGATGGTTAAATGAAACTCACACTCATTGTTCTGTGTTCGAAGTTTAAATCTGTTTTGTTTTCATGTCTTTTTTTTGTGTTCTTTTTTTTGTATGCACGTTTCTGTGACAAATAGATCTACTTTTATTTCATTTGTAGGATTCCATACCCGAAGTGTAACCCACGGGACCCTATTACCAAGCGTCCGCTGTCCGTCCTTCCGTCTGTCTGTCAGCGGGCTGTATCTCATGATCCGTAATAGGTCGACAGTTGAAATTTTCACAGAATGTGTATTTCTGTTGCCACCTTAACAACAAATAATAAAAACAAAGTTAAAAATGAAAGGGGTCATACAAGAAACGTGTTTTTTGCGAGTCCGTCTCGCACTTGATCGGTATACTTTTCTTTATTATTCTTTAAAAAAATACAGTTGCCTAAAAGAACGTCAATTTTTCCTTTCATTCAAGAACGGCTACAGTTCCCGTAAAACAAAAACAAAACGAACTGCAGTGGCAGTTCCGAGCCAAAACTAAAATGTCTAATAATAAAATTATTATAATTCAATCTTCACTATCGATCGGCACGTGCCTCTATTTATAAAGATATTAACCTTTTCCCGTCAACAATATGCGGTGAAATGTAAATATTTATTTTTATACAATCCCACCGTAGGTGCTGCGGCCACGCAACTAAAAGTTTAAGAATAGTTCACGAATAAAATTTGGAAAACGTACACAGTAAGCCGCCACTTGCCTTTAGAATAAACATAGTGGTCTTTGTGATCTACTGACGGGCATTACAATAAATGTACCGAGGAACGAACACTTAATGAAATAACAAACACCGATCGCTGTTCAGTGTTAACTATCAGACGGATCTAAATACTTCTTTCTATCTAAACACTGGGCTTTTGTCTATCCAACAGAGCGAGAGGCGATAAAACACAATGATGTATCTGTGGAATGATTTCATACCTGTAAGAGTACGAAGTTTAATGAAACATTGTTGGAACCGAAGCAGAACGAACGTTTGTCAAAACAAACCGAAAAACACCTGTGTTTCAGCCTGTTTCAGCTGAATGGAAGAATAACACGGAATGTATGATCTGCTTATTTTCTTTTACCAGTTGTAAAATTCATTGAGGAAAGAAACGGATTCGGGCCATATATTATTTTCCAGGCTACGAGCGAGCAGGCTACTTACTATTATATAGTACGGTGCATAAACTACGCCATACCAACCATAAACTCCATGGTTTTACTGTATGAGCTTTCAAGAGATGCGTTTGAGATCTTAGCGGCATACCATAACCGACAAAATGTAGCATAAAATATTTCATAATGCCATAATTTGTACTTAAGTGGCAAGTCCAATTATGCACAAATTGCTGAAGCCAATTGTAAGTAATAAAATAATGTCCAGTTAATAAAGGGATTCTTGTATTCGGAATTTTATTACTTTAGTGCGTCAGAAACAATTGCCTTGCGTGAAAAAATAATCATTAACTTACCGTGCCGATGATACTGAATTTAAATCTCAATAAAGTTCCAGATTTGTCGGCCATCTTAATAACGCGCGATATCGCACAAAATGGCCGGTGTCATTTTAAGCCCCCTTTCTTCCGTCCGCAACGATTTTAATAACAACATCTCCGCTTTCTTTATTCGTTCTTTTGAAATCTCTTTTAAGCTGAAGTAAGTTTATTACTAGTCAGATCAGGAATTTCAATCTCACATCCTGAGTGAGACTTCTTTGATGTAACCGGTGTGAATTGATGGGGAGATAACTATCTTAATTGTTAGAGAGATAGGGTTGAGTTTAGTGTGGCTGAGAGATTTCATTGATGGTTCTTCTAAAACTGAATTTGCACTCATTAATACTATGAATCTCATTCATTGTGATAGTGTGTTCGCAGAAGAGGTGTTGACGTCGCGTTATATATTGAGATTACGTACGAACATGAATATTCTATATTAAACTGGTATTTCTTGTCACTTAGATCAAATATCAGTACATAATTTATTATGTAGAGTGTAGTGGTGCTTTGAATAGATAGTTTCGTCATTGTGGATTGGGGATGTAGCACATTCACATTGTAAAGGCTCGTCCAACTGTGTTTGGCTATGGAGTCGGGTTTCATTTACAATTTTAGGGACAAATAGGTGTAGGTACAGTCAGAGTAAAAGGGACACTGTTTAGTTAATATCAAATCAGTGTATGAAGCGATGATTGCGTAATATCAATTTGTTTTCCAAGGGTTTTGTTTGTACCCTGATATTATGTATTATTCCATTTATGATTACCCTCGTATTTATGACAGAATCGTTTTCTAGCCAACCAGCCAAGAGCCGATTAATACGAATACTAACAAAAACCTAATTAAAATAGGAAATATAATATAAAATATAATATATCATCTCGCTCGTATAGAATATCAAAGAAATATAATGTCATTATCTCAAAACTTGGTAGATCAAAGGAACAACGTCAATACGGAATGAGCGATCTTAATAATAACGGTCATAATGGGGGCTCTTGTAAAAAAAAGTCTAAATTAATTTCCCCGATCCATTTCTTGGTACAAAAGGGGCTATCTCTTTGATAGACTTTCTTGTACAGTCGCAGACGTTGGCGGTATGCAAATGACGCGGGGTTAGGATTTTTTTTCGTGTAAAAGGAATGAAGAATGTTGTTAGCTATGTTTTTGAGATTTCATTGGGATTAATCATTTTTGTGTATGGTTTTATTTGGAGGAAAACTGAGGATATGATTTTTATTTTACAGTGTGGTTACATTGTAAAATTATCATAAAAAAATAAAAATCTAACGAGACAGCTAAGGTATTTCTGGATTCCGAAGTCTGGATGTGTGTTAATGGCAATAGGCTCGCCCCCCATTACATGGAATTTAAACATAACTGGCGAAATGTGGATAAGTCACCTCTTCGACGTGATGACAGGTGTCATGTTATGTTTTTTTTTTCAATAATAAATTTTATTAGTAACTTCACAAAATTTTTACTTATTCACACACTTAAATTCTTTACGAAATAAAGTTACTTACGGCCCTGACTGTACATAATAATTTATGCAAGTGGTCAGCGATTGCTGAATAGGAGCCTTTTAATCACAAAATGATTTTCCCCATACAAATAGATCTTTCTTGAATAGCGTGGGGTCTCTTAAGAAAATGTTAAGTGCATTAAATTTCTGTTTAGAATAAAAATCAATTATCTTTACGATGGGGTTTTTTCAAGCGGTATTCAAAAGGAATTAGGTATGCTTGGAATAATTTTCTGTAAGATAATGGGCTTATGACTTTTCATTTAATGAATAAAAATGACATGTGTGGGGCTAGTGGCTAAGTAATAACAGCTACACGGGTCGATCGATCAGGTTAAGCTACGCTTGCCGCGGTTGATCCGTGGATGGGTGATCATTTTAACATACCAAGAACCCTCCGTGCCTCGAAAAGCACGTAAAGCCGTTGATCCCGGCTGTCATTCGTGGATCTTTGACAGTCGTTACGGGTCGTCAGAAGTCCGAAAGTCTGACAACCAGTCTTACCAAGGGGTTGGGTGGGTTTTGTGGTATTCAGCTACATCCGGTTAGACTGGAACCCGACCCCAACATACTAGCGAGGCTAGGCAGATGATGAATAATAAATATGGCATGTGTAACAAGATAGACGCAACCCAAGAACGCCCCTCACGGCCGTAGTCGCCGCGGGAGAAGCCCTGGGCGTCGGGAATCCCAGGCTGATTCCCGGCCACCGTAGGCGCGGGCTTGCGGACGGCGAGTAATGGGTAGCTCGCTGTCCGGTAAGGACCAAGCCCGTTGTGTTCCACGCGCGCCTCAAAGAGATGTCAGCACCAAAGGGTGGGGTCCGCAAGGGCCGATGCCTGCCAGGGGTGCGGGTTGTTCGAAAGAGATACCGTCGCCCCTGGCACACAGGCAACTGAGGGAACACGGGTGGGTTTTAGTCAGTAAAAGTCTGACACGCCCTCCTGCTCCACCCAGAGCGGGAGAAGTTATTTGATAATTTCCCATCCTCAAAAAAAAAAAAAAACCCAAGAACGTACCATGATCATAATTGGCTACTGAATCGATTTCAGCAATTTTTAATAAAGGTATTTAAAAAAAAAATATGTTGGTATTTTTCCATAGATACCTACCACCGATTTAGCCAAAGAAAATTCAAAGCATTAAGACTCAATTTTAAATGCACAAAGTAATGCTAGGGTCAACACGATTTAATTAATAATAACAGTTAGCTTTAAAAAATAATAAGTTTTAGTTATTGTATCCTATGATTTTAACTCGATACTCTAATTGGGGTGCATGAGGTCTTGCGTCAATTATATTACACGTTGTTTTTACGACTTGCGTGCGTTGTGATTTACTTTGATTCGTATTTAATATCTCATTAGTATGATTATGTAAATAGAATCAGACAACATGACGTAGTTTTATTTATAGCTTTACGCTTTGCTTCTTTTTAGCAGAAATCCATGTCTGTAAGTTAATGGCGCCTATAAAATAGATTTAACATTAAGTACCTAATTTATGTGCATAATATTGTATGATAGTATTATTTATTGTTTTGGTTAGAAATTAAGGCTCCCGCAGACAGTCACGACGCCACTCTTTGAGAACAATTTTAATAAAAACTTGTGAAAAAATCACCGTTGCGTCGCACCTGTCTGTGGGAGCCTTTAAGTTAGGCATAAGGAAAATTTACCTTTTTTTTTGAAGCTGCACGTCATTGGTAATTCTATATATTTCAATAAATAAAGTAAGCGTATTTAGCTTATTTGGAGGGAATAACAAGACTACTAGTAGCTATTTTTTTTTAAGTAATGAACTTTTTAGGTATTTTACTTAACCGTAAATAATGTACCTTACTGAATGGATATCATTAATAACAGAAAACAAACATCGCGTAATTTGCTAAAGCTCTTACGAGTACACAATCATCAGAATTCGAAATTCGAACGCCTTTGATTTCAGGACGATTATGTACCGAACGCTAATAAAGTCACCATTTTATTTTGATCCCCCCCCCCTGCCCGCCCGCTTTCATTGCTAGGGCCATAGAGGGGTAAGCAAATGGAAATCCACGGCCTAACTTAAATAAGCATCTTATTCAATACAGAGAAATGTAAACAGACAATCAGTTATTTTAAAGATAGAATTTGAATTCGCGAATAAGGGGTGGGCGGGTCGCGGGGGAGCGTGATACGTAATTTGACAAACGCTTTGAAACGACTTCGATAAGTAAGCTAAAGACTTCGTGTTTGAAATTCGAATGTTAATTTTACCCACGGCAAATTGTATGAATGACTTAATTTTGGTGTCTGTATTAGAAATACCTAGTTATGGGTATTATTGATTAAAGAACATAAAAATTAAGTTTAATTTGCATTCACCGGATGTCTTAATGATTGTCTGAATATTTTGTCAAAATATACATGTAAATATTTACAGATTTAGGTAATAAAATCTTATCTATTAATTAGGTCTTAGTAAAACTTGTCAAAATTAATAACTTGCTTTGGTCGCATTCACCAAAAGATACTAATAGAATGCATGACAGACTCATTAAAATAATACACCTGTGCCTTAAGAAAAAAATAGAGCGAATCTATGGTTTTTATTTTATCTGTGACATTAATCTTCCCGCCAATACCGACGAGGTGTTTTATAGGGTACGCTTTCCAGTCCCGCGGTTCTGTAAATGAAAAGAATTGGCAGCAAACAACACGCCCCGGTCTCTTTGAAACTGTCGAATGTAATCTGTTTTGTTAATTTTCAACGTCGTCTGTCGGTGTTTTTCATCTAAGCCCCGGGAAATGGAAAGGTTAAGTTCTATTTGCTTTACCCCGGCAATGATTATTGAGCGTTTGTTTCAGTGCCACAAATAAATGGAAAACATTTGTATTTTTTTTTGAATTGTGTGTAAAAGAATTTGTTTTGGAACTGATTGGATTTTTTTTTCCAATAACATTTCGATTCGTTGTTTTTGTGTGTGTTATTTACTTTTCAGGTTTCATTTAGGTATATTTTTGTGAATGTTTACGTTTTTACTCACATGTACCTAGGTATGATTTTGAAATTCTTGATTTATTAGGGAATCAGACTAGTATAATCCTGACGTCAGATAGGTAGATACATTGATAATTTCAACATAATTGATGTAACCAAACTTATTGTAACAATATTATGATTTAAAAGAGTTTCTTTGCCCGTTATTCTCCATAGGTACCTACTATGCTTTGGAATGGGCGACTAGCTTTATCTTTCCAACTTCAAACACCGACCTTAACAATTCAAAAGGGCCTGCAGTTGGTTTATTTGAAATAAATGCTTTGAGTTTGAGTTTTGATATAACTGCCAATGTAACCATTTCTTTGATCGATTAATTATCAAAGAACGAACTCACACACACCCACCTAATTAAAATATCACTACCTATACAAGCGTAAGACGGAATATTAAACCATTATGTATCAGGGGACTCCTTATTTGAATAAGCACAAATTGTCAAAGAGATTTTATCTGGTTAAACAAAGATGCTCCTTCTGTTAGCTTTTGGCCCTGCTTAGGGGGTGCCTATTAAATAGGATCGGGTAATACGCTTGATGATGCCTACGATTTCGTTAACCCCCTTGTTAATAAGGGCTGTTTTGTTTCGTCGATCCGTTTCGGAAAGATAAGGACGGAAGATACGATTATGAAAATGCGGTCGTATGATATTGTAAGCAGCTTATTTGTTGTTATTGTTGTTATTACGGTTAAGAGTGATTTAAGTGTTTATTGCGTACGGATTTATGTGGATATTGGCATAATATGTGTGTTTTTGTGATTGGTTTTGATGTGTTGTTCAATTTATTTCAGTTTTCCGAAACGGTATAGAATGGTTTTTGATCCCTCTGGAAAATAAACTTTTTAGGTAGGTACCTTTTGTCTTAATAATAAAAATGTATAAGTTACTAGTAAGGAATTTGTGATATATAAATCTACACTAATGTTATAAAGAGGAAAGATTTGTATGTTTGTAACGAATAAACTCAAAAACGATTGGACTGATTTTAAAAACTTCTTTCACCATTCGAATGCTACATTATCCCTGAGTAGCGTAAGCCATATTTATTACTAGAAAATGTCCACCCGTGCGAAGCCGGTAGGTACGGGCCGCTAGCCTTAAATAAAATTTAAAAAATCCCCGAATAAGACATTCCTACCCACACCAATTTTCATAAATAGGTTTTACAGCAAGAAACAAGAGCAATACCAACTTGTTATCAGCATAACAGTACCTAGAACTATTTTGATTTCATTTACTTAGGTAGTCTTACCAAACAGAGCAATTAAAAACGGCTCCTTCGGGAAATTAAAACTAACAAATAACAGCTAGCATTACGAAAAACACTGACAGGTAATTTAAGACTACACGTGTTCAATCTAAAAGCGCTTGCACCTAAAAATAAGCAAACTATCAACACTAATCACACTCAAAATACTCCGCGTTTGAACCACAAACAAAAATAGTTTCCCCCTCTAAAACATCTCGAAATCACGGACAATCATCAATTCCAATTACGAACATCCCCAACGTGAGAAAAATCCGACAAAACACCCAATCACGTCGACCACAAAGGCCGGTTTACACCCCTCCTTCTTTTTTTAAAATCTTCTGTCAACACCGTCATCGTGACGAAAGATAGCAGTGACGTCATTAGCGCCTGCCGTGTCATCCCGACACGATTTGTCGCCGTTTATCGCGCGATTTTTTTGCCGCGAACGCGTGCTATCGCCACACGCACAATATGCGTAAATTTTTCGCTAGCTAATGTGTTGGAAGTAACTTTTGCGAGATAAGCGATG
This sequence comes from Antitype chi, assembly GCA_947359405.1. Lineage (NCBI taxonomy): Eukaryota > Metazoa > Arthropoda > Insecta > Lepidoptera > Noctuidae > Antitype > Antitype chi. The sequence continues at coordinate 11,509,548 of OX375811.1, read as the reverse complement.
AAAGCGAACGCTGAACGCGATTTTTTGTTCGGTAATTTTGTGTAGGAAAACGTTTATGGTGCGTTAATTTGAAAAGTAAGGAAAATCTTTCAGGATTAATGAAACATGTTAGCGAAAAATAGCGTTGGTATTTTAATTAAGATATTCATATACCTTATTAGTAATTAAAAGTAATATAAGTATCTTATTAAAAACATAATGATATACACTACAAAGCTCTTCAAAAATAATAAAATAGCTATCCAACCTGGTTTCATAATTACAACGCAATCCCGTGGAAATCCACAAAATGGTAAACAGCAAAAAAGCTCTGAACTTTTTTTTCTCTCCCAAAATACTAACCCTTGCCAGTATAATGCGGAAATAAAAACATGACTTTAAAAACCATTATTTTCGCGGCACAAAGTTCTTTCGGATACGAGCATGAGGGGTAAACGCGGGCACTAAAAAGCACAAGAGCGCTTCAAATGGCACGCGTCACGGACCACAACAAACGAACGCGGCGGATAGAAACGACAATCGGTATAATTTTAATTAGAGAAAAATTGCCGCGGCGAAATGCGCAAGTACCGTGTGTACAGTCAGGTAGTGTAGTCTGTGCCTTATTTTTATTCAAATGACAGATGGATGACAGACGTCAATAAAATATGTCGATTTGTTGAAACTTTCAGCGCTGTCATCTGAAATAGTTATAAATGGCTTTTCTTTATTTTTCTTTCAATCTGAATGAAAACTTAGCCCCACTGATGATAGATCGTTATGAGTTGCGCATTAATCAGACATTAAGTATTGCCTCAATTTAAAAAAAAAGTCGTCTAGACTCGAATGCAGAACGCTTTTTATTAGAAAAAAAAATATAATTCACAATTTTATTATCATGCTGACGGTAAAAATTCATCAGAACAATACTCGAAGAACCCTTTCTGCAAACAATTAGCGCACAAGTGCACTCGGAACAACGGCAATAGAGCGTCCCTCTAGCAGCTAGAGTGGTGCAAAAACTTCCGACTGGCTGCAAATCATCGTGCCTTTGCCTTTGCATCCTCGGTCGCCGCCCGTGGCTCAACAGCGCGTGCACATTGCCAGCCGCTTTTGTTTTTAATCTGTGGGAATGCATAGTATTTTGACGTTTCAAAAAAAGTATCATGGTTTTTTTGTCAGTTGCCATTTTGGAAAATAGAAAATTTTAGGTTTGCTTATTACATTACGTGCTTGGAAGCCTACACTCTTACTCGACTTTTAAAGAACGGTTTATCAAATCTGCTAAATTTCCTTTCAAATCATGATCTTTGGGCATAATACATACCTACTCGTCTCTTTTACGATTTAATTCCCTTAATTTTTACACTGATTTAAAGAAAGAATAAAGATCAAATTAATTTGACTCTACGATTCTGATGCGTTCCCAGTACTTCTGAATGAAACAAAACATTGCGACATCGATGTTAGAAATAGGTTTCAGTAGTGGGCGGCAATTGTATGTATTGACAAGTCGTTACTTCATTGTCAGCTGCTATCGCGAACTGTTATCGACTCCCTCGCTATTTTCACGACACGAGAAGATAAGAACCAGGCACTAGATAATACGCCTGCGTGCTTTGTTTTAAGATCTATATCAACTAACTGAGAAATGGTTTTAGTTATCTATTTATAAATAAGTTTCACTGTATTAGTTACACGAATGACTGATTGAGTCACTGACGGGAAACACACAACCTCTATTAAAAAAGAAATTGAAAGGAGAATGTGCAAATCTGGATATTTAGGTGCACATTCTTTTTTGGGAGATACTTTAGAAGGTGTAGAGACGCTATGAAAAAGATATTTTGCAACTTCACCAAGCATGGGGTTGATGCAAGAAAAATTATGGGCGATTACTAAGTAATTTATTTCGCTATTAAAACAAAAATGACTAGTTGCAGATACCTTGTTACAATATTTACTTTATGAAACCTGAGAAGAACACTTCCTTATACGACTAGACATGCAGTATCCATTATCTACCATTGTACAAAAGTAATTTATTTGACAGCAATAAAGCATTTACTTAGTTGTGCTTCCGTTATAATGTCTTTCTCTTGATTGTAATCATAGCTCCAGCCTCTTACTCTATTCCCCATATATTTGCTTTATGAGGAACAAATAGTCGTTTTCTACGCGTTGTAAACACGATGTAAGCTTAGAATAAAGCAATAAAAACAACACAGATCAAATAACTTGACTTATCTGGATAACAAAACGAAATCCTTAACTATTACTTGAACTGACGAACATTCCAACATCTCTGATAAGAAAATGTTAATAACAAAACGTATGTAAGTATTCTATGTTAACGACAATGATGTACTCTTAATTAACATCAGGTTTCTTCTGTCCAAAAACAAGTGGCGTGATTCTCAGAATTGTTATCTTACTAATGTTACATTAACTACTAAATGCTAGGTAATAATTCGTTAAATTATGAGAATAAACCACTGCTCTAAGAACCCGAGATTAAAATAAATAAAAAACCAGTTCTGATTGGTCAGCATTGTTCGTTTTTTTAAAAGACGTTCTTACTTTAAATTTATAGAATCCGTTGGTCAAGATGGTATCGGGATTTGTAATTTTGGGCTTTGTCTAATGAAGTTTTATGGAATTTGATATTCAAATGTTAATGATTTTTTAACCATTTATATGAGCCTTCATAACAAGAATGCCCGTTCAGGCTAAATGCAGAGTTTAATAATTACTTTTGAACAATATGAATCATAAATTATACTTCTAGTAGTCTGAACACATTAGAACTAATATGGTGAGATTTAATTATCTTTAGTCGACATATTAAACCGTCTGCTTTCAGTATTCAGTAGGAGGTCAATATGGCGTCAATTGTTCTGTAAAACAATGGCCAAAACGTAGGCCAACTACAAACAATACTACCAGTCAATTTCAAAATAATAATAAAGTGCTTATAACCTACTTTTGTAACAAAGCCATGAAATATACTAAGTAGTTGTGTATAATTAATTCCCACAATGCAAACCTTTAAAGCCTCTATGAACGTCTGAATCCTCAGTACATTGTAATTATTGGATGAAAGTAACCTGCCTGTATGATAAATGAGGCAAAGACGACCCGTCATTGTTCCACCAATGAAAGAGCTTTTGTCTATGGGCCGAGACAAAAACCTCGCTCGTTGTCTATGCCCCGCTCGGCTCACTCCTTTGTCGACCGTCGCGGTGTATTGTCGTGCGATGCGTCGGCGGAATCATTAAATATGTTTAACAAGAACAAAGAACAGCTTTGCAAATATTTGCGAAATTCTCACGGCATGAAATACTGTGCTTACATAATTAAAATGAGTCGCGGTATCTCCGTCACATTATTATTATGATGTTTTACCAACTTTGCATAAACGTGGTTTTTATTGAAGGAGAGAACGACAGGAAATACATATTTTATAGCAATTTTATACTAATGTTAAACATAAAAAATGTGTCCGATCAGAATTCGGAGTTTTATTGGTGTGAATTTATTAAATATGCTCGAGATTATGAAAAATAATTCATAACTTAGAACGAACCTGTGTTTGAAACGCGGTTGATTTACTGACAACTTCAATTGCTTAAGAGTTAATCAATTCAACAATGCAAGATCAGTAACACACTAGAATACTAAAAAACATGAAAACAATACTTAAGAGCGGCCATATTGTGTAGAGATGCGCAAGCGCAAACACAAAACCTCATTGTGCGCCCATATGGGAATATATCGCTTGTTTTGTCATCCTCATTGTTGCTGACTGACAGACAACTGAAAAGGCGGCCTTTGAATAGTTATGTAAGCAGGAAGGCACTTGTGAATACTCTTAGTTACGAGGTTAAATATTCTATACGCGTTTGTTTAATGTTTCCGTTGTTTCAGGTCTGTTTTTACAACAGGAATTATTTCAAATAGAAAACTTGTTTTTTTTCGATTCTTTAAAATCCTTGTTTTGCTTGAAAAATGTATGAGGGGGTTGTGGCAAAGTAATAACAGTCACACGATCGATCAGGTAATGCCACGCTTGCCGCGGTTGGTCCGTGGATGGGTGACCATCTTTACAAACAAAGATCCCTCCGTGTCTTGGAAATCATGTTCAATGCAAAATCTTTCAAAGTTTTTACGGGTAGTTAGAAGCCCGAATATCTGACAACCAGTCTTATCAAGTGGTATCGCATGACCAGTAACTGACTTGTGGAGGTCAAATAGGCAGTCCCTCCATGTAAAATACTGGCATTCTGTTGTATCTGGTTAGATAGGACGCCGACCTCAACGAAGTTGGGAAAAACTAGGCAGATTGTATTCCTTGAGAAATGTGTATGGTGAAGATTGGTCTCAGTTGGACATCTTACTCCTGTCGTAATATTCAAAGTTGACTTTAGCCCTTTCAAAGTTTAAACGGTGAACCAGTATTCAGAAAAAAAAATATTATGCTTGATTGTTTCCTATAACTAGACTCTTCGGTAGGAATCAAATGAACTGTGCATAAAAACGATTTCTGAGGTGTTTTATTCATAAATTGGCTCGCGCTTGACCTCGATCACGCCTGATGGAAAGCGATTGATGAGGTCTATGATGGATCGAGCGTACCCAGAAAATGCCTATTCACTTTTGTTCAAGGCACTGGTACTCCCACGCATCGACAAAGCACAGCAAGCTGTTTGACGCCGGACTCCGGTGGGAGGGTGGTCGCGAACCAGGCGGGCGTTAGCCCGACCACCGCAAGGGAAGAATTGGTCAGTCATCAAGGGATTGGGTGTGACTGTCCAGGATGCGCCGAGCGCTCGGTGCATTCGAGTTACTGGTGCAACAAATTGCGCTACACGAGGAGGCTTCTTCATGCTTTTTGTTATGTTTAGTAGTGTAGATTTCCTGTACTCTTTATAAGTTCATGACCGATTTTCTAACAGAAGCTATCATCAGATAGAAGATTTCAGAATCGAGAAAAACGCTACTGTACCCTCAATAGATGATCTTGAATGCTCGATTCCCATAAATAAAAACGACTCCTTTTTTATAAATGGTAGCATTTTTTATTGCCAAATGTCCACATTTAAATAGTTTCGTAAGCTAATTTTACTTGTGGCAATTTTACCCTTCCATATGGGAGGGTCTACTGTACAATGAGGGATTTGCTTCATTATTGGTGAAGATACAAGTCTTAATTGTTACCAATAACGGTTCGTAAACTATAGGAATCCACTATTAGAGGCTTTAAACCAATTTAAATTCAGTCGACGCCGAAATTAATTAAACAAACCACAATCTCCAGTTGTTTCGTCCACTTTTCTAGTCCCGAACCCGCCGTATTCATGCTAATAGTCCAATTTATCACAAAGCCGCTATCCACCGCTACTTTTAACACGGAAATCTTTTCCCTTCGCCTATTAACCGAGTAACAACTACTTAGAGACACCATCCATTTTGTTTTGGAAACAAGTTAGCTGCGATCATTAACGCGGCAAGAATTGTGAATAAATCATATTAATATTATGTTATTTGTGTCGCCCCATTACGGATGTTCTGGGGTTTTGGTGAGAAATCTGATTAATAGTGTTTTCACTGTGGCTGATGATGGAATTGTGACTGGTTATTATTTTTGCTGAGAAAATGAAGCTCTCTCTTCTTTCTATATGGAATTGCTCAGATGCAGCCCGGGGTCTGGATTTGAGCCCGGTTGATGGCAATAGGCTCGTCCCTTATTACATTGGGGTTAAACATAACTGGCGAAATGTGGGTGTAGGTACTCTAGGTACACCTCTGCAGAACCCTTCGGGGAAACAAGTTGTGATGTTATGCATGTTATGTTGAAATGAAGCTCATACGGCAACTTCTTCTGAAGTTGAGAAAATGTGGTGCTTTCGCATTTTGAGGCTTATGTAGGTCTAGAACAGCATCGAATTTTAAAAGAGTAACCGTGGAGTTTCTTGCCGGCTCTTCTCCATAGGAAGCGACAAATTGGAACCGTGCACCTAGCTTCTGACGTTTCATAAGTGCCCATGCAGGTTTATGTGAAATAAAATATTTTGATTTTAATTTTGAATGCTCTTTATTATGTAGACCCTAAAAGTTACAGATATAAACGAGGAAATTTAAATAGGTTGTCACAGGTGACTGAAGCCTAATTTCAGTAGTAGGAGTCCGCGAATTACAACCTACTATGTTTCGCTTGGATTTTGGTTCAAGAGCAAGTCGTTGACGAACTTTTTTTTTAATGAATTGGTGCAAATCTAAAACAAAAGATTGTGCATGAGAACACCGCAGAAGACGAAACAGGAAAAACATTACTTAACTTTTGATTTTACTGTCAAAAATGTTTAAAATATAAACAGGTGAATATGACAGGAGACAATTAGTACGTACGACACTCAACACCTTAGTAAAAAAGAGTTGATTTTGGTTGATGCTGCCTGCAGGCGCCACAGACTATATACACCCAGCCTTATCTCGTTACATCGTTTGTCAAGTGGGCTGAGAACACTGATGGTTTTGTCCAATCTGTCGAAGCGTGGGACTGGACATCACCATGGTGTGAACTAGCTATCACCATTATTTATATTTTTATTCGATTTTTTATCGAACACTCCAAACACACGATATATTAAATCCGACCTTGTGACATCACAGATAAAGTTTAATTTGAAACAGTAATCGCGGGGGAGTATTATCGAAACTAATCTTTTACGACTGCTTTGTCACACCAGTAGGTCCGACTTTATTGCAAGATAAATTCCCAAATCTATTTCGGAAGGTACGCTTTTGACATATATATGATAATGTGTTTGTTGAAACTGAAGCCGTGAAATTAAAAACCATTGCTATAAGACAATATTGTGTTGTATTAATTCACGAATTTTTAAAATACGTTCCGTTTTGAATATTTTGAGAGCCGTTTTATTACTCACAGTCAAATAAACACATATTCAAGTGTGTATTAAGATTCGTATATGTTCCGAGTTACTGGTTATCGGCATATTATTTAAATAAGTGCTATAAATATTGACAAAAAACTATAAAAGAGAATGTGTTTAATAGTCATATTTATGTATGAGCTAGGTTTAAGTTTAGTAACCATTGGATTTTACTTGTTTAATAATATTTTTATACGCCCATAATTTAAGGCCAAAAAAGTGACAATGATCTTCATATGACCCTTCCCGCATTAAGTAGATAACACGATAAAATATAAGATTTAAAAGACGATTATCTTACTGTCAACTAACTTACATCAGGGGGACTCATGTTGACATATTATGTCCATAAGGAAGAACTGTCAAACAACTGTCAAAATTAAACGTCAATTTTATGCCCGTGTTAAAAGTTAGCGGATGATTAAAGAGTTAGATTTTCGTGGAAAACATTCACGTCTGCAAAAGGTCAACGGGCATTGTCCTTAGTTTGACTAATTACTAACTAAAACCTTTTACCCAGTAGCAATATAGAAGTTGTTACCACTTTAATAACACACAAAAAAAAAATGTTGCTCTTGAAAAAGAACTAAACAATGTTCCAACGTCAAGTCTCATATCTTTCGTAGTTCATGTTCATTATACATTACATAATAACTTAGAACACTTATTTGTGTATACCATACAAAAGTAGCAATGTATTCTTAAAGTTAACTTAGGTCAACAAAAGTTGTGGTGTTTTGACGACTATACAAATTAACGCAGTGTTGCCATGCCTAATGGTCGTGAAGGCAATTAAAGGCACAGATTAAAAGTAAAACGTTGTGATCTCAAGTTTCTCGGTACGTTTGTGGGAAACTTTCATTGTTAATTACTTTAGAACAGCGGTGTTATATGACTTTATCAGATCTTAGTTAGTTAGTTGATGAGCTGGATTGTTTAGAAGAATTTTGTGTTGGAAGCTTCGTCTTGTTTGGATCAAGATTATTTCCAAGCATGTTTGGTACTGTTTAAGGCCAATTAGTTTATCGATAACGTGGGAAAACTATAGTTACCTACTGAAATAAGTTTTCGTATTACAGTGACGGAAAAGACGTCGATCCAACTTATAATCCTCCTACTATCATACCTCCTACTATATTTTAAATATGAAAGTTTGTATGTTTAAATGTTCGGATGTTTATTACTAAATCACGCAAAAACGGCAGAACGGATTTCGATGAAACTTGGCACACAGATCGTTTATAACCTGGATTAATGCATTGGATATTTTTTATCCCGGTATTACGTTCCCTTGGGATAATTTCCGACCTACACGCAAGTACTTAAAAGCGAGTATTTAATAAAAAATACCTACCTGACGTGTTTCCTGAAAACTTTTCTTACCGATAAGCAGTATTTGTGGTCGAACTTACCTGTAAACAAATGAAAAATAATTATTAATAACATGAACAAAAATTATGATCACTTTATCACTAAAAATAATAAAACAAAGTCCCCTGCCGCGTTTGTCTGTTTGTTCGGGATAAACTCAAAAACTACTGAACGGAATTTCATGCAGTTTTCACCAATAGACACAGTGATTCATGGGGAAGGTTTAGGTGTCTAAAAAACGCAGACGAAGTCGCTGGCAAATGCTGATTTAAGATCTATCTAAATAGCGAAACTGTTAGATGTAATTTTCATCATCCACCACCCTGTGGAAAATACACAGAAAGACAAAAGGGAGAAACATATTTCTATAATTAACAAAAGTCCTTTACCACCCATTGTGGTTTCTATTAATTTATGACGGTAGGCAATTGTTATTTCATCATCATCATTTCAGCCGGAAGATGTCCACTGCTGGACATAGACCTCCCCCAATTTGGGGGGGCTTGCCATAATCGTCACGCCAGGCAGGCGGGTTGGCGATCGCTGAAGGCTGCTGCCCATTCTCTAGTAACTCCCTTAGTCGCCTCCTACGACACTCACGGGAAGAGATGGGATGGTGCTATTCTTTACGTCCGGCACCACACGTAAATTGTTATTTACCATTATAAAATCAGTAAGGTCTGTTCTTAAGATCCGACCTGGTGAAATAACGGCCCACTAATGAGCATAATATTCATAATATTGTGCGGCTCAAAAGAGTCTTGTTAGGTCCACACACGCGGGTGTCGACAAGGTGGGACTCTATTAAATTCTAACGCCCTGGTGCGCACTATGAGCGGCAGCGTTTTCATAAGAGGCGGGATCTTAACATTTTATTTTTTTATGTAAGTGTGTAAGTATTTTAGGTACCTGTTTATTAAAGGCTCGCGCAGACAGGCGTTGTGATAATGCGATGAGAATTTAGATCAATTTCTATGAAAACTTGATGGATTAGAGTAGCGTGGCGCCAGTCTGCGGGAGCCTTTGACCAAGCGAAATATTTGCCTAACGAACTTTATGTAATAATCTAAATAAATTACCTAAAGTAAATGAATACCTAAGCTTCATTTATTTTAGCTAGGATAGCTCAATCTATTTCTCAAAAACTTGCTTTAGAGTTGCATTTTCAACTTAAAAATAACTATAAAACTAAACAGCGTCAGCATCTGCCTAGCCTTTTCCCAACTATGACGAGATTGGCTTCCAGTCTAAGCGAATGCAGCTGAATACCAGTATTTTACATGAAGCGACTGCCTATCTGACTTTCACAACCCAGTTGAGTTATATGTTAGCTCTTGGTAAGACTGGTTGTCAGACTCTTCCTGGCTTTTGACGACCTTGGTGTGTAAAGATAGTCACCCATCCACAGACCAGCCGCGGCAAGGGTGTGATAAAAAAACTAAACAGCGTCTTAAAATGAAAAGCATTTCAACAAAACTCGTGTCAAATGTCCACACCGCTTGTCGCTCACACCTTACACCACCTGTCTCAGTGTTCGCGCATTACCCTGCAAAGCCTCCACACATGCGCCCTGAATGCACAAAGACATATAATAACATAAGGCGGCCCGCAATTAAAAAATTTAAGGCACTTTGTCGCCGCCCTAGCCATTAACTCCCATTTCTTAATGTAAACGCTAAAGGTGGGTAGTTTCATAAAGATTTTGTAGTTCGTGCAGTTTCCATTACGTGCATTTGTCTTCATATGAAACGGTTTTAATGATGATGTCATTAATTTAACATTTTTATGAAATGGTTTAAAAGTTTGTTTGAATGCGATGTAGTGATGGGCGGAGTTGGTGCGTCAGCGATGCCTGAATATGTTACAGGCATTTATTCTTTTATTCCGTTAAATACACATATAAATTAAATTTTTAAATATTAGAATATAAAATTATATAAAAACATTTAAAAATATAAAAAATTGTGGCCCATCGGCATCAGGAGCAGGGTCCAAGATGTCGGTGGTCAGGGCTCTAGAGAAAGGAACCTCCTGACTATGCGTGCCGTGTCTAGGAGTACTGCTTTCTGAATCAAGCCCTTGATCCAGCCGCGTAATGAGAGCCTCCTGAGGTGTTGGTCGAGGCTTTTCGCTATTAGGCCATTTACTGTAACGATTAATAGAAAAGGCATTTTATTATTAAAGTCATTAAAAAGGAGTTGTGTTGTTCCCAGGTACCTAGTCAGTATTGCAATAATTAGTAATCAATATTAATTTATTAGATTTTTTTTTTTTATTAATGGCGACTTATGAGTTGTAGGTCGTGGCTTCGAACCCAGACAGGTGCTTTACTTAGTATAAATTATTTAATTACCATTGCTTTCAAAACGGTGAAGGAAAGCATGGTGAGGAAACCGGCATGTCCTAGAAGTAAAAGTTAGAAGACATGTGACATCTACCAGCCCGCACTGGACCCGCGTGGTGGATTACAGCCCACTCCCTCTTACCGAGAGGAAGCCAGCGTCCCAGCAGTGGGAACAATATTAGGCTGATTATGCATTAATTTATTATTTTGACTGCCTCGTAGATTTAGTAGTCGCAAGCGTTTTTTTTGGGTTTTTTTGTTTGGGAAATCATCAAATAACTTCTCCCGCTCTGGGTGGAGCAGGAGGGTGTCTCAGATTTTTTCTGACTAAAACCCACCCGTGTTCCCTCAGTTGCCTGTGAGCCAGGGGCCACGGTATCTCTTTCAAACAAACCCTGGCAGGCATCGGTCCATGCGGACCCCACCAATTAGTGCTGACATCTCTTTGAGGCGCGCGTGGAACACAACGCGCCGTCGACCCGGGCTTGGTCCTTACCGGATAGCGAGCTACCCATTACTCGCCGTCCGCAAGCCCGCGCCTACGGTGGCCGGGAATCAGCCTGAAATTCTCGACGCCCAGGGCGTCTCCCGCGGCGGCTACGGGCGTGAGGGGCGCAAATACTGCCTAGGTCCTGGGTTCGTTTCCCGGGCATAGTATTACTGAGTTTTTTTATTTGGTATTTCTCAGTAGCAGCTCGGAGTCTGGATTCGTGCCCGGTTGATGGCAATAGGCTCGCCCCCAATTACATGAGTCTTAAACATAATTAGGGAAATGTAAGTGTACTATTATAGGTAGATACACATCTGCCCAAACCCTCGGGGAAACAAGGCGTAGTGTTATTAATTCCTAAACGTTGCGTTACTAAATTACCTGACCTATTCCGCATTCGTTCACTCATTCAAGCCACCACAGAATTATTTCGGTAACAAACATTTCAAGCCTTTACCTTCAAATCACTAATAAAACGCACCTTTTCACGTGTAAAACGAAAATAAAAGTTAGTTTATCGCCTATTTCCCTTATTAAAATGTGAGAATTTACATTTATTCGTGAGTCCCATTCCGTTACCGATGTTGATTAATGCCAATAATTTACTGGACGTTCGGGACACATTAATGTTGGCCCTTCGTTAATTTCACTCAGTTTATCGTGGCCCTGCTGACAACTGAAATGGCGATGACAACCCGCTATTCGACACCGGGAAGAAAGATTTGTGTGCAAACCTATTTAGGGTGACATCGAAATCTATGTTCACGGAATTCTATTTTTTTTACAACAAAAAGGTGTGCCTGTTTGAAAGCTTCTAGGGTATTTGTGGATTTTGTATGACAGTTCATCCGGATATTACGCTGAAATTAGTGGTTTATTACTCGATTCGCACGATATTGTTCGCCAAATTGTCAATTTTTTATAATATATTATTATCTACAGGCTACTCCCACGAAATTTAATTGTGGGCAAATCGATAACTCCAGAATAGGGACGTTGTAGGTAATTGGTACGTTTTGAATTTTATGCACCTTTTCTCATCATTGTGTTGCATAAAATTCAAAACGTGGTCTACTAAGTATTTGTGGATTTGTGGATTAATAAATTCAGTTCTCACCAGTCATCTAAATAAAATAAATTATTATTTAAAACTAACTATTCGCCCGATTCGGGCAAGTGAATTCGTGCGAATCAACCAACACGCCAAATTAGTTTGTCATAATATTTTGAACGATTTTTTAATAATAGAAAGTTACATCGCGTCCGTCCAGCTCAGCTCCTGTCAAAACTGCCCTCGAACGTTGTTTGGGCGTGTCACTAGTCACGATAAAAAATGGGTTAAACTAGAAACACAAGATAATGAGCCATAAAAAATACTGTCGCATATTTTCGTGCATTTTAAAGGATTTCACGTAGGCGGCTTAGGCATTCTCATAGGTAAATTATGTTTAGCAATAAAAGCCAACAGTAAATTACCGTCCAACTGTCTAGTTAGTAACACTATCAATATTGTCAAGTCATTAAAATCAACGTGATAGTCCACCGAGCAATCACACACACATCGTAGATTAAATTTCATAGTTCTTCATAAACGTCGTGTCAATCGAGACAGTGCGTCACACCCGCCTGCACTACACCACTAAGGGCGAATTTCACCAAACTTTTATACCTAGAATACGTTTTATCCTGATAATAAATTTTGAATTTTTGACAGATTTTCCATAGTAGAATTGTCAGACATCAATTTTATTTTACGCATAAAAGATATCTGACTTTGGTAAAATCATCCCTAAGGCGGACGACATCGTGGAGTACGTACGCCAGAAGACAAGGTACACGCCGACGGTGCAGTTACTGGAGCAGCGCCGCAACGTCAACTTCAAGGCATTCTTGGAGCGCGTGCCGAATTGTTATTTGCCCGTCGTCATGGAAGAGGACTTTCGGCCGCAGGACGTGGTGTTCCGTCGCTGCCGCGGACAAGTTCCACAGGAGAGCACAAAGGAAAGCTAGTGCAAAGTGAAGTGCTACTATTGTGTGGTTTTTTTTATAATTATGTATGTAAGTCTATAAGGTATTTATTATGTTATGGGTCTTTGTTGCCAGAATTAACTGATTTATTATCATTATTAAATCATCTGCTTAGCCTTTTTCCAACTAGGATGGGGTCGGCTTCCAACCCAACCGGAGCCAGCTGAATACCAGTACTTTCATGAAGCGACTGCCTATCCGACCTCCACAAACCAGTAACTGGGTAACACGATACCGATTAATAAGACTGGTTGTCAGAGTTTCTGGCTTCTGACAACCCGTAACGACTGTAAAAAAATCTACGAATGACTACCGGAAAAAACGCATAACGTGCTTTCCGAAGCTTGGAGTGGTCTTGGTATGTAAAGATGGTCACCCATCCACGTACCAACCGCGACAAGTGTAGCTTAACCTGATCGATCGACCCTTGCAGCTTTTATAACTAAGCTACAAGCCCCTCAGCCTGACAGTGCGTCAAATATTTAAATTAAAAAAAATAACTCTTTTAAATTCCAAACAGTCTATCAAAGAACGAAAGTAGTTCAGATAAACACAGATTAATAAACAACAACAGAAGTGTCAGTTCGCGGAATCGTTGATGAGAATAAAGCGATAGCATTTCGCAATGGATAGAGCGTTACTCGGAAATACGTTACGATCTCATAGCTACGGATGCGATGCCTCTCTCTTTATTATTCCAATAACAATCCGTAATGAGTGCTCTGGTCAAACGTAAATAGCAACTTCATACATTTGAATGATGCCAATGTAAACTCTGTTCTATGGACTACTCTGTATCGTGTAGGGTTATCGCTCCATTTTATTATTCGTGAAATCTTAACATCTTGATTAGCATGAATCAGAAACCATACTTTGATTTAAAAATACTCATAATCGTCTCTAAAAATCTGATCATTTCAATATTTGATTGCAAAGTATACAAACGATAGCTTAGTATGAATTTGGATCATTTTCATTATGTTTCTGTCGATGACGCTACCGAAGTGTCAGAATTCTGGTCGAAGCTTGTTTAAAACCAACAATTGGAATCATCGACATGACGACGAAGGAGATTATGTTTCTAAGATAGTTTTGCAGCATGCCCATTTAGTAACATCACTATAATTATACCTGCACCATCGACAGTTACTGTACAAAGTAATCCCCAAACATTGTTGTGCTACATTAGTCTACTATTTAATTAAAATAAAATAGGGCGGTATCGACAGTTCTTGCTTAGTAAAGAATCAATTAATCGCAATTTGTAACCTAAGGACATTCGTTCCTTACAAATGGGACCATAATTTATTAATTACAAGACGATTAACTTTTTAGTATCGTACGATACATGGTTACATAAAATTTACGGACAGCCCTAACACCGCGGCCGGCGCACATCAAAGGCGCACCTCACACTGCCTAGTATACATTGTAACCTCTGCAGGAATGTTTACACTGACATTAGACTACTGACCTCTTATGACACTCACGGTGTCGAAGTGTCGACACCGGATATCGATTGTGTGACACTCACAACACTTGACATGCTCGCGTGAAATTATGCGCGTAGGGCGACCATGTGCGAAAAGTAAAGATGGTAAAATAAGGACTAAATTTTTTGGATATTTAGTTTATTTTATTTTTATTGTCATTACTTTTGTGATATGGTTTAACCTGACTGCGTGACAGCAAAGGTAGGGTTATTTTTTTATGTAACTAAAATGTTTTAAAGTAAAAACTTTAAAACATTATATGTACTTAACTTTTTACTTGTTGTAAAAACAACATTAATTTAAAACACTCTAATTTGCAATTTGTCCAATAACTACCATAGCCGGATATAACTAAATATGACTAAACGTAGCGTACCTACAGGTTTAATTTTCCCAAGAAGTTAACAGGAACCTATTTGTATATTCTAAAGTTAGTGGTAAAGGAACAACATATCTACAATATTAGATTTTTCAAGCATAGCGTCACAAAATACTATTCTATAAAATAATCAAACCACACACTAGCAACCTAGAACAAATCTGAGCAAACAAGCGGATGTTTCCCCCAAATACCGCTCTATATTAATGAACATCCTTGTTTCTAGGTTAGAATGCGGTAGGCGTGTGTAGACTAACAATATTCATAATAATAGGATCTCGCCTTTGATCTGTCACATCGTCAAACGAAACGAAATTATGACAGGATATTTAATTTAGTTCAACCCTGACAATGTTGACGTTCGATCTGTCACTGATATTCATTAAGAAAAAATGAACGCAGAATTTATGCCAGAGTCCGTGATTTATTTGCGATCAATATATTATTTTCAGTGGGTTGTCTACAAATGTATTTCGCTACTGTTGTGCCATTTGCGAAGCGAAGAGTGAGCAATTTCTAGTTTTTTTTTCTGCTGTTACTAATTGTAGAACATAACTCTTGTTAAAAGAACGACTTGTCATAATTCAGTCTACGATTTTTTGTTGCCGTTTTTAATACTTCTAGAGATTTAAGTCCCGTTGATTTAATTCCAATAAAAAATCATGATGCTTGAATAGAAAATCAGTTCATCACAAAACAGGCAATAAAGTCAAAAGAAACCAAAATTAAGAAATCCTAATGTAAAACCAGATTTCAATCAACATTACCGATGTAATCAAAGTAAAAAAAAAAAAACATTTAAAGGCCAGCCAATAAAAACGTTTACGTACAGAATAGTAACCGTGCGATGTTAAGATTAAGATAACAGTAATCCAAGTAGGTAACTGAATACATTTCTTTAATGTTCTGTTCTTACTTTACACGAACTAAATGTTTAATGAACTTTGTCTCGCGGCTTGAAAATTTGTGGTCATATGGATGCCTAGCTTTTACAAACGGCTTCGCCCGCATAGAAGTCGGAAATTATCCCGCGGGAACGTACTACCGGGATAAAAAGTATCCAATGTATTAATCCAGGTTATAAACTATCTGTGTGCCAAATTTCATCCAAATCTGTTCAGGAGTTTTTGCGTGAAAGAGTAACAAACATCCATCCATCTTCACAAACTTTCACAGTTATAATATTAGTACGATGAAAAACCTACATGTTGATTACTGAACGGCAAAAAGTCTTGCTAGCCAGTTACACTTTTTTTGTGTTGCTATCTGTTCAAGGTTAATCATACATATTTTCTTCATTTTTGTCAGGTGGTTGGTGGCGGCGACTGTTGTCGAAATGAGAGCAAATTAAGTTTTTTTGTGATTTATATCTCAAAAATAAACAAATCGGTGTATTTTAACACCCTTCAAAACTCTACAGTCCTAATTGCTAGCACCGAAATCTTTTCTCACAATCTGACAGGTCTTTTTTCTAAGATAAATATACTTAAAAAAAATCATAAATATATCTTTATTATCAAATTATTTAACCTGCAAAACGAACCGTAAAAATCACCTAAAAGTCAAATAGTGTCAGTAAAAGAGAAATTTATAAAACATAAAAAAAGGAATGTGCCAATATCAATCTAAGAAATTTACCTCGTGTGTTGACTCACAGGTTATGCCTACGTATTTTTAAAACGCTATAATTTAAAGAAAAACAAATAGAAAACTGGATAATAATATAATGTTTAGTCACAATAGAGGGGAGTGCTCGTAAATCCGTCTAGCTGGGCTGAATTAAAATCTATTCGAGTGTGGAATATAGAAGTAAATGACGCGCGGACAGACAAATGTCGTATTATTTTGACGCGAGTTAAGACGTTGCATAAAAAAAACATATTTTGAGGTTAGGGGCCATCCATAAATTATGTCACACATATTTTATGGTTTTTTGAACCCCCCCGTCCTTGTCACAGGTTGTCACACTTGTGAAACCCCCTCCGCCTTATGTGACGTCACATATTTTTTAATTTTATATTTAGAAGTAATTAAATTGAAACGGCAGTTTTTCATATTTTTAAAAAATTTCAATTCAAAATAATCTTTAACAAAAGCAAACACAAAGTCTAATATTTTGGATAGATAGAAGAAGCCTTATAAATATAGATCGAGTAAGTAATATTTTAAAATTTTCGGTTTACATGTAAATTTCGAGTTTTAGTATTTTAAATTTTAACATGTGACGTCACAAAGCTTCTGACCCCCCTGTCCTTGTCACACAATGTCATATTTTGTTGACCTCTCCCCCCCCTTAACGTGTGACGTAATTTATGGATGACCCCTTAAGTATAGTATTATACTCTGTGTTATTAAACTATTCATAAATCCAGTGAACTACGTTTTTGTCTTATTAGGTAGTACGCAAATCTACCTTCCTAATTACTATCTACCTAATTAAGTTTACGAACCAGCATATTGTCCGTACTTTTTCTTGTCAAGTCATAGTTTTCATTTTGTAACGTATCTATTGTAAACTTGTGATATCTTTATTTGGGGGTATATATTTATTTTTACTCATCACATTTAGAAGAAATGTCAACTAATTTACTATTATTATACCTGCTAATTTATATGTAGCGTTGTTCTAATGTATACAACTTACATCATGGTGACATATTTATTGTCATGATTGAGATGTATATATCTATAGGTACGTATTATGTGTTAGTGTTTTATTTGCGCTGGCAATTTAAATCTCTTTCACCACTTGGCAATAAGGAGTGACATCGCCGTGACCTTTACTTCGTGTCATAAAAAATATCCTGCACGATTTTGCTTTCTCCAAGATTTTTAATCTCCAAGATTAAGTAACCATCGTTAATATATCTGTTCGGAATCCGAGATGTGCAATAAAAGAGATTTATTAACATTCCTTCTGTAAACAATGCGCGGCAGATTTTGGCCGCATTCTCACTCTCGTAAAAACTGTGAACGACGTCACGTTAATGCAAAATTATAATATTTTGGCCATAATTTTCTAAGCTTTATGTCAACGCATTTAGCGATGACGATAGGTTAACGACTTCACAGGTCGACCACTCCGAAGATTGATACCCTAATTTATTGCACATTAAATTCTTACGTTCAACACCACAAGTAGGTATGTGAAATTTATGTTTCCTTATCTTTTCCTCACATTAGAAAATGCAATTTATTATGTCAGTTCACTGAAACAATATAATAGGTATTTCAAACAGAGTACACTAAAAGTATCTATTTCTGTGAGGATAAAGTATAATCCGAAACACGATGGAACGTCGCGCATTCCCATACACACACCGACCACCAACAATGGAGGGCAATTAATAAAAACGGCTTTTTAAAAAAGGAACCGGGACGAAACGCGCGACTCCCGCGCACCTTACGTTAGCCGATTAGGGTTGGCAAGATAGATTATTGTTCTTCTCAAGACTTAGAATCTCCCTAAGACAACGGATTCATCCGATAGTCAAATAAAGAACGTAGGTATGTCGAAGTGTACTTTTTTTAAATAGACCATTATAAAACAACCACAACAATATTTTAAATCATTGGTGATTGATGTTAAAATACTGGCCAGGCTAAACATTATTGTGGTAATATACGGTTTTCCTAAGTTTTTTTTTTCGAGTTTAGCAGCCCTATAAGTAACGCATCACGAAATATACGCTCATCCGCGCACTTCGCACGAGATCACGTTCCGCGCATTATTTTGATGAATTCCAATTTCGAACGCACCTACGCCATTTTGTTTTCTTTTTTTACGGTTCTTTTGTTGTAGGGAAATCGTTAAAAAGGAATTTATGTTTACTACAACATGATGTATAGTTTAGAAAAAATATTTTGTTTTGTGTTTCGACATCACAATTTCTGAGCAAATGACCTTAAAAACACTTAAATTCGCATTTCAAGACCATAACCGCACTAATTCCAGTGTACAACCATCATACCACTATTAAAATAATACCAGGATAAGTGGAAACAATAAAAGTAAAACAAAGCAATTAAAAATTCATCAAGTGTACAATTGAGAGAGATATAAACAACAGTTTATGACTACTATTAATCACACTGTTAAAATCTGGCGTCACTTTTGAAGGTGGCTATTGTGCGGTGTTCCTTTCATGCACAGTGTGACAACCTGTAATAAATCGCGAGTGCTGCCATCAGTATAAATGTTACAAGAATTACAAGCCAGCCTTTTCAACTTTCAACCAATTATTAACAACTTACCTGGTTTTTGTTTTTAAATTTTTGGCGTGGGTAAATGTAACATGGTGTAATGATATTTTTTTTTGTTTAAGTGCCTACCGACCTTTTTAAATTCACGTTAAAATTAATAAGTAACATGAAAAGAAAATAATTCATTTTGCTAATATTTGGAATTTCAAATATTCACAGAATTACCAAATAAATTAAAATCGCAGCATTATTACTGATAAATATTCTTCTTTTGAAACGATTCGGAAAACTTTTTTCATTGTCAATATTATAAGAACAAGCTTTTTCATAGAACCTTTACTAATTAGCACGATACAGCCAACTGTCACAAAAGAAAGAAAAAAAGAATAAAAATGTAAAGCTTGTTTTTTTTTTTTTTTTTTTTTTTGGGTGGGAAATCATCAAATAACTTCTCCCGCTCTGGGTGGAGCGGGAGGGCGTGTCAGACTTTTACTGACTAAAACCCACCCGTGTTCCCTCAGTTGCCTGTGTGCCAGGGGCCGCGGTATCTCTTTCGAACAACCCGCACCCCTGGCAGGCATCGGTCCTTGCGAACCCCACCTATTGGTGCTGACATCTCTTTGAGGCGCGCGTGGAACACAACGCGCCGTCGACCCGGGCTTGGTCCTTACCGGACAGCGAGCTACCCATTACTCGCCGTCCGCAAACCCGCGCCTACGGTGGCCGGGAATCAGCCTGGGATTCCCGACGCCCAGGGCTTCTCCCGCGGCGACTACGGCCGTGAGGGCGCATATACTGCCTCTCCCTCACGTGCGCCGCCTCCCTCTTTGCGAGCATTACTGCTTCGCAGAAGGAGGTGACGGCTAACCATTCACTCTCGCTCCGTACCATGGCCTGCACCAGGGCCGGACGCGAGAGATCGCCGCCGCCGATCGCCTCCACGAGGACACGGCGGTGCTCCGCCCAAGCCGGGCAGACCGCCACCGTATGCTCCACCGTGTCCTCAGGGCGATCTTCGCAATGGAAGCACCCGGGCGTTTCCTCCCGCCTTATACGAAACAGGAACCTCCCGAAACAACCGTGTCCGGTGAGGACCTGCGTCAGGCGGAAGGTGAGGACGCCATGCCGCCTCTCAAGCCACTCCTCAAAGAGGGGACTTACCGCCGCTATCG
Source organism: Antitype chi (assembly GCA_947359405.1). Taxonomy (NCBI): domain Eukaryota; kingdom Metazoa; phylum Arthropoda; class Insecta; order Lepidoptera; family Noctuidae; genus Antitype; species Antitype chi. Next base: position 11,489,133 of record OX375811.1, on the reverse strand, counting down.
TGGCGTGCCCAGCACTGGGTTGCGACAATCGCACTCTCCATGTCGCCATGAGATCCCGCCGGAGCTCTGTCCGCTGCACCTCGATTTCTCGCGGCAGCGGAGTAACGCCCCGGCGTTTGGCCTCCTCGCGCCACTCCCAGATATGCGCGAGGACCTTTGCCTCCAGATCCCATGGCGGTAATCTGGCAAGGAGGCCCGCCGCCTCACCTGAGATCGTGCGGTATCCCCGGATCATCCTGATCGCCATGACCCTATGGGACGCCTTCAGCTTTCGCGCTGGTTGGCGCCTCAATGTAGGCGCCCACACCGGCGCCCCGTATAGGGCCATGGACCGCACGACCCCCGCGTAGAGCCTCCGGCAGGAGGCGTTTGGCCCCCCTAGATTGGGCAAGAGCCGCTTCAAAGCAGCCCCGGCCCGCTCCAGTCTGGGAGCCAAACGTCGGAAGTGTTCCGCGAAGTTCCACCGGCTGTCGAGGACGAGTCCCAGGTACTTCATCGTCGACTCGACGCCGATGTGAACCCCTCCCGCCGTTATCTGGGAACCCGCCGGTGGCGCATTCCGAGGACCATGAAAACACATGGCCTCGGACTTGTGCAAGGCCACCTCGAGTCCCAGTTGCCGGATCCTATCGACGATTGTCGCAACCCCGTCTGCCGCTAAGTCGGCCGCCGCCTGGATGTAAAGCTTGTTTCCTTTCAGAAACAAAATACTGAAGATATTTTTTTTGTGTAGAAGGAGAAAAAATAATAAGAAAGAAAAATGGAAAGTCCGATTCATCCGGGCGCTCGTTGCTCGGTGCTCTATTCAGAAACAACTTATTAAATAAATTAACCGCAAGTTGGTGGAAAAGGAAAACTAAGGCAACGTACATAGCCGCAAAGACGGAGCGGGAGCGATTATGTAAATATATCAAAGCACCGACCCTGCTTTTCAAAAAATTCCAAGATTTTTTATAAACAATGAAAAGGGATTTTTGTCTGGCTTAAGTAATGTAATTCACAAAAAAAAACAATATATGTAGAGAGATTCTTTATTTAATTCGTTATATTTTATTATAAAGCATTGCCTTGAACCTTCACCGCATTGGCAGCAATGCAGAGCCACGAAAGGAGTGCCCAGAAGCAGACCATAATACGTGAGAAAAGGCATTGCTAATTTCATTAAATAATACTGGTATTAAGGCCCAATTTCCGTGTTTTCAGCAATTATTTCCTAGTATCATATTAATACAGGCATTTCTTTTCCTAAGCAGCAATGGGTCGCAGAGCTGATTGAGAATACTCCCAAATTTTTTATTGATACAGTCCTAGAAATATATCTTAAATATATCCTTTATATTTATATATCTATTAAATTGGAACAGTTAAAGTTTATATGAGGAGTGCAGAGAGCTAATATTTTTGTTTATTATTGCATTATAAATAAGTACATGTGTTTTAAATGAATTATGGTCGAATCCACTGGGCGACCTCTAGTTTTCATAATTCGCCCTCGCCCCCGCTCTTTAATGTGGCCACCTAAGCAGCAGCTCCGCTTCGCCGGGACAAAGCTGTTAATTCCTTAAAGCCCGACTCTATTCTGTTCCTATTCAATGCGGACTGTAGTCTGTGGCGAAGAAACACCGCAAAAATAATTGGAAAGTGACGCGAATAACTACGGTTTAGTGATGGAATAGTAAATCGATATTGTTATCTAATTATTGCCAAGCGGTTGGGTGACTCTTGACGTGACCAGAGGGTTGGCCTATTTTAGGCCAAAGAATCAGCATTGCCATAAAATATGGTAATTCTGCCAGTTTTTTGGGCACCTTTCTAGTTGACAACATAACGATGCGGACAAATTTAATCTAATTGTGCATATTATTTTTTGAAGACTTAGCTTTAAAAACATGTAAAAAAATTAAGATAATTATTCCCATTAAAAGCTTATTTTTCAAAAGTCACATAACTTTTATCTGAGGTACAAATATGTCGGTTTGACAGCTTTTGTATGGAAAATATGTCAAACTGTCAGATTTATTCTTCAGCAATAAGTTATCTGACTATTGAAAAATCAGCTCTAAAGAAAGTAAAAGCATTTATTGGAATTAAGAGAGGTGTCATTGGTACAGGGGACCTTATAGTAAAAAAAGTTAGAAGATTTCAACTTCAAGTTTCTTTTTGAATATCCTAATTACATCTTCATATATCCTTGAGCAACATTGCCACCGTGGGAGCCACATCACAGACGATGCCTCCTCTTCTTGGACTCTCTGGGCAATAACACCTGCACTATGGAAGACCATTGCGAAGCCAACGCTTAAGCTGTGAAAGTGGTCGCATTATTGTTGAAGCTTATACAAAATAAGCACTAGGATTTATTTACGCAAGCCTAAAAGCACATAGGCTCATTGGTTGGTGAAAATTTCTTAATACTCTTACCAATAAGTACAGACAGAATGAAACAGCCACTGAACTCGATTCTAAAAACCCACTATAAAACCCAACCAGCTTTTCTTCCCATGCACACAATTTTCTTTTCAGCGCATTTATCGATAAAGCACACAAGGATGTTCGCATCCCTACGACGCCCCGGGAACGCGGCCCAGATTCCCAACTTTTCATCATTCTCCTTGCCTTCCCGGCTCATTGTGTCCGTGGGAACCTTTATTGCCCCCATAGAAAAGCATGAATGCCGACCAAGAAAAGCATTTGTGTACTGAATACTTACAAAGAAGCATGTTTCAGTTGATTCCGTACCTGTTTCAGACGTCTTTTCATTTCGGTATTTTCCGATTGGGGCAGCTCTATTGGCTACGGTCTTGTTTTGTATCGGTAAATGAGTTTCGTACTGCAGAAAGGTTAATTTACTTTTCAGTACGGTTTTGTTTGTGAACGTAGGAGGTCCTATTTTGGTGGATATTGTATGGCTTTTGATTGTAGTAGGTACTTACCTACATTTATTTATGTTTTTTGGTGGATATTTATTTGAAAAGTTGATGCTGTTTTCCTTATTTACTTATCATATAATTATAGGTAGGCCATGTAAGTATCTACATGTGGTATTATGTAAAATATACAATGAAACAGTACCTATTTAAAAAAAGAATTTTATTCGCTTAACAGCTAACTTACTACAGTGTACCTACTCAACCTTAATTTATATTAAAAAAAAATCTAGAAGCCTTCCCACAAACAATGTAAAAAAAAGCAAAACAAAAACTCAATGGCACTTATTTGAAAATTCCATTCAGGGTTTTTCCTCACGAAACTTTTCCAGCTTCTTCGGGTAACTAAGCGTTCACTACTTAATTACGAAACAAGCCCCTTTCAACCTCGTGCATTTTCCTACAACTTCGTCAAAAGGGGATAGACAATTTTCTTATTTCTTTTTTTTTGCAGAACAAGGCTGATTTTCGTAATACTGTTGCTTGATGTTATGGTGCTGGCCATTAAAAGAATGGTTGAAATCAAATGTGTGAAGATAACTGTTTGTAAAACCAAACACTAAGGCCTATCCACACCCGTGATCTTATTTGTCATATTTTTTGTGTGGCAATATTGGCAAAAGACTTTAAAAAGGTTGAATTACGAATTTTAAAATAGAAACGTTCATATTAAAATGTGATTGATGCTAAGGCGCACTTTTCTTATTTCAAACATTTCCCTATCTTTTCATAAAACGAAAGGGTTTTTCAAAACTTCCGTAGGCAGATAGCAACCAGCACTAAAAATGTACAAAACAGTTTTCTTATCAAAAGCAATGAACCTGCAAAGTTATTAAAATGTATGTAAAGGAAATGTACAGCATATTTGATGGGCACCAGCAGATTAATACTGCCATTACAGGCTAGCTACCATTTAGCTACAAAGGTGAAATCGTGCTACTGTGAATGTAAGAAGATTATCCTATCTAGCTGTACCTAAATAACATTGTAAATTGTGTTATTGCTTTTAATATGTATGCAAATGTTAAGCGGGAGGTATCGCTGCCTCGAATATTGTCTAGGATAGGAAATGTGTTGGATTTAAATGAAGCTACCGATAAAATGTGTTCTTGGTATTATGAACAGTTGCTCGCCGATGTTCTAATATGCGTTTTCCGTTAGTTTGCGGGTCAGTAAGGTAATTAGTTGGAGTTTTATAATATATGGTGTAATTTTAACGCCTGTTTTGTGTGTAGTGATGTAGGTACAGACACGAAGAATTCCGATTTGAATTTCGAACTTTAATTAGTTGAATACGCTTTAGGCTTTTGGATGCTTTGTGTATTTTATGTCTTTTTTTTTGTAATGTGCGTTTTGTTCGTGCAGAATCCTACTAATATTATAAATGTGAAACTTTGTATGTTTAGATATTTGGATGCTACTCAATCAAAACCGGCTGAATGGTTTTGGATGAAAGTTGGCACACAGATAGTTTATAACCTGGATTAACATATAGGATACTTTTTATCCCGGTAGTACGTTCCTGTGGGAAAATTTCTGACCTCCACGCGGTGAAGCCGCTTGCAAAAGTACCTAATCAATATTTCTTTCTTTCTCTTTATTTGCTTTTTAAAATCGATAATATTATGGCTAAACCTAAATGGCTTAGGTCTTTACCACTTTCCCTACACACACTAGATATCTTATCGAGATAAGTAAGTAATTAAAAGAGCTGTATTTATTATTTATCATTGATCATGGCATAAGAAAATCCGTCTAGATTCTCCTATTCTTAAAAGCAACGCCCTACGTCTCTAACGAGTAGGTAAATTATAGCTAAACCAACATTATGTACAACAAAAAATGTATTAATGTATTCTCCCAGATTTTTACAACCGCTAACGTTGCTCGGTATAAAACGGCTTATGAAAAACCAAACATCGTAAATGTCTGCGCTGAAACGACGCCAGTAAACGTCTTGTGCAAACCATAAACTTCTATTTATACCTACGTTCACCCATTGTTTTCTCAGTGACGACTAGCGAATCAAATTATTGGCTAGAACACACCATAGGAAAAACGCCCATATTTTCAAGAGCGATAGGTTATAATCGCGTGGAAAACAGATAGAGTCGTGCAGAAGTGGGGATAACAATTGTCTATTGTGTTGGCTATCTCTTTTGCGCATCGTGGCGGCGACTTTGTGTGAGCAGGACAGGTGTATAACGCTATTGCCTTCTCTCACAATGCTTGGTGGAAATGGGCACGCCTTTGTGGCGAGGATTTTCTTCTATTCGTCCGTTAACACTGGTTTACCGATGTGTTATAAAATTTTGTGCGCATGTCTATTTGGTTATGATTTCACGGTGCTATGCTGAAGGTTTCCGGTTCGTGATTGTGGGCGGGTAACAATAGATTATGTACTTACATATATAACTATAGAATAGGTGCTGGTTGTAATCGTTTTGTGGAATAGGTATATGTCCTGAGAAATCATGAAGCCGGCATTTTCATTATGAATTTTAGGCAACACAGGTTTTTTTAAAAGAAATATAAGTAAAATACGCATGGTATTGCCTGTTCTTTTAAAGCTACAACAGCACAGACATACTGAACACACTATACTAAGTAATAAACACGCATTTAAAATTCAAGAATACCCACCTATCCTATTCCTATGCTATTATATGTAAAACCGTAATCGTAAAACGTCGCCATTTTCATATCGGTTATTATAATTTTCCGCAAAACCGGATTCAGCCGGATGCCGTTTTAAATTATAGGTGTCATATTATGTTCCTAGATTTTAAAAATGCACTGTCTACAACCCTATTGATAGAGATGTGGTTATATAGGGAGATAGATCTTGCTATGAATTGATGTCTACGATGCACAATCAGTTTTTTTTTTTTCGGTTTTCTTGATTCATAAATTAATACTGTTTGTTCTACCCAAAATTAGCTTTGATTATAATTTTATCAAAAATATGCCAAGGGCTTATGCAGCCCGAAGAACGGTTATATTGACTAGGTATTTACTAATTTAACCATTTATGTACACACGTATATGTATCAATAGACAAGCCTATGCCCATGAAGAATTCCAGACAACGACAAAGCAACAACACTAAAAGCAAAGATCGTATAAAATGCACAAGTTTTTATGTTGTTGATACACGATTAAATAGCTGCAATAAATCGATTAAAACCACAAAGTACATTTAGTAATTTTAGTGCCAGCGTTAGGCAACCTCTAAACTATTAAAATTCTACTTAAGATAACTTAAGTCGTGTTTCTAATTTGTGTGAAACTTGTAAGCGGTTAAAATACTTAAATAGTGTAACACGTGATGTATGGTGTGGTTCAGAGGAACAAATAGGGGTGATGGCGGATGCCAATCATAAATCGTTTCTCGATGACTAATCGTTCTGTCAGTAAACTAATCGATTAACTGTACATCGAGTGCGTGATGTTCTGTTTCGAAACTTTAAAGCTGGCTGTTGAAGTACCTAGTGCTCTTTAAATTTAAAAAATATTTATTAAAAAAAAAGAATAACGGAATTTTGAAAATAGAATTCATTTTTGTCAGTTGGACAGGCTGCGACGTTTTGGCTAGGGTAACAACTCTTAAAACACTGCAGGCGACTGTGTACTGTGGAGCAACATCATCAACAATGCCTTACCGACTGTCGTGCTCTCTGTACAAAAACACCTAAACTAAGTATGAAAGATCTTTGAGAGGCCAACGATAACACAGTCGAAGTGGCCGAATTCTGATCGAACTTTATTTAAAACAGATACATGGAAACATCGACACGACGAAGAAGAAGAATGCAGGTACATAGAAAACGCATATAGACAGTTTAAAAAAATCCTGCAGTGTACCTACTGTTGATACTAAAACCGAGATTAAATAAGCCATTTCGCTTCGGTTGTCGGCTAAAAAACCACACCACTAACCACGTTAAAGAGCGAGTTACCACCAACTTTTAATATTATCTTTTTAAAGTTTTTTAATCAAAAACGTTGTCAACACATGTCTGTCCGTCACTCCTGTAGTTTTCTTTCAGAAACTAATTGGTCTGACACGGTTTAACCCCTCGAATGTGGAGGGATATATATATTTTTTAATTTGAAATATATTTTGTAAAAGAGCAACTTGTTGACTCGCTTTACCGGTCGCAGTTGACGGTTAATGGGAAATGACACCTTTTAAAAATGTTTCTGTTTTAGTTTTGATGCGACAGTTGATTCTTTGAATTTATTTTAAAAAAATGAAGCTTCTATTTTATTTTGATATGAGAATTATTTGTTGTGGTAGGTAGGATTTCAGTAATAACTAGCGCCATGTAATGAGATTGTGGTTAGGAAACACATGATTCCGGTGTAGAAAATTTTGTCAGCTATAAAAAAAATCGCGGCTGAAAATGGAACATTTTTTTTAAATAACCAGGGAAAATTTCTACGTAGGTACATACAACGCGAGGTCGAAAAATTTCAGCATTATTTATACTGAATTCATGGGAATAGGTTGTACTTCGATGTCCCTGTCTGAAACCGGGTCCCTGAACTTAGGTAAAGTAACAGTTAGTTGAATTACCATCTAGAATGAAAAAAATAAACCTAGAGGTTTAGCTAACATAAATACCTAGAGGTAAAATAATTGAATTTGCTAATGGTTTACAGTTATTGCACACCGCGTAGTTATCAAAACAAGTACCTACCTACAATTCAAAGCCAACATTCGGTGTTTTATTAATTCCAACATACCTACATACTTATACATCAGTAGGCACATACTTTTATCATCCCTCATACCTCCATCACTCGCAACACAAATAACGGACACACAAAGATGGCCACCCTACTAATTTATTTGTTTTTAATTTTTTAAATAGAACGCGGAAGCGGACCAATGAGACGCGTCCTCCGACTGATTGTCAATTAGCGACATCAAACGGGCTTTTTGCGAATTAAGCGGTCGTTTGTGTTCATTTTTTGTCCGGTAGCCGTCGAGCACTGGCGTTTGATGCGTTTTTCCGTTTATACGTTTCATTTTCATATTTCCGTTTGTCTGGCCCTATGGGGAGGGCACAATATAGGGTGTCTGTGTGCATATGCCGATGCTTTCCATTTATTTCGGTGATATTTTAATTCGTGTGAGTGCCCTCGTAGACGGATATTTTTTTTTTTGATGTTTGTTATTTTTTCAACCTGGTCGGTAGAGGGAGGGTTATTAGATAGTGCAGATTTGTTTACGGGTTTTAGCTAAGGAAAATCTGGTGAAGTAATTATTCACGTTGCGCATTACGTTCTCAAAACAATTGTACACTCACGACTTGACCATATCAATAAGTAGGTATGCAGTCTAATTAAGGTATAAATGATGACTTCGTTATTAATTAATTAAGGAAAAAAACAATGACCTCTGCAGTATGGCTACTAAAGATTTGACCAATAATGGTATGATGTCTGTGAATTTAATTCGTGCGTAATGGCACGTAACTTTACATTGTTCTATGACAATTTATTGCACATACCTACTCTAAATTTTCCATTACACGCATAGCTTCATTTTGTAGTCATACCTACTTTTATGACTAGCATGTTTCCTTATATCTAGAAAATTATTCTTAATTTCGGCCGGGCCATCCGTCAAAATGAAACACCAGTGGACCAAACAAAACAGTCTGGCGTTCTAAAGACAAAACATAAAAAAATCCATGAATCGAACGCGCCGTATCGAACGCTATACCGAATGCACCCAGCACAGTCAACAAAGGGACGTTCTGAAAAAAACGCGCGAATACGAACGCGGCCCACCATTAGCCGTTCCCATTTGCACCGCTATAGATGGGCCTCTTCAATCTATACCGTCAACAATTGTAGGGCTGCTGCCTGTGTTAGGCGAATCACGCATATTTTTTAGGGCCTAGCACTCTTCTAGATACTAGATATATTTCAGTTGTCCGGGCTGAAATATAAAAATATGATCTTGAGAATTTTGTCACCTACTCTTGCACCTGAAACTAAGTTATAGAGTAACATAGATACTTCGATTCAATTTTCAAATGCAATCCATTGAGCCAAAAGATACCAGCATCATAAAAAAAAAAACATTTTTTTTCTGGCAACCCTACATAGAGGGCATGTGATCGAGTGTTGTTCGAGTTTTTATCGCTGATTCATTAGTATGAGAGTGTCTTTGTTGCCGGCTGCACGGGCCCAGCACAATATGCATTCAACATGAAAATTGATTCGAAATGAAAGGATACACGCCATTGTATACATTGCTAATTGAAAATGACTGTGAGCCCAGTAATTAGGGGCTATGTAGCATTCGATGTAATCTATCTATTGTTGCGACCTTTGTGAAGTTTTGTTTGATAAATAAGTACCTACTGAAATTAATTTAGAACGAAACGTTTATTTTGATTCGTGAATAGAGGGGAATTAATTATCATAATTATATTGGAACAAAACTGAACCTACATTATTGAATTTAGTCCGAATAAACGTGAATGTTTCTTTAGGTCTATACCTATCATAAAAAAACTTACACAATCATTTTCATTGTACTCGTATATAACATAATTTATTAGTTCAAACTTTGAGCTAAATAAATATAAAACCGATAAGGACAATGCTACTTGACAGCCTCCTCTAAATAACAAAGTGTTTTAAAAGAACCATGGGCCCGGAACAAACCTAATTTGTAAAAAGGGTAAACAAAAAGTTGGAAGTTGAGGGAGGAATTACAATGAAAAAGAAGCCTGACCCTACATCGGCCCTTTTAAGATCAAAACCAGTTGTCAACTTTTGATTATAAACTTACTGTTTTGTTTTTTCTAACTTAAAAGATTAAAATATTGACAGCAGATTTTTTTTGAATGCATGATTTAGTAAGAAAGGGAATAATTCAGTAAGCAGCTTGAAGCAAATTTCTAAAATAGAGATTCTGCATTAAAAGTCGCCAAAATTCTTCCCATAATCCAAATTGGCACCAACCGTAGCAGTTAAGCATAGACACTAACATGTCCATAGTATTACCTTTCACATAATTAAGTACAAAGAACCGTACTTAACGAACCACGATGCATCATCCATACATTAAGTTTAAGTACGCAGAAAGACAAAACGCCTTCATACGAAAGAAATTCCGCAAGATCCCATAACAATTATCAATAGCATTGTACAAAATTTATGTTATGATGTACAGTTGGACGTTGTAAGTAAAATGACCATTTAAACGACAGCGTGGTCTGTGGAGCTGTCAACTCCATAAATGCGCATGAAATGGAACAATAACTACGAGTTTACGAACTGAACGTAAAGCTCCAAAACAGGAATAAACCTTCATTCCTTAGCCCTTTTCAATTCGTGACCTAGCATGCAAAACAGATGTCTGGAGCTAGATAAAAGCCTTTGAAAACAAAGTATTACCACTCGTTCCTAAGTGAGGTGGAGAGGTCAAACACAATCGTGGACCTCTATTTTAGTATTCTTGCTATTCTAATTAGTGAATAATGTGATTGGTTTTGCTTTGCGTTCGGTCTTTAGAAAAATCTGGCGCTTAGTTTGGGCGTCAATAACCTAGAGGTTATTACGTTTTTGTCTCTGTCTAAATAATTTGAGAATATTTGATTTATGTATAAGGAAAGATATTTGTGAAAAAATGCCGCTAAATTACTATTAGGTACTACTTGCAGAAATCCCAATCAATGATTAACTAGATGTAGAGTATTACGTTTAATAGCCAACCAATTACATGTTGATTGCATACTTTTCAGACACTTGATAAATTAGTACAAGTTTAATGTACAAAAAAGTCTAATTTAAATTGTAAGTACTTAACGTTTGGACATTTTTTTTGCGTGACAATTAAGTAAGTTAAGCAAGTCTTAAATCAAAAGAACAAAAAATGCATAGACATAACATCCACCCACAAAATACAGTCAAGAGTGAATCGTGCGAGTAATATTGGCCAAGATGTTCGAAATTAAAAATCCCTTTGCCGCGGAAACAGAAGACGGAATAATCCTGCACCTATTTATCTCGCACGATGTTAATCCGACAAACTTCATTACAACAAGTTGGCAGCCGCAAACGAGGTCATCTATGTACTTTATTTTTAATACAAAATATGAAATCAGATAGTATTGAAGACGTGACAAAAATTGGTATCAGCCATTTTTCTACTAGATCAAACGCGTCAACTGTATTCAGATCAATTTTTAATTCGTAAGCTGAAACTGATGTGATATGTCTGATTGTTATTAATATCAGAAATTATTGGGTCACCTAAAATTATGAATATGTTGAAATGTAGCAAATTCTTAGACTAGGAGTCAGCTTGTTCATTCTCGATCTGATTTTTAGCTTCTATTCTATCGGTAAAAGAAAATCTATCTAACTTTTTACTATCTTCCTGTTTTTAAGTATTAGCAATACGTGTGTCATATCTCCATTCAAATCATCAAATACTTCTTCACTATTCTTACCTTGGCGTGTTCTTGCTGCGCCAATAGCTGCTCCCTCACCATCTGTAGCTGCAGGATCATCTCTGACAGTTGCCGTTCCTTCTCCAGCACACTCTCACCAGCCAGTGCTTGCAAGGCTGCTGCGTCCAGTACTGCTCGTCGCTCGCTGTGGACAAAGAGGTAAGATTTATAAGATGGTAAGCTTTTTATTATAAGTTAGAAAACGATCGCAATTCATAGATTTTAATGAAATTGTTCCATGTAATAGTCCTGGTCTATTTACAAATAACATTTTGATCACGTCTAACTTCATCATCATCATCTGCTCAGCCTTTTCCCAATTATATTGCAGTCAGCTTCCAGTTATACCGGATGCAGCTGTATACCAGTATTTTACACGGAGCGACTGTCTATCTGACCTCCTCAACCTAGTTACTGAATAATAAGATACCCTTTGGTAAGTCTGGTTTGTACGATTTTTGGGCTTCTTATGACCTGTAACGACCTGTACCAACGGCTTACGTACTTTTTGAGGCACGGAGTGGGTCAGTATGGTAGGGGGGTATGTAAACTAAGCCACAAGCTCCTCCGAACTTTATATTACTATTAAATGTTGTCATATGAGAGCTAATGATAATACAAAAAAAAATAGATAGAGTGACTTTCTGTCTGGTTGATATATACAAAAAAGTAAGAGAAGAGTCACTGCGCACAGCCAGTGCAAATTTTCATACATATTCAATAAGCATAGCCATGAAAACAGCATTCCCAAATTACATACAATTCTCAAATTAGAATGGCAAGCAAAAACTCACATATAAACAAGCGTTTGATGATCCTTGCACATAAAGTTTAATGCAATTTCGTAAACTAACATTCCGTGTTAATATGACGGTTTGGACTACAAAATGTATAACATTATTGTAACTTTGTATCGTAGACGAATTCACGTGAATAATTCATGGTGGCGTTAGGACGGTAATGCTGTGTGATACTAACAACGAAAGTTTGATGATAGCACGTTTGTGCACTCCGACTTTTAGAACTAGGTAAAGTATAAAAATATATTTTTTTGGTTCAATTAAAATGTATCCAAGTTTTTTAACGGACGTCACTACAGCAATTGTCATGCCATGGCTACGTATATCGGTCTTTCTTCTCAGACTAGTCATATAGGAAACACCGAACCCATCTATACTCCATTTGAAATAAGATTAGACATTTAAACAACCCTTTTTTACAGTCAGTTCAACCGATTCCGACTTCTATACCGTAGGCATAAGGATGGCATTAAATGCAAAAAAGTAGTTACAATACCAACTGTTTAATGCAGTTGCCATTTGTCATGCCGTCAACGCAATAGAAGTCAAAATCGGTTGATCGGACTGTAAAAAAGGTTTAGTTAAATGTCTAATCTTATTTCAAATGGAGTATAGTTTAAAAACATTATACATTTTTGACGTGTTAAAGATTGTGTACAAACCTACTTAAAGTAATTTAACATTGATAGTCTGTTATTGCATAATAACTTTCATGACATAGTGATGATAAAGATAGGTATAAATTTTCGATTATAATCGAAAATCAATCGATCGATTATCGATTTTAGTCTTGTAATCTTCCGGCTAAGAAATTCCTCCATAATTCTTTACTCTCAATATCAATACGTTTCAAACTTTCCAGTCTCCTTTGCCACTTCCATTTGGGTTCCGTAGTAGAGGCACGTTACTTCGTGACCGCAAACAAGTGCATCAGAAGACGTCTCTGAATTATTAATGCTTTGGTCTATACCAACCTCCTCCCTTTCAAGAGGTTATGACGTAACCTCTTAGTCTTCCGCTATGAATTCTATTGGCTTACATTTTTTATCATTTATTAAACTGTAATGTGGAACTTTGAAGTTTTCTTTAATAGAGTAGGATTTGTGATGAAGGTTCTCGTAATTGGTATGTTCTATGTGTCGTTCTAACGTGAGTGACAACATTTTTAGTTAGTTTAAAAGTAATTCAACAGAACTATAAACATAATTTAATTACTATTTACTAATTTATTTATTTATTTAAACTTCTCGCACACAAAAAAGGTACAAAGGCGGACTTAATGCCTTAGGAATTCTCTACCAGTCAACCAAGGGTGGTGCAGAGATTAGATGGCAGGTGCTTTGGATGAGAGGAATGATGAAAAAACCTATAAAATATATCATAATGAATTATAAATAATATTACATAAATAGGTTATTAACTAATAATACACATACATGCATACATATCTACTATAATATATACTTAATATATATATATAAATATATATATATGTACAAATTCAAGGGACAGAGGTGTTGAGACGACTCTACGCTATTTGTTAAGAAAATACCTCTGCAATTTCCGCTTAAATGCATACCGACTGGTAGCCGTCCTGATATCGAGAGGAAGCGCATTCCAAAGGAGAATGAACTGAATATGAAAGGAAGAATGAACAAAGTCAGAAGTATGAGAAGGACAGAGTAGAAGCAGATTGTTAGTAGAACGCAGATTCTTAGTGTGAGAAGAACATAGATATTGGAAATGAGACACAAGGTAAGAAGGAGGAGTAGGAGAGTCTAACTAATCTTCTTATCATTCTGCCTAGCCTTTACCAACTATGTTAGGGTCGGCTTGCAGTCTAATCGGATGCAGCTGAATACCAGTATTTTACATAGAGCACCTGCTATCTGCCTTCCATAACCCAGTAACTGTGGTAATACTTTGGTAACACTGGTTATCTGACTTTCGGGCTTCTGATTACGTGTAACCACTGTCAAAGATGTACAAATAACAGCCAAATTACTCGTATCTTCTTATAAGGATAATCAATTCAAATTGATTCATGATCATGCAAATATTACAACGAAGCTTGGTTTTAATTTTAACTGATTCAGCAATTTTGAGAAATGATCAGTGAGCCTCTTAATTGCAAAAACTTGAAGGCATACAATTGTTTCTCGCTTGTAAGAATATTTCACAACCTTTTTATTTTCACTATACAAAAGATTGGACCACTTTCTCAAAGAAAGGGCTCATTGTGGAACCAGTTCGGTGAAATAATAAATTAACGGTACCTAATTAAAGATCTCATTTTTTACTAAATATTAACCAATTTATATTTCTTGAGAATTATGTTTGAGCGAAATTTTTGGGTACACAGTGAAAATTGTTGAATGAATTTGTAAAATAAAGTTCTTGGTATTAGGTTTTAAGATTTATTGGCTTTACAAAGTAATCAATCAGTGAAAATTAAATTCCGAGAATATTAATCGAACTGTGCCCTCTACGTCATTGGAAATTATTTTTTCCAAAATAATACGAACTAAGAAACGAAATCTTACTAATATAGATATTTTTATTGCCAAATGGTCCTGCTCTTAACCTCGATCACGCCTGATGGAACGCGATTGATGAGGTCTATGATGGAACGAGTGTACTCAGAAGATGCTTGTTCACTCTTGCTTTGAAGGCAGATGGGTTAAATGTGTAAGGTATCACAGACGCAGGCATAGAGTTCCACACTTTGGCTGTGCGCATAATGAATGTGGAGGAGAATCGCTGACTACGACTGGTCGGGATATCAACCAAATGCGGATGGTACCCTGTGGTACGTCTGGTAGTCCGATAGTAAAAGGGCGATGGTGGGATCTGGTCATGCAGCTCCACTACACACTCCCCGAAGTACAGTCTGTAGAAGACCGGTAGGCAAGCAACATTAAATTATAATATCTAGACGGAAACGAGTGTCAAATGATCTGAAAACTTTAAAGGGATGATGAAAAGATTTAGTCTGTGATAAGTGTGACTACTCTACAATAATTAATTCTTTACGTTAAACTAACTACAGCGAATAAACTAAAACAAAGCGTCAAAAAACTCATCCGCATCGCTGTCGACTGGTAATGTACCCAAGAGACTGGCGGCATTACCATTATTCTTTACGTATTTATGATAACGATTATAATGATCAGAATTTAAGAACAAAAGTAATTCCTCACTACGTTCGGATTTTAAAAAGTAGTTACCACACTACCTTTTCTATCTGAAAACCGGAGTATTATGAAAACCAACAAAAACTCGTATAAAATAAGAACAGTATCGATCACACGATTCAATTCATGTCACTCAATTCACAGAAATGCGTTTTATTTTCCTGTTCAGTGGAACGCCACTTATGATTTATTGTGTTTGTTTCTTTACTTCTAACCCCATAGGAATAACTAGATACGTTTGTGGGAAAAACACCATGGTTGGGGATTGGGTTTTAATTATTGTTTTACAAGTGTGTGTCGTAATTGATTTGAGCATTTATTTTTTGGGAGCTTATTTTATTAAGGAAAGTGGAGCAGCCTCGGTCCGGTTGCAAAAAATCTTGACTAATATTTAGGTGCAACATATTTGAAAATGTGACTTAGATTTTGGATATTTTAGATTTCAGAAGATGCTCTTGAGATCTCCAAGCTAGGAAGGTTCGCTAGGAAACAGTCACTATGCAATCTTTCTACGAATCAGCTCACAAATCTCATAGATGAATTCATGGAACATAAATGCTTATGCATATGCTAGGTCACAAAACCCTTTAAGGTATCAATAGTATATAACTATAAGATAGGAGATGACTATGATAGTCACATTTTAAATACCTGTATTGGCAAAAAAGGATCCCCAGGTAAATTACTCAAAAAAAAAACTAGATCGACTACACTAAAAGCCAAAAACAATACACTTAGCAATAACTACATTAGAGAGGGGACTCGTAACTAAACTAGGGTGAACTAATATACCAATTCACTACCACTCGATGTTTCGTTTCGATAGAATCGATTCGATTATTCCGATTCGTGGCGCACTGCCTGCGTTAATTTACTGTTTATCGATGTTTGTTTTTGGATGCTTTATTTCTTTTTGCTTTTTTTGTGACACTTTAGTTTTTAATATATTTTGATGCTGGTTTATAAAAAAAATGAATACAAATTAGCTGTTGATTGTCAATTAGGGTGGATTATATTTTTACAGGCAAGCCTTATTTCATCTTTGCTTTTGGTACCCAAACAATAGATTGATGTAATAGTAGATCATTTTACTAATGGTTCTGAAATGCTGGGTTTAATTTATTTATATTGTGTGCACGTGTTTCCATGGCAAATAAACCATTTTTTTTCATTCCCATTAAGTACTATACAGAGTTAGATACTACACTACTTATAGTTAGGTAGATACTACTTATAGACCAAGTATTGACCCTCCTTCTATCGTAGAACAAGGTTTAGAAGACAACATCGTGTCCTGTTAATAGCTTTGTTTGTACCAAAACAAAAGGTAAAGAGGTGTCTTGAAAATCTCAAGGGTTGCGTCGGGAACAGGGGTGACGTCATTAAAATGGATGCAAGGGGACCCGCGCGATGAATTTTGACATTATAGGTACAGTGGGCTCCTTTTATGTTTGTGTAACATTTTTAGAGTAAGCAATTTTGTGGTAACTGTATTTTTTGTCCTTTGATTATGGGCAGTTATTCACTTTTTTAGGACAACATTCTGAGTTTGGCTGGTGACTGAAAGAATTATAGATAAGAAATGGCGAGGAATTTTGAACTAATATCAAAACTTTGTTTATCCTTTCCGTAATTATAATTGTTTTAACATTATGATACCGTATATTTCCTATTTTCCTTAAAAATATATTTCAGAAATATATTTCAGAATCTCATTAAAATAGAAGATGACGCGTCGATCAGTTTTGACCTTTAAAAAACTTCGCCAATTACAGGCAAAGGAAATCGGAGCACTCTATATAATCGAAGTCGGACTTTTAAAAGAAAGTCGTTAAAAAGCCGATCCGATATTACGGCTTGTCACTCCCACCTGTCGATGGCGTGATTGTAAAAATATTGTTTCTGTGTACAAGAATAATGTCGTAAGTGGCTGGTTTAATGTCGTATTTAAAATTGGGGAAACAGCTGCAGGTTTGGGTTAAGATGACAGTGCTTATCTTTTGTTTTTTTGGAGAAAAGATGTCAATTGTATAAAATTAAGTAGTTAACGATATCAAATGTTTTTTTTCGCTATCATTTTACTGTCTAATTTCGGTCTTCGGAAACAACGGTAAGCCGTCTCGGGTGTCATTCGTAGCTCTTTAATAGTCGTTACGGATCGCCAGAAGCCCGAAAGTCTGACCACCAGCCTTACCAAGGGGTATCGCACTACCCAGTAATTGGGTTGTGGAGGTCAGATAGGCAGTCGCTTCATGTAAAATACTGATCCTCAGCTGCAACCGGTTAGACTGGAAGCTGACCCCGACATAGTTGGAGAATGGGTGGCAGATGATGATGATTTTGCCGTCTAGTCTTGATTTAAAATGCGCAAAACTGTTTTGCGTTTCCACTTGCGTCGTTTTTCTTATAAACACTGATACAATTTTATAAAATCATTCTTTTAAATATTTTCTTTGATTTCATCCCTACTTGGATTTCGATCAAAATTCTCAGCATCAAAGATGCGAGAGAAAAGGAAGCAAAATGAGATAATAATTGCTTTCCGTATTATTTGCAGACGTTTCCTTTGAGGGGCATTACCTATGGACTTGAAACCGTATCTGTGCGATAATTGTACATTAATTAGCTATCGATTTGAGGGTATTTAGAACTTTTTTCCTGAGATGTTTTGGGGTCGTTCTAATTAATTTCGGAATCACCCTGTTTTTTTAATAATGCTGGTTTAGCGAACGTTTTTGAATAAGGAATACAGAATGTGGTTTATACCATTGTGGTATCTTTTGAATTTGATAGATGCGGACAGTAATAAGGTAATTAGCACCGTCATTGTGAAAGATATTGCTTCATAAATGTTGGAAAAAATATCTGCATAACAACGTTAATAACGCAATAAATGTTGTTGAATTGTCAAAATGAAAGCTATCCTACTGTTAGTATTTTACACAATTACTAATTTTTTTTTTTTTAATTGAATAGAAACTCGTAAATTGTGAAATTAATTGTGAACTTTGTATTCAATCAAGATAACATTTTGTACAAAATAACAAAACAATAATTTATTACGAAAAATAACACAAATACGTGATAGGTATTAATGCAGTGTTTTGCAATTTACACACTTTAAAGCCGGATCTACACTAAGCGATTTTAATTAATTGCACCGTCTAAACCACGTTTAAACCTTGTTTCAACGGTGTAAACCTTTTGTTGTCTCAATTCGTATGCTACAGGCAAGCAACTAGCATCGTGTAAATAGTGCTTCAGAGTTTGAACGCTCAATAATAACATAGAAATATTGATAAATCCCTCAAATAGGTACAGAGTCAAGTATCAAGCAATATATTTCCCGTAAAAGCTGACTATTCACTGTACGAAAAGCCTAAACAATGCGAGGTCAAAACTAGAAATGTATAGCTTATACATTTATAGCCATGTGTATCAGGCAACTTATTTATTAAACGACAGATTATCACCAATTCCTAGACAAAGCAACTTCTCTCCCAGTCTCATCTCCCACAATAAAGCGCGATTCATTTGTTTTTCACCGTCAGTCAACACGCAGCACATAAACTATGCAAGGCTAGGGTTGACGACGAACAGTTTGTGGGCAACAATAAAAAATCCCTTAACGCGAGACAACGGTGGCTGTAGGGTTATCCGTCTTGTTTGCCCCTCGCGACAGACATGGCGGAATAGTGTGGATATGGCCTTTTTAGTTCAGTTAAAGTTTATCTATGAGAAGATGGTCGATGGCAGTGGGTTAGCACGGTTTGACAGTCAGACTAGTACTTATTATATCACAAGGTCATCTTGTGGGAGGCCTTCCAACGCTACGTCTTTTGGTACGTGGTTCCCACTCCAGAACCTTTCCACCAACTGTTCTGGGAGCAATGTGCCCTGCCCACAGAGCAGCAATCCGCCGCAGGAATCCACTGGATGCGGAAAGTAAAGAACCGATCAAAGTGGCCGTGCTATTTCCAGCAGTAGTCATCTTTGGGCTGAATGATGACGATTTATTATTATACTAGCTTTTGCCTGCGGCTTCGCTCGCGTGGATGTCGGAATTGATATATCCCACGGGAACGTAATATCGCGATAAAAAGTACCCTATGTGTTATTCCAGGTCTCAAACTATGTGTGCCAAATTTCATCCAAATTCATTCAAATGTTTTTGCGTGATTGAGTAACAAACATCTGACTTTAACATTTTTAATATTAGATATATAAGTAGGAACATCATCATCATCATCATTTCAACCAAAAGATGTCCACTGCAGGTCATAGGTCTCCCCTAAGCTCGTAATATAGTATGATAATATAATATAGTACGAAAACTTTTTTCTGTATTCTTCACAATCACATATAACAGACGGAAACGTTAAGCTAAAGGTAGGAGTTTGTAGTGTCGCTTCTTCTCTCATGCTCAGAAACTATTACAAATTTGGCGATTTTGGTGTTGTCTTGTGAAATATAGTCGATTCTAATGGTATTCCCACTAATCTACATATTATCCGAATCGATGGTCGTATTTTTCGCAACAGCATCATACTTCTTTCATCTAAAACAAACGCATCCATCCAAATCTTTCCCCCAACAATACACTCATTACGAATTTAACAACTTGCTACCGACATACTCAGTCATGTAGCCCGTTTTTATTGAGTTCGTCATTACTCGGCACCGCTCGGCAATGCTCGGGGCTCCTCGACGCGGTACGGTACCGACAAGGGGGACTGATAGCATTTTAAATCAGGTTAAGGTCAACAACAACCGGATTCGAACTCTGCGCACTTTGATTCGCAAAAAACCGACGAAAACGGACACTTTCAGATTTAGACCTTGTTTAGATGTCAAAGTTAGGCTTAGAAATGTATGGAAGTGGATATGCATGGGCAGGGAAGTGTTTGGACTCGTAAACTATACAATTTCCTGTTAGGCTCGTTTTCTGAAAAGTCAGTCGATGGTTATCGGCAGGATGTTCAGAAATTAATGTTAAAGCAACTGCTGTAACTAAGAATGATTCCGGTTGAGCATAAAAACGATTTGGAGAAAATAGTTTTCAGAAGAAATTATAGGCCGAGATTATTGAAAACGAAAAAGAAAGAAAGAGTCAGACCACTATTTGAAAGACGAAAGAAATAATGAAGAGCTGCATAATGCAGAGAATCCCAGATTTGTTAATCTGTGTACCATTTAAATTGTAATTAGGAACAAATCATCAAAACTCCTAATAGAAATGAAGCAGTTGCTTTACAAATAGAAGACCCGGTTACCTATGATAGCAATCATCAAATTACGTCTCGATTGTAAATTGAAATAATGTTGTTCTCCGATTATTTCTACAAAACCGGAATGCGTACCGTTTAGTTTATCGATCCTGGTACTAATTACGGTAGTTGGATAATTGCAGAGGCTAATATTAAATGATAGAGCTTTTTATTTATTCTCTTACGGTGATGTACGATGTGGCTGCTAATAGTCCTGTATCATCGACTGACTGATACTGCACTGAGAGTGAAGCTACCATTAGAGGTAAATCATAGAAATCAATAATATACTGTCGTGGTATTTCCTTTAATAGTTCGTTTTGCAGAAAGTTTATGTCATCACCATAGCGAGATTCTAAAGTTTAAATTAGCTATCGCTCAGAGCAGTTTTAGATAAAAAAAAACGATTGCTAAAATTGTAGATGCATAAGAAATACATGAGGTTTTCTACAAATAACGCCTCATCTACGAATTTATTGAACTTACCGTTAATATCTCCTGAAAGTTTTCCAATCTGGAGTTAATAATATAATGATGTACTGTGTCGTTAGTCGTAACATTAATCAGTTTGCAAAGAAAACAAGTTAACTCTATTGCTTATCAACTTTAAACGACTGTTTCCCTCCACTTATATCTTTTTTATAAATTCCTATTTGATTCAGACCTTTCCTGTTACGATCATTGCTTTCACCAATTTATGATAATACCTCCGTTTCAACAAAAACGGTAGGCTATTTTTCTATCCCTTCATACAAACCAGTTTTATTTATACGAAATAGTTTCGCCAAAATCACTGCATAAACCACCGCTCAATAAATAAAATGGACCGAACCTGTCCGATTCAGCGTCAATAAAAACACATCCCAAATGTAAACGAGAACGATGCATGAATTCTTCATTTCAAATTGTATGGCCATGTTAGGGCATTATCATTTTTAGTGCTTGCCACACTGGTATATTCAGATGGAATTTTTGATGCACTGGCGACACAGCCGTGCTGCGATTGGCCGCCCTGAATATTGTATGAACCAATCACCGCGTTGCGCTTAACGTTGCATTCCAATTTGAAATCGTGAAGGCGGGAAACAGCGACAAAGTTGTGTGTTTTGCAATGGCGTGCAATAGGCATAATTTGTTGTTACACAATCAAATTGGTTTTCCGAACAGGTATGTGGTGGCATAGCGCTAGACATAATTGGAAGGCCGATTATTGGGACGCGGTAAGAGAATTTTCTGCGTTTTATTAGTATTGTGAGTACATTAATGTCTTCTAACCAGTCAGCGCCCAGGCTAATAGTAAATTAAAGTGTAATTGTAATTATCAATTACAAAACTCGTGCTATTTCTCTGTCTCGTAAAACCGTGTACTTGAGAACACATTTACACTAAAGGAAACAATTGATGAGTTGGTTGAAAGAACCACAAGCAAAATATCGGGTTGCGTATCTAGTGCTGCAGAGGTAAAAGGTTTTACCGACTTCAGTCGTGAATCTTGCCGCAATGTTAGAAATTCAGACCTCAAGGCCGGAAAAGTGCTAAACAAAACGGCTGCTTTCTTACGACTCGATGTTGTAGATAACAAAATTTCCGTGTACGAAATCCCCATTTTTTCCAGTAAATATGTTATTGTTATAATTAATAATATCTCTCGAACAGTGCACTAATTGTTGTGTTATTTATTAGCGGGCCAGCCAGCAAGATAACCTCTGCCACAACCGAAATTATTGTTCCTATATTTTGTGAATCGCTATCTGTTATATTGTTATTGTCTCCACTCGTAATTGGGGCGTGCGCCCGGTGGGAAGTTAATAAAAATTGCAGTCGTTTTTAGCTTGTGATTATAGTTCAATGGTCATTCGTTGATAAGCTGATGATGACATGATTATTAAATAATACAGAGGCGCCATTTCTTATTGCGGATCCTTACGCATCTGTGAAAGCATTGACCAATGCTGCGATTGGAAAAATGTGACTGCGATTTTGAGTCACATCTTCGTTTTATCCTGGCATCTATAGGAATGACCTTGAAAACGACTGTTTAGTTCTTAGGCTTTTTCCTCCTTTGAAACTTTACAGTGTAAACGTTAGAAAAAGAAGAAAACACACAATGATAAAAGAAGTATTATGATGTAATCAGTAATTGTACATGTTTTTTTGTTACAATCACTTCACACATAAGTGACACAGTGAACTGCCTATCAAGACACATAAAAATTTAGTGGTTTGGTTACATTCCAAGACTAAACATGGAATAATTGTGTTAATTAATAGACAACTGCTCCTTACTGTAGATAGATCAGGAATTGGAGCTAATAATAGAATAGGACCATATTTAACTGAAGGAGAGGAAAACCTAGTTACTCTTAACGCCGATTTAGAGATTATACGCCTTGCGCATGCTATTTCAAAAATAGACATGACATTCCTAACAAATTGTCACACAAAACATTAAGATTACTAGCATTCCAACAATGAAAACAATTTCAATTTGCACAATTGTAGTGTTCATTGTAACAAACAAACAATTCAGTGAACAACGTGAGTTCTGTGTTCCTATGTGTGGGGCAAATCTTTGCAGAAGGCGACTTTGTGAATACTATAAAGAGTTATTGTGGTACACAAAGGAGTATTGTGCTAGCCTTGTTGATTGTCTCTGCTCTCGTGACAGAGACATGTTAGGTGTAGTTTACCTTGAAAATCTGTTTTGTTACAGTATTGATTCGTTTGAGTGATGGGTAGTTTTGATAGAATATAACAGCGGCGGATAAAATGAGATCGACACCTTATCCTGTTCACTGTCCACAAAGTAGACACAATAGTTAAATAATCAGCCTGAACCATATGTGGTTCATGAGACAGGTAATGGGTGAATTGCATAGCACGCTATTAATTAGAAACTGAAACATTTCAAGGTTATTGCTAGACCATTGCTTCATATGTTCGAAATATTTGTCTGCTCAACAACGTAAATAACGCAATGAATGTGGTTGAACTGTCAAAATGAAAGCCATTTCTACTGTTAGTGTGTTACGGAACTACCCCGCGGGTTGTGCTCTATTCTTTACTTTGCAATACTTAAGTGGACAAAGGACAAATGGAGTGGGCAAATGGACAAATATGATCGATTTATCAACAAATCTTTACCGTAGCTAGTTCAAGTATGAAGTCATTAAACGAATTATCAGCTTTAACAAGCGTACGCGTAGGTACGTTAATCTTATGACTTTCGGTTATTAAGGAGTTCTAAATTACCTACCTTCAAAACATAACCTTTGAAATAAAATTAAAACACCATAAAACGCATAACTTATTTTGTCATTCCCATCATTATTCGTATGTTAAAACATTTCTCATGGTATAAGAATAAAAACGGTTGGAACGCCCCCAGGCCTCCATCATCGGGTTTATAAATAAGATATTCATATTAACTAATGTTACATCTTCTGTAATCTGTAACATTATATTGTGCTTTCTGGTTGTATATCACTGTACAAATTATGACTTTGTCTATTGTTAACGTTTTGTTGACTGATGTGGCACAAGTGAAGAGCTTTTAGCAGATGGAGCTGTAGATGGAAATAGCGGTAGATGCTCGGTAAGAATGCTATCATACGACAAGCCCTGGGAAATATTGATGACTATGGATCATTTTGCTCGTATGTCTACAAGAAATCTTATAAACAGTAGTTTAGAAGTAAATGTCGTTGTTTCCAATTTAATTTATTTTGACGTCATTATGTTGATGGGTTAGAGCATAATCAGCCTACAATGTTCCCGCTGCTGGGATACAGGCCTCCCCTTGGTAAGAGAGAGTGGGCCATAATCCACCACGCAGGGCTGATGCGGGTTGGTAGATATCAAATATCTTCGAATTTATGGTTCTAGGACATTCCGGTTTCGGCCGTTACCACTTGGCCACCGCTGCTCTTTAGATGGTTCAGAGCCAAGGCTTAAGTCTGTCAAATTATAATGACGTTAGCGAACACATTGACATGACGAAATTTAAGGTCTTCCAATGGCTCACCGCTAAACAGAATTCTAAACCACTCTTTGCTTTCTCTGTCAGCCACATTGTAAGTATCGTCTTTTTTACCTACATGAACAAACCCGCCGATCTCTCAAACCTTATCCCACTATCTGAACCCAAAGCCAGCATAACGGAGATGGATTGTAGCACATTACGGGCTCACGTCTTAATCTCGTCGGCGGCTATTACGGTTCGTTTAATTAGTGCAGACAATAGCCCGCACCGGTCTTAATAATACGCCAAAAGTAGCCTTTATTGTCTCTGCTATGACTTATTTATGTGCTAGGATTACAATTGTTTAACGTGCTCTATAAATTGACGGTGAAATAATAATTATTGTTGTTGGTATGATGTATGGTGATTGATTGATTTCTTGTTTTGTTTTAGTTGTTTCTTGTTTGTAATTAGCTATCTCTAGTAGACTTGTATCTGAACCACCTTTGCTGATTAGAATAAGATTATTACATTTCTATTCATTATCTGTAATAAGGTCAGTATTATTGGAACTAACCTAGCTTTTATCTAAGTTAGGAGGACCGCTTTCAGTATCACCCGACCGGCAATAGCCGGTCGGGTGATACTGAAAGCTGAAGAGAACTGCTTTGCGGTTGCAAAGTACCTACAAATAATAATTTGTAGGTACTTTGCAACCGCAAAGCAGTTAAATTTTCTTGTTCACATAATGTTATCTTACCAACTTTAGCATGATGACGATTAATTAAAGAAATATTTCATTCAGTATTTTCCTTTCCTTAATCACAAATGTTTACATCTTAATTGAAAACAGACTTACGACATTGTTTCTCCTGGCAACGAACAACAACATATCCGCGACTACAATCATAGTTATCAACAAAAGCTATTAATTACTGATAACGCAACTGATAAGGTTGGCACGTAAATATTGACATAGATCACGCTTGACACCGCCTTAACCTTTGTTATAATTATCTTCTATTATTGAACATAATCTATAACTGTTTAAATCTGTTAGTAATTTGTGCATCGTTTTATCTTACAATAAACTGGGCCTCTTCTTTCCATCACATTGACCAGTTACGTGATTTTTGTCTTAATAACCTTACGTGACCAATGTATTGGTAATTGCAGCATACTATTGACCAACACAGATGGTTGTTCATTTTCTTAAGAAATATGGGTTGCTACCTATCCTATCCTTATGCAATGTATTGATTCTACTCGCAGCGAGGGCGCGCCGTAAAGCGCATATACACTAACGTTATACCAGGTGGGAAGCAGAATGTGGAATTCTAGACAGATAGCAATTTTCTTAAAGCTATACATTGGTTATTTTCTTGAGAATCCAAAAATTTCAATGAAAACTTTTAATGATATTATAAATCAGTCGGGATTTTGTTCAGCTAGTAGATTGCATGTCCATCGAACTTTGTTGGATACACATATACGATTTACATTTAATTGCTCAAGATTGCAAAAAAAGCCCCGGTAAATTTAGTCCGTATCAGATTTCACTGTAGAACTTAGTTGGAACCCTATTAGTTCTACAACATTACCTTCTTTAATAGTTCTATTTATATTGGCACCACTAATGTCTCTGAACTGTTGATTAATCTACGGACTTTGATACCATGTTGAATTCCGGGCAGGTTTATCATAAAACTAATTGCACAGAGTAATAATAGCAGATAGAAAGGCCAATAAAAAACTAGTTTCCGATCGTTATCCAGACGTTTTATCTCAATTATACTTCGGTTTATAAAGCTTTGATAATAAAATCATATTTTAGTGAGTCGACGAGTAGTCTGTCTGTATTAGTCAATAAAATTGGAATACAACATGGCGGATAAAATGGCGCTGTTTTCTGCAACATAGATAATTTAGATGTCAATATTGAATTTTATAAAACCATTATTAATATTGATGATGACAGATATAATAACAGGGTATCTGATAAAGTTGTTTAAGCCATTCGTTTAGGCCAATATGGCTTTATAATGGAAAAGTGTGTAGGCATGCCAAGAGCTTTTGCACGCGCATTATTATAATGACTAGAATATTTTAGCAATAACAAACTATTCTGTAGATACTAAGACAAGAATGATGTGTCGTAATTCTGACCTTATTTTAACTGTTACGTAAAATCCTTTACATATTATTTTCAGGTTTTTTTTTTGCTGGTGGCATACCCGTAAGATTTTCCAAGCGCTGTGACTCAGCCCATAATGTGACAATACAGTATTGTAGCATCTTTGTACATTAATCGTCA
Source organism: Antitype chi (assembly GCA_947359405.1). NCBI lineage: Eukaryota > Metazoa > Arthropoda > Insecta > Lepidoptera > Noctuidae > Antitype > Antitype chi. The sequence continues at coordinate 11,462,190 of OX375811.1, read as the reverse complement.
AGCACATCATAAAATTCACTGTAAAATTAATCTTTATATTAAAGTTGGAGATGGTTTTTGATTAAGATTGATAAGAATAATGCAAAAATTCCCGAACTCAACCAAGTCACGCAAACTCTCAAAGTGAACAATACCTTCTAAGAAAAGACTAAAACAAAATGCTTGGCGAGCATTTAACTGCAAACGAGCACAATTAGTCCGGTGATAATCTCACGCTTAGCCGTTGTCTTAACGCATTAGCATCTTGCCGACAATAAACGGTGGAATTGTCGCATTACACATACGTTGAGCGCTAAATTACGACTTCTAAGAAAATATAGCAGATACAGTCGCAGGTTGAAATAATTAAATCTTGTAATACATCATTATTGCCAACATTTACTTCTAAATTCAATCCTGCCTTCATATTAACGTCTGTATCCAAATTAAGATTAACTTTGTAAAAATATACTCTTATCCTAATAAAGTTTTTTTTTGTCAGTAGCCTCAGGCAAGACTTTATTGACACACTTGTTTTATTTCACTTAATCATATTCACACTTAATAACGTTAATATATTCGAAAATTACGATACTGATTTTCTTACTTCAATGAAGCTGTAAATCGAAGAATTAATATTCATAATTATCGTCGACCGTATCACATTTTTTAAGTCCTTTACCACCTTCGGCCGTAGTTTTAACAAGAGTATTTAAATTCAAGCATATTGGTTTAATTACTACTTAAGCTATTCTCCATTAAAGTTATAGGCTGTAAATAATTCAGCGACCACTTAAACTGGCGTAAAATTATAATAGTATTAGCTATGAAACTAGTAAGCAAACGTGCAGTAGTTTTATGAATAACATGTTTTAGATGACCTTTTTATGGTGGCTATTGAACTATGTCATGTTGGTATTAAAAGGTTAACAGTTGTTTACCAGAATATGAAGCCTTGTTAACCATTTTATATTCAGGTGAATCATTAATTAGATTGTCTCGAATATACATAGGTATTGAATTGTATCTGAAAGCGGTGTTCGCGTTTTCTTTTTCTTTTCTTTTTTTTCAATGGAATTTAAATAAAAATATCATCATTATCGAAAGTATTTTAAGTAAGTTTATCGGAGCTAGCTTTGAGCCTAACCAGGCTTAGTACAATCTCAGTTTTTTCTTCAACAATAATACATTTTCGTAGCAGGTCACTTCTTAAGTACGGAAGCGCTTTTAATGATTCTACAACATCTACTAAGTTAAATAAAAACAAAACCTCCCCAAGCAAATCCGCTGAGCGCAACATACTAACGTTCTTTACGATTTCCGTCACCCGAACTCAGTGGACATACTTTAACGTCGGAATATCTATAAAAGCCTAGTAAAACATGCGTTTAACGCTTTTATAGTAAACTTGCGGTGGTCCTAACATTGTTTTTAATGTGCAGTAATATGGCTAATTAAATTCTGGTAAACGACTAACTTGAAATGGTATAAGTGTCTCCGTTTTATTTTAGTAGCGGCGGTAGTGCTTGTTAGAGTAATGAAAACGGGTAGTGGGTTACGTCAATTCTTTGTGGAAGAAACGCAAGGGATTTATAGTAATAGGCGTTATGTTTATTGGAAATATTGATTGTATAGGCCTACATATAGTTGACATTTGAAACATTTTTTTGTCGTAAAAACTTGCACTAAATGGGGTATGTCTTCGGGGTGTTGTTAAAATAGGTACATACCAATAGTGTAAAACCAAGTTTTCAGCTTTAAAACACCATTGCTAACTGCATGGTGGTTCAAAAACTTCGAATATTTCAGGTTTCTTTCAGTTTTTGGTTTATAACGTCTAAAAAGTGGATCCTACGGATTTTTTAAAGTATACAGTAGCTCTGTAAGTACAATAAAACCGAGATATAGCACTTAAATATTGGCCATCCAGGCACCTCAGAAAATCAGGACAGTACAGCGTTATTCGACCTAACGCGATTTCTATGTCTACGGTGACTGGCCTATAAGGTATTGTTTTCGATGTTCAAGTTTTGCTTAAAATAAGTCCGTACATATTCTACAGACACAAAAAATTCGTAGCGATATTCCCACGATTTAGGCTAGGTACCTTTGCAAGTGCAGTTGAACATGCTGATCACCATAGGTAATGAAAACACCTTTCATTTATACCATATACTTCCGTTTGTTTTATTAGTAATAAACAATGAGTTAATCACGTTTATGCAAATGTATCATGCTATTACAGTAAATTCGTTGTAGGCAAAAATCATTCATCCACGGGCTTACTAACAATTTTAAGAGATAATTCTATGAATGCATAGAAAAGTAAAGAAAAAATAATCACTGACGCAATGGAAAGCATACCGGACCTAGGAAACGAACCCTAATTTCTCATAAACACAGTATCACTAACGATATGAATAATAAATTATCGTGTAATAATGATTTCCGTATCGCTTTACTAACAGACTGTAACAAAACAATGATAAATCTCGATGTAGGAAACTATAATATTGGCAATAGAAGAAGGTGACAAGATCAATTAGCTGATAGTAATGTAATGTTTGACTTCTTAATGAGGTAGTGAACAATGATAGACAGAGGACAAGCAATTGTTACGTATGTGTCTATAAATGTAATTGATAGCCAATGATGCGGTTAATTTATTGTTGTCTAATGACATTATATTGAAGCGGAAGTTGAATCTAATCACGTTAGCAAGTGATTACTTTTTTCAGAGGAAATACATAAATTGTAACTATGCCTATGTCTGCCTTATCGATTTGTGGAAAATTATCTCATTTGTTTTTTCTCGGTGTGGCGAGGCTTTGGGGAGTCCTATTTCCAGCCGTGGATGTCTTACGGTCAGGTGATAATATACAAGGTGGCAAGGACATCGACGCACAATCTGTTAATATGGATTCAGTAGATGATTCAGAAAACAAAATGTTGTTCCATATATTTTGACCACGTAGGTTGTAATGCACTTTTCTATGAAACAGTATATTCTCTACGCCGCGGGGTCTAGAATCATGATTGTGCTGAATTCATGGTTACAGTTTGCTTATCGATATCTCTGTTACCCTGTTTATACATAATTTGACAGTCAATCTAAGTAGTCTCTGACCTCTAAATAAAACAAAGTTGGACTTACTTGTTTTTATTGACAGGCGTGGTCGACGGGGTTGGCCTCTTCTCTTCCTTAATCGTACTATTGTTCATTTTCGACGTTAACCTCTTCAAGACGTCATCCATAGAACGCTTGTGAGGATTACTCAACGACAGGGCGCTGTTGTGATTCAGCAGTGAATTGTTATTATTACACAGTCCCAAAGCCTTCGCCTCGGCCCCAGGACTACTGCATTCTGACGAGCCTCTCCTCCGAGCCTGCAGGTCGTTCACTTGATGAAGACTTAAGAAAGATGATGGGACTAGAAGATTATTTGTCATGTCTAATGTTTGCTCGAATCGTTGCTTCTTTGACGGTCGTTCGTCTTCGTAATTCGTATCCTCCTCGCTAATAGAACTCCTTGTAGAACAACTGGGCGAGAACTTGTAGTAGCTATGCTGTTCGTTGTCATCTGACTCCTGGTGGTCAGGGAAGTCCAGGTTTGCTGGGCCAGCTTCCTGCTTCTCTGTGTCGGCGGCTCCTTCTTGCAATTTCGACGGTGGTGACTTTCGTTTAGATGACATGTTTCTGGAAAAGAAAGCCACGATTAGTAACTGAGTTATATCGAAGAGCAATCAAAGACTAACGGGAAACATGTGTCATTTATTAGGTCTGCTAGACATACTAAGTGCTGTCAAGACTCAGAACTGGTTAATAGCCAGTTAGTGACGTCAAGTGTAGAGATGTCCTAATTATCCAGCTCTATTCGTTAGCTTGACTGTGCTCGTACAAATACTTGTTAAATGCAAAATACAAACACGGTATACAAGCAGTATCACTGTTTGATCGAGATCTCGGGTCAGACGTCAAACGTAGTATTTGTCACCCAAACTCCCCGACTAGTTACGAAACTCGCTTCGTTAAAGCACCTAATTGGGCTCTACTAATTGTACTAATTGCAGTTACTGCTTCCTTTGGACTTAAGGTGTCCGCCGGTCCATGTAATACTAACCACTCGAAATGGATCCTTATATACGACTTTAATTTCGTTGGTAACACCTATTTTGTTAAGAGATTAGAAGGGCGGAGAGGATCTTGTTATATTAGCTTATTTTGTATATGTGTGCGTGTTAGGTTATACTGGATTGGCCGATAGCGTGTGCGGTACTCTAAATATTGCATGTGTGTGTACGATTATAGACTAACATGTGTACTTTGATGCTGATTTGAGTTGGAAACGTCTTCATTGATTGTGTTAACAAACAGTTCCTTTGCGCATAGTGTCTGGCGGCTCCGCTTTGATGTTTGTCTACGTATCTGTTGTAAGTATTGATGTGATTATTTTGAAACGTTTACGCGGTGTCATCCTTTTGCCGGAATGTTTCATCCTTTGAACTTCAATGACAAATGAGGTAAACAGATTTAGAGGATA